>CM046359.1:10525892-10721428 GCA_025436335.1 Bursaphelenchus mucronatus
TTGTACCAGGGTCTGTTTGAGAATAATCAAGAAGTCCCCGATAAGGATGTGGAAGAAGAAAATGGGATTGATGACTTTGATGGAGGAATATATAAGCTGGCTGAAGATTGGGGTGATATCAAAGAGTTTTTGAGCCCACCAATGAGCAAGACTGATATGGAGCACTATCTGAATCGCGTGGACAATGGCCAGGACTCGGAACCGGGACTCTCCGACTTGGACGTGCCGGTACATGAAACACAATACTTTAGTCTTTGAAATCTCAGACTGTATCGCTTGTTAACTCTCCTCTCTCACCTGATTTTGATCTATTTCACTCAGTTTTGTCCCTCAAATTCTCAGATTTCGCTTAATGTCTGTTGATCTCTACTATAAGGTAATTTGATCTCATTGGTACCTAGTACTACCTCAAAATGTCTTTCGCAACCTCAGAGACCCCCCGATTTGACATCCTGTATTTTACATATTTAGCCAAATTTCGCAAATTTTCATCTTATACTAGGTCCATCTTATTCTAGGTCCTAATACAATAAATTTGAAATCTACATTTTGCACCCAATTTTGTTTGTAATTGACCGTGCCAATAGATAAATACATAGCGGGAAAGTTTATTAACACTTCGAATTTAATAGAATGTACTCCCAATATTGTTGTTAAATAGATATTTTTTTGGTTGATACTAATATTACTGTTTCTTGTTATTGTTCTTAACTAATGACTAGTACCTATTGTTGATTGGGTTTTTATTAATAAACACGTACTTTCCGATTCGAAAGGGTTCATTTTGTATTCTCTGTTGCGAATTTGAATGTAAAATTTGGAATTTTTGACATTTCGTCCACAAAAGTATTGGAAATTGTTCCGTCGATTTTTCTTGATGGATTTCGATTTTTCTTGTGCTTTGGTGTTAGATAGAGTCAAAAAGAATTTTGAAAACCGACAGAAACCGTTTTTTTTTTGGAACCGGTGTTTACTATGCAGCTATATTTACTATGGCTTTTACTGTGCAGGCTACCCCGACTGGGGTTCCTCGATTTTTTTCAAATTTTGCGCACATGCTGAGCCTAGGCCATATATCAATTCCTGAAAATTTTAGTTCACCGTTTCCATGCACAGCCGAGATATTCGACAATGATTGCGGCCGAGAGAGCGCGCGAAATGCGGAGAGCGGTCAGAGAAAACGCTGTTTCGTCGTATCTTTGCCATTTTTGAGCGAAAAAACTTAATTTTTTTTGGAAACATTACCCTCTTTGGTAGAAGTAAGCATAAAACGTTTCATGGAGAAATTTTCCAACTTTTATCTAAAAACCTCTGTCGTTTCTGAAAAGCGCGATGTTTCTTGTCCGCGTTAATTTGACTATTTGGAGTCTTTGGAAATAAAGTCAGCGGGCTGATAGTTCTTTTTCAAATTTTTTTTGTCAAAATGCTTGGATGTACTACTCTTTCCCGATCACTTGTTTATATCCGAGTCCATTAATCCCGCAAAAAGAGCTGCGCAAAAAATGCGGAAAACTCGGGTATAACGGATAAACGAGGAGGTATGGAGATTAATCCGATTCAAAAACAAAACAGAATATGAGGCATGACAAATCCGGGCGCGGTTTACAGACGAATTGGGCGAAGCGGGGCTTTGAAACTTGCTCATTTTTAACCCGACTTTTTTTTACGGTCGTTTCGTTTTTTGGGGCTCTCGGAGCTGTTTGGGAGCATTGGACGTTAATGAATGAAAAATTGGGTTAATGTATGAAAAATTGGGTTTTTATTTGCAAAAAAATCCGTAAAATACGGCAAAAATTATCTTCCATATATTATTTTTCATACGCTCATATGGCAATTGATGTTTTAGGTCGTATATTCTCTTTCGAGAAAAACGCTGTTTTGTTGTACTTACAGGGAAAGTACCCCAAGTGCGACGCACGTCAAATCCAAAAAACAAGAGGGAGGAAACTCTTGGCATTTCGTCACAAATATGGGATCCGAGAAATGTTTTTTGACCGATTTCTTGTCTAATTTAGTAAAAACTAGGTCTTTTTTGACAAAGCGTACCATTTAAAGCTGTCTGGATTCTTTTCAGAGTTGTTTTGACCGGTAATACTTAGCGGGAAAATTTTAAAATAATTTTTCCGATAAATCTTTGGACGAAAAGCCAATTTGAAGAGTTCCCTTTTCAATTTGACGTGCGACGCTCAGATTTTGATGAAACCTGGCACAAATTTAGTATTATTTTTTCTAAAACATATGCGCGACTTTTGGCTCATGCTTTGCAGAAACGACCGAGATTTTTAGATCGAAAGTTGGAAAAAATGAGAAATTTTTTTTGCGAATTTTGGTATGAAAAGCTTTATACCTATTTCTACCATAGAGGGTAATGTTTCCACAAAAAATATTTTTTTCTGCGCAAAACTGATAAAGTTATGGCCAAAAAGTGTTTTCCTCTGTGACCGCTCTCCGCGTTTCGCGTTCTCTTTCGGCCGCAAAGATCTTTAATATTTCGGCTGTGCCTGCAAAGGGCAAGCTAAAATTTTTGTTATACTTTTGAATTGCGCTTTTTACGGCTTGGGAGACGAAATGTGAAAGAAGTTTTGTTATGTCCTGCAGCGAAAACAAAGGCGGCAGAGTTGCAAACAGTACAATAATTATTAGTAAGCATGTAGAATGTCACCATTATTTCTTCCGTTGTTATTGGCGCAGTAGACAAAGAAATTTCTTGGACATTTCGTCTCCCACGCCGTAAAAGGTGCGATTCAAAAGTTGGTGTACTGGCCGTTTAGACATTCTCGTTGCCCATGATAAGCTCAAACGGTGGTTTTCAGGAAATTAAAGGGACAAAACAACCACATTTGAATCTAGCTTTAAACGGTTTGCATAGGACGAAATGTCACAAAATTCTTGCAGTCCTCGTCGTAAAACGGGATTAGGAATAGTTGAAAATAATCAAATAGACTGTAAAATACCTTCTTAGCAGTTTTAAAATCATTTCTACTTTGTTTTAAGGGCGTGGCAGAACAAAAAATTTTGTGACATTTCGTCCTCCAAGCCGTAAAAGCGAGATTCAAATGTATTATATATAGTTTTTTTGCTCTTAATATTGTTTTGAACCTTTAAAGGCGGCACTTTAAAGATTTGTTTGCAGGTGGTTCGATTGATCCAGAAGAATAAGATCTCCGTGCCTATAGCATGGTCAATGTTCTGGGAGAGGCGGGTAAGCAGAATGACATAAGACCTTTTTTTTGTAAAATACGGTGGACCACCATAAAGGTTGCGAACAATAACGCGCCGTTTTCAGCCCTCTACCCAAAACCGGAGCCGGTCCAGGAGATTGAAGCCGAGCCGACGGTAAGTCGCCGGGGATTTGATCGTATCTTGCACAACTTTAGACATGCTGTGGGATCATTTTCACGTGGCCAAAGTCGACGTTGCTCACGTATCTGTACGAGATTGGCGAGAGATTCGTGTTCTACGGACTGAGAGGTCGGTGAACGCCCGGTATCGCGGTGCAACGTAACTTAATTTCCAGCGACTCTGATCGTATACCTCATGAAGAATATTGGGTTTGATCCCTCCACTGCGGGCCTCGTTTTTACGGCGTTTCTGGCGCTCGGCTACATTCTCCCGTTTCTGGGCGGGTTTTTGGCCGACGCGGTGTTTGGCCGCTTTTTTTCGTTGTTTTGGTTCTCCATCGTATACCTCAGTGGGCTCTTGTTCCTAACGGTTTCGTCCATCTTCCCACTCGGCCATCCACTGCATCCGTAAGTTGGGGATTCCATTTTTTGCGAATGCCAAATACGGTAGGACGTTGAAAGAGACCAAAAATGCAGTACTGGTCCGTTCGTGAAGTCGTTAGGGTGATTTCCGCGACATGCACTGTGCGAAAGCAAAAGTTTCCTTTGCACCGTGCAATTTGTTGCTTTTTTCACCGTGCAATAGACTTTTTTGGCTGTCGCTCGCAGTTTGACGATTTTTGCACAGTGCGAGCATCAAGTATTACTCTAGCGACCAGGGATGGTCACGGCCGGGCCTGAGGGATTTTGAAACGGGCCGGGCCTGACATTTGCCGATCCGGGCCGCGGGCCTGGGATTTTGTCGGCCCGACCGAGAGATTTTTTTGTGCCGGAAAATTTTTTTGAGGGAATGTATATTGTTGTAGTAACTCAAGTTACCAATCATTTTTCTATTTTTAAGTACCTGACCTTTACGATCCAAAATATAATAGAACATCTGTAGTAACATATTGCAATTGATAGCACACTTTGGCATCTTTGCGACCGAGAGAGTACGCAAAACGCGGAGAGCACGTACAGAAGAAAACACTTTGCTGGCCATATCTCTGCCAGTTTTGTACGGAAGGAATTACTTTTTTGTGAAAAAACTAACCTCGTCAGTAGAAATTGGTCCAAAACCTTTCGTGCTGCTCATCGCAAAAAAGCGCCAATACTAGTCCGTTTGTAAAGTCGCTGGAGTGATTTCGGGGAAGTGCACCGCGCAGAAAAGCCAGGCGACAGCCAAAAAAGCCTATTGCACGGTGCAAAAAGCAAGAAATTGCACAGTGCAAGGTGAACTTTTGTTTTCGCACAGTGCGTGTCGCAAAATCACTCCAGCGACTTGACGGACGGACTATCAGTCTGTAGCGTAATAATGAGCACTCGTCGCAGCAAAATGTCGAAAAATCTGTGCAGTCGCGGCTTAAAGGAACAGTACAGCTTCTTTTGAATCGCGCTTTTTGCGGCGTGGAAACGAAATGTCAAAAAAGTTTCAGTGTGAATGAAAAGATGAGTTAAACAGGTATTGGTGGAATCGTCATTAGGTTTCACCTCGAGCATTGAGAATTTAATTTCAGAGTCTTGAATCAAATTTTGGAGAGGCGTGGAAACAAAATGTCCAAAAAGTTTCTTTGTCTACTGTACCAATAACAACGGAAAAAAATAATGGTGACATTATACATGCTTACTAATAATTATTTTACTGTTTGCAACTTTGCCGTTTTTGTTTTCAGTGAAGGACATAAACAAACTTTTTTGACATTTCGCTTCACCCGCCGTAAAAAGCGCATTTCAAAAGTATCTGTTCCGGCCTTTTAAAACGGTGATCATAATTGCTGTTGGATCATAATTGCAGCGATTTCTTTTAGACTATCTCTCTTTCTCCTCATTTTATGTGCTCTCTTGCCTCCAAAGAACGCTCCAACGAACGACGAGTGCTCGTTTTTTCGCTTCAGACTGATAGTATTTTTTTTGAAAATTGCACAGTGCAAAGTGAACTTTTGTTTTTGCACAGTGCATGTCGCGGAAATCACCTTTAGGGACTTTACGAGCTGACTACCTCGCTAGATTTTGCACTGAAATGTTGCAAAGCGCATGCCAAAAATCTCATATCAGTCTTGGAGGAACTTGACTTTGGTTTGTAAGCGTAAAACTTATGTTTTCAGCTGGCTAGACCTCTTTGGCATCGTCGTTGTCGTATTCGGGGTTGGTGTCACGAAGCCGGCATTGCCAGTAATCGGGGCGGATCAGCTGAAACCCCATCATTTGTCGATGATTTCGATTTACTTCGCTCTTTACTATCTCTGCATTCAAATTGGTGCAATTTTGGGGACAATTTTTGTGCCAACGCTGACGCAAATGCCTTGTATGGGGCAAGGCAGCTGTTTTCCGATCGGGTTTGGCGTTTCCTTTGTTGTGATGCTGGCTACGGTGATCGCTTTCTCAATGGGGGCCTGCTTGTACAAGCCGAATCCACCCATCCCGGGGGTGTTTGGGAAGGTCATCAACACGATAAAGGTAATGTTTTGGATAATAAATTTTTTGACAAGGCTTCGGCCCCAAAGGGTCTGTCACATGGTCAAATTGCCGTCATTTTCGTCATATCAAATTGCATTGTCTTTTTGACTGTCAAATTGAATTTTTTTGGGAAATTTTTTAGAATTTTGCCAAAAAATCGTAAATTTTTCCGGCAACAAAACATTTTCAAGTCAAAAATTCTTGCAATTTACTGCACAAAGCCTCAAGTTTAACTGACTCAATTCATCACTGAGAATTTAGATGATAGTAACATCGGGAACGAAGACGAAGATGATCCGAAAATGGGTCTACTAAACTCTTTTTGTTGTCATAAGCTGCTGTTTTAATTTGTACATGGGCTTGAACATGTTTGAAGCCCCTATGCTACCTTGAACAATGTTTTTTTTATGATTAGACAACTTCAAACCGAAAGGAGGGCAATTTGACACAATTTGACGAAAATGACAGCAATTTGACGTCATTTTGAAAAATTCTGTCAAAATCACAACCCTAGTAAAGACATTGCCATCTCATATTATAAATCCATTCTTCGAAAATTCCGATCCCAATTACAACATGAATTGGTCTTCAGATTGCGCTCTACGTCAAGTTCAAAGGGATCGGAACGACTCGAGAGCATTGGTTGGACTATTACCTCAACATTCACGACTGCTCCAAGCATCTCGAATGTATTCAAGCGGCAAAGAATCGGGCTCCCGGCTCGCCTCCGAATTGCCCGCAGGCCAAGTTCATCGACGATGTCCGCAATTTCTTTGGACTGCAGAGCATTTTGGGCCCAACCATCTTGTTCTGGGCCTTCTACGAACAGCAGGTAAGACAATGAGGGCTAAAACGCGGTGGAATATCGGTACAACAAACTCTATAGCGAAATTTCTCTATAACGAACAGTTTTGATTTTCAGTCCGGCAGATGGCTAGTCCAAGCCCGCCAAATGGATGCTCAACTCTCTCCGACCTTCTACCTGCTACCTCAACATATGCCCATTTTCTTCGCACTTCTCCTCATTACGTTTATTCCGCTATTTCAATTTCTCATTTATCCGTTTTTAGCCACCTGTGGAATCAGATTAACGTAAGTTTAGAGCGCTAAAATTCTCGTAGTCCTCTGGAAAATCGTTTTTGTTTGATTTATGATTGTTACTCTGTCCGTCAGACATGGCAAAACGGGCCGGGCCGGGGGCCCAAAGGGCACCGGGCCCGGCCCTTTTCAAAATTTCCAAAGCCCGGCCCTTTTTTTTGTTTAAGGTGACGTTGTTCGCAGTACTCGAATTAGTCCAAAAACGTTTTAAAATTTAAAAATCGATCAACCCATACCCAAGATATTGTTGATTTTTTTTTGATATTATCCATGATTTGTCTTTCGGCGAAAAAGATGTTCAGATATTGGAAATATATGCAAAAGTCTGAAAAGCATCAAAAATCTGAAGATTCGGAAATGATAATCAGAACCTGAAATTTTTTGTCCCAAATTTTGATGTTTATTTGATTTTTTAAAGGTCGAAAAATCGAACCACAGGTATTCATGTCATAAGAGTGAAGAAAAGACTTCAGATAGGCTGCTCGATTGTCAAATCCATCGTCGAAATCCTAGAAAAAGAAAGAGAAACTTTAAACAACCGTAGTCAAAAAATTTTTGGCCGAGGGGGCCCAAAAAAACGTTAGGCCCTCGGCCCGGCCCGTTTAGAGTTGGGCCCGGCCGGCCCTTTTCAAAATTTCCAAAGCCCGGCCCCCTTGCCATGTCTGCTGTCCGTAAAGTCGCAGAAGTCATTTCCGCGACATGCACTGTGCGAAAACAAAAGTTCTTTGCACGGTGCATGTAAATCCAGCGAAAGCTTTTTTCTGACCAAGATTTGTGGCGTTTCGTCACAAATAGAATTTTGGAGAAGAATCTTTTTGGTTGTTTCTTTGGCTAACCGGGACGAAACCTTGCTCACTGGTCAGAGACTAATGTTTTAAACTTTTCTTGATTTTTTCAACCAAATTTGCCGACCAAAAATTCTCCCCAAGGAATTTTTTTACCTAAAATTTTTTCGTCAGTCGATACAGTGTGGACCAAACGTCTAAACGGGCCGGGAAATGCGCTGGATTGACGTGCTATTAGGCTTTTCAACACGTATTCCTTTTGATTGTTAAATTTTTTGCCTAATACTGTGTTGCCTTGTATAAAACATTTGCCTTTCATTCTTCACTTCTTCACTATTTGTAATTTTCCGCAGGCTTTGGGCTTTAGTCTTTAGGTATTCCATCAAACAGGCTTTGGGGGTTCAGTCTTTCTCATTTGGGGTCCGATCATGGGGATTCAGTCTTTGGGGGTTCGATCTTTTTCAGTCTTTGGGGATTCGCTTGCTGCTTGCACTGTGCAATTTCATGCTTTTTGCACCGTGCAATAGAATTTTTCCTGGCTGTCGCTCGTTTCTTGCACTGCGCATGTCGCCAAAATCACTCTTGCCACTTTACGGCCGACTATTCGAAACAAAACCAAAAATACGGCGTTGAATTTTGAAATTAGACAGAATCTCTGTATTGTAAAGCTGTCCTGCCACAAAAACAGCTTATAACCAACAATTTTGGGGGTGTCAAGAGATAATTTGAGGTCCAAATGAACCTACCCACATCAAGCGCTTCTACTAGTCCGTCCGTAAAGTCGCTGAAGTGATTTCCGCGACATGCACTGTGAGAAAACAAAGTTCACTTTGCACTGTGCAATTCTTGCTTTTTGCACCGTGCAATAGGTTTTTTTGGCTGCCCTGACTTGTTTCGCACAGTGCTTGTCGCGAAAGCACTCCAGCGACTTTTCGGTCGGGACTCTTACCAGAACAGAATGCGACCGCTTTATCTTCAAACTCTTTTCCCATCCGTTGATCCTTTTGTGTAATTGCCGACACAGAAGGTGTTTCTGCGTCGAAGACGTTGGAAATTATTCCCTTGAGGCTCGTAATTGGTATACTTCCCGGCTGACTCATTCAATTTGCAGCCAATGGCCATGTTACTGCCAAATTGAAGGTCTACATTTTCCGCTTTATGCAAATTTTGCACGGTTTTTCCGAGTGTTTTGGAGATGGTCTGAAATTTTCGTCCTTGAAGAAAGTGTGACTAATTTTTTGATTATAAAATTTTTACCCTGGGCTGTGCTAATTTATGATTTCCCTAAGGCTTTACATTACTGTTCTCAAAAACATAGATCCTTAATACGAGTTTCGTACATGGACGAGCAACTAATGTACAAAAAAGCCGGCCTGTAACGGACACAGATATTCAAAGTTAACTTCATCGCTTTCAACTACCGCTACTTTGACTACTTACTCAAAAAGGTTTACTTTTATCTTACAAACTTAAAAACGTCCAAAGTTCCTATTCTATGCTAAAAAAACTTGCATCCAATGCATAACAAAACTAAAAAAATGACTTACCCTTAGAGTCATCAACATTTTGCTCCTTGAAATCCCGTAGTTTCGTTGAGGACGGAGCGATATTCCACAGCATGTACTCACACAACGAACTTGAAGCCTTGGTCTTCAGAATAGGCTTTGAGGTCTTCTGAGACTTCTTGGAGACCGCTTTGTGGCTGACCATGATGATGACGAAGGTAGGAAGGGCACGGACAAATCAAATTTGTATGAATAAAATTTTATTTTAGTTTTACATGTGCTGAAAATTTACTGTGGTTATTACTGCAGAAATAATTTGATTTTTCGAAGGATTGAGCTTATTTTAGTTACATAACCGAAAGCAGAATTTTTTGGCAGAAAAATTGAAGAACTGATGATAGGTTGATGCGTGTAAATTCGATATGTTCTGTATATACAGTCGACATAAGCTAACTGTAACAAGATATCCGTTTTTCTACATCGAATATTAGAATATTATATTTTATTCATAATTAACAAAGTACTTCTATATTAACAGATAAGAATTTGCTTTCGTAACTCAAATAATCATCATTTTTAAGACCAAATTTTTCAAATTCGCTTGTAAACAAATCGTGCAAAGATTTTTGCATTTCCATCTCGTTATCATCCAGTCCAATTTGCAATTTTACAGCGGTTTTTACTGTAGCGTATTCGTGGATATTTCGAAGATGTTCAACAATTGGTTGAATAAAGGCCTCGAAGGAAATTTGTTGGTCATCATCGGTTGAGGGCATTGTAATCATATTCGTTTCCATACTAATAGTTTCCAGGTTGGGAAAGGTTGTTGAAATATTTTGATAAATAGCTTGATAATCTTCGGTATGCAAATTATCCATGATAAAACGACAATTTGTTCTTTTTACTGAAGGGTTTGGAGTGTACCTGAAAATAAAGTTTGTTTAGAATGATGTTTAGTTGACCATAACACCTGTTAATTGTATAAAGTCATCAAAAATTACTTACCCTGATACTCTGAATGTCTCCAATTTTATGCCAGAAATTTCTAAGCTATTTGTGGCCAGAACTGGAGCATAGTCTGAAATTTTCGAGTAAATTACGAAAAGCATGTCAAAATGATTTTTGAAAAAGACTACATACATTTTTGATTTGACCGTTGTTCATTCACGGTTATTTTTTCTAAGGCAACTCCTTCCAGGTGCCTAATGTCTTCCATTTGGCATTTAATGCTTGTTAATCGGCTTTTGACTTTCTCAAAAATCTTGGCGTGGCTTTGAGAAGTGATGGGGCTTAATGAAGGTTGAATCTCCAAGGAATATCGAGCAGACTTAAAGTAATCTGAAAATAAGTTATATAGCTTTTTTGTGAAACTACATGTTCAAACGGCTCCACAAAAAATTGAAAGGTTTCTTACCAGAACAGAATGTGACCGCTTTATTTTCAAACTCCTTTTCCATCCGTTGATCCTTTTGTGTTATTGCCGACACAGAAGGTGTTTCCGTGTCAAAGACGTTCGAAATTATTGCCTTGAACATATAAGCGCTTGAGGCCTCGTAATTCGTATATTTCCCAGCTGACTCATTGAATTTGCAGCCAATGGCCATGGTACCGCCAAATTGAATGTCTACGTTTTCCGTTTTATGCAAATTTTGCACGGTTTTTCCTAGTCTTTTGGAGACGGTCTGAAATTTTTTCCTTGAAGAAACTGTGACAAATTTTTTGATTATAAAATTTTTACCCTAGGCTGTTCTAATTTATCATTTCCCTAAGGCTTTACATTACTGTTTTCAAAAACATAGATGCTTAATACGAATTTCGTACATTGGACTGCATGTACGAACAACTAATTTACAAAAAAGCCGGCCTGTAACGAACAGATACCCTCAAAGTTAACTTCATCACTTTCAACTACCGCTACTTTGACTACCTACTCAAAAAGGTTTATTTTATCTTACAAACTTAAAAACGTCCAAAGTTCGTATTCTATGCTACAAAAACTTGCATCCAATACATAACAAAACTAAAAAATTACTTACCCTTAAAGTCATTAACATCTTGCTCCTTGTAATCCCGGTCGTTTCGTTGAGGACGGGAGCAAGATTCCACAGCATGTACTCGCACAACGAACTTGAAGCCTTGGTCTTCAGAATAGGCTTGGAGTTCTTCTGAGACTTCTTGGAGATTGCTTTGTGGCTAACCATGATGAAGACGGAGATAGGAAGAGCACGGACAAATTAAATTTGTATGAATAAAATTTTACTTTAATTTTACATGTGCTGAAAATTTACTGTAGTTATTCTCTGCTTTACTGCAGAAATAATTTGATTTTTCGAAGGATTGAGCTTGATTTAAGTTACATAACCGAAAGCAGAATTTTTTGGCAGCAAAATTGAAGAACTGATGATAGGTTTTAACTTTGCAGGTTGATGGATGTAAATTCGATATGTTCTGTATATATATAGTCGACATAAGTCAAATGTAACAGGATGCCGGTCGATTTGCAACGAATTTTGAGGTCTTTAGAGAATTTTTTGGCAGTCTGCGCCCTAGGCTCGTGAAGGCCTACAAAAGCGTAAAAAATGGGTCGTGAAGACCATAGATATATATATAATATAAAATTATGCCGTATTTTTGCTATGTTCGCTGTGCAGAGGCACTGTATCTCAAAAAATACAGCGTTGCTAAGTCGTTGACTGCTAAAGCTTAAGCCACAAGAACCGCCCCATTCGCAAACTCATAGAAGCATAAACAAATCGAGAAGCACGATAAGACGCTTAAACATTGCGACTTCTCTTGGCCAACTTTGTTATCAGAACAGTAAATGCTAATAAATCTTGTGTCTCTTTCCGCTCAAGTGTTTAACCTGATTAAATTAATGATGACTAACAGCGACTATTGACGTAGATCCCTCCACTGATGTTTGCTTGCTATCTGGAATGAGCTACTGATAAATTTATCAATTGAAGAATCTAGGTTTGGCATTATTTATCAAATGAGTCATTTGGACTGCAAGTCAATGCCACTCCCTCACATGTTTCATATAAATGTTGTTCCAAGAGTCAGATCATTAGAAAGCACAAAATGACTTTCATTCAGTGTATTGTTGTGTCACAACTACTGTTGGCTACGGTTTGCAACGGATATGTCAACAATTTCCGAATCAACGCGTTGTTTGCCGATCTGGCTGATTTGAAAAGACCATTGCTCGTAGATATCACGGCTTCCGAAAGCTTCGTCCTGAATTCATCGGAATTCTCGGATTACGGTCGTGGGAATGTCTACAAACCAACGGCTTCCGACACCTTCAAAAACTTGAGCCTTCCAATTTCTATCGAATACTCTGAAGACTTCAACAGTGGATCATCGGAAGTCAATGGGTTTATTGGTCAAGATGAATTGACCGTGATAGCCCGTAAATATCGATCATCTTTTGGAATAGCGACGAGCCTCAAAGGCGATAAGAATTTCATCGATTTCGATGGTGAGCCAAATGCCGGAAGACTTGGATTAGCCAGAAAAGCGGGAGTTACATCGTTGGCCAAGGACATGCTCGAAAAGGGAAGTGACATCATTTGTTTGGAGATCGGAATTGCAAGGGAGAACAAATAGTAAGTATTCTAATCCTTTAAATTTTTACTACATGTGGTATCTTTAACAACAAACAATGCGCATTTCAGCATACGCCGCACTACGACCGGTCTTGGTGGCTACATTTACAAACCGAATCAATTTCGGACAAAAGTGTCAGCTCTTGAAAACCCTCAAGGCCTATGGCAAACAAACGTTCAAAGTTTTAGTGTTGGGGGTTCTACAAGTCGCGCAAACCTTGTGACCACTCTTTCATCCACGCTTAACGGAATTACCGTCCCTTCAGCACTATTCCCATATGTTCTTCGAAGACTGGGCGCAAAGTTCGACCGAGAAAACAGTCGATATCTTGTGAAATGTGCAAATGAAATTCCCATCAAGATCGAGATCAACGGCACAGAATTCGACATCCGCTTTGACGCGTACACCGAGAAAATCAGCGAGACTGATTGCGTTGTCAAGATCAGAAGTGGAAAAGAACGGTCGTTAATTTTGGGCGTTCCGTTTTTGGTTAACAACGGTGTCTGCTTTGACAATGAAAGCGGCGAAATCCATTTCTACGATGCCTCTTGGAACGCTTCGATAATGGTCAATGACACGGTCAAGACTCATAATGGAGTCAGAGCTGTCGTTGAAACTGTCTTTGAGCAATAATTTAGCTGTATTCTCTACTGTAATAATGGTTCTGGCAAAATATGAAATGTGAATTTATTTGTAAGAAGCTGAATACATTCTGTTACTATATATAGTATCTACACCCCTTTTTTTAATTGGTTAGTTTTTTAGATAATAAAGAAAAACCGAAAAAATACGAAAAATGTAATTTCTCAACTTTCCCTGAAGCTAGTAATAGTCGTTATCTTCAGTCTCAACGTTAACGTCAACATCAGTATCAGGCAATTCGCCACTGCCCCATCCGATATCCTCAGTATGAGGGAGTGGGAGGTTGTGCTTGGCTGGATGGGGTTTGTTGATGATATGATGATGGGGCAAAGCTGACGGATCATGCGGAATCGTATGTGGAGTCACTAAAGTGTTGTACAGAGGGCTTACTTTTAATATATAATACATATATATAACGAAAGTGTTTGAAATGAGACGCTAAGATTTTCTTCAAATTTTGCACACACTACTATGTACAATACGGTAAATGTTTGCTGGCGCTTTGCAGAACTATTATTCAACTATTCTGGTGGCCGAGAGAGTACGCAAAACGAGGAGTGCGGTCAGGGAGAAAAGCACTTTTTGGTCTTGTCTTTGCTAATGTCGTATGGAAAAAATAGATTTTTTTGTGAAAACGTTACTCTCTATCGTAGAATTCGGCACAAAACTTTTCATGAGAAAATTCGTTAAGAATTGTGAATCTTTGCCAATTTTTAATCCAAAAATCTTGTCGTTTCCGCAAAGCGCTAGCTATAAATCTCGGATATGTCGAAAAAATAAATCTAAAAATCAATCTTAATGTATTTACTTCCCCTGTGAGTAGATAAGGAGGTAAAAAATTACCTTTTAGAAGTACAAATACGAATAACAAAGCGGCCATGGACAGAAATCGAAGACTGAAGGATACCATGTCTTTCGGACGACAAATGTTAAAGAACAATGTAAGAGAAGGATATTTTAGAATGATGTAGAACTGACTTTACTTCACCTTTTTATATTTATTCGCTTGTAAAGTTGATGGTCTAATTCAAAGCATCGATCAGCTCAAAATCTCATAGTACATGTTATTAGGGCTAAATCGAATGACGATTATAAGGGCGACCACGCTGTATATGTTCAGAAGTGCATAGGATTGAACTTGAATATTCTAAGCACGGATTGTTTACCCAAATATCGACTTTTTAGCGTTTTTTTCTTTATCGGTATCTTGCCGTGAATTTTGTTTTGTGCGAGTTTTTTGCTCATTGGTGTGTATACTAGTCCGTCCGTAAAGTCGCTGGAGTGATTTCCCTGACATGCACTGTTAGAAAATAAAAGTTCACTTTGCGATTTGCAATTTGTTGCTCTTTGCACCGTGCAATAGGTTTTTTTTGGCTGTCGTTTGCATCTTGAATTTTTTGCACAGTGCATAACGCCGCAATCACTCCAACGACTACGCGAACGAATTCCCATGAAACTTTAGAATACACTGCGTGTACTACTTCGTCCGGAAAGTCGCTGGAGTAATTTCCGCGACATGCACTGTAAGAAAAGAAAAGGTCACTTTGCACTGTGCAATTTCTTGCTTTTTGCACCGTGCAATAGGCTTTTTTTCGGGTTTCGCTCGCACGCTGACATAAACCACTCCAGCGACTTTCCGGACGGACTAGCATTCCCTCAATAAATAGAAAATTGATAAATAATTCTTCTATGACTTGTGAGCAACAATAAGAATCATTGCTGATAACGGAACGCTCATTCAATTGATAACCAAAAAGCTGTATTTGGTTTTCTTAAAATTTTTTTTATTATTTCTTTCTTTTTTTTGGCGATTGTTAGTGGCTACCTCAAAATGACACTACTCTTCTATCGACTGCTTTTGTATTTTATGTTTGCGTATTATTGTGACGTAATCTCTGTGGTTAGCGACTTTCAGCGCATTCTTTAACGGCAATTATCCACATTCGCAAGATTTTTTGGTAGACATAACGTTTGCCGAAAGTTTTGTCCTAAAATGTGTTACTAGTATAATAGATGCTGTATTTGCGTTAACTTCAGTCTGCAATTTCAAAGGCTTTTGATATAGAATTAATAGATTTATTATTCGATTTCCAATTTTTCGTATCTTCTAGAAATAACACCTCCATTAAAATTAAAGTCCTTTTCACCATGAATACGGTCGTCTTCGTTGAGTGTGGCGTCGTAGACTTGGATTTCGTTCCTCTCTTGGTCGAAGCAAACTCCATTGTTCACATAGAACGGCAGTCCCAGAACCAACGTTCTCTCAGAATTCGCTCTTCTCAGCTTCAAGAAACAAATCCTTCGGTCAAAAGCTTTAGTGTAGGCGTCAAAACGCACGTCGATGTTGGCATTTCCGATTTGCAGTTTCAACGGTAAATTCTTGCCGCAGCTGACGACCCATTCGTTGAAGGCGTTGTGGAAATGAGCGTCCAGCGCTTTGACAATTTGGAAAAACAGACTTTCTGGTACGGTAATGCCATCAAAGGTCGATGTAAACGTGGCCAAAAACGTGGTTTGGATATTGTAATTGCCGAGGGAGATTCGGGATACATTGATGTTGTAGTACTCGGGATGTGGGACTGCTGGTACACGTGCATACAGAGTTTTGGGTCGGAGATTCGGACTGAACGATCCGACAGTTACAGTGGTGATTTTTGATCTGAAGTTTTGATTGAAATAATTTTTTTTGATCGTATTTACCTTTTGTTCTTGCTTAGCCCCACTTCCAAACAAAGTACTCTCGGGTTCTTTCCGTAGATCGCGCGCACAACCGTTGACAACTCCGACATGCGCTTCGAGAATCCTAGTCTCCCGGCGAAGGTCTCTTTGTCCACTCCAACAACGCTTACATTATTTGCGAAGATTTCATGCGCCACAATAAACCTTCCCTCCGCTGGCCGAAGGCTCACATTCAGCTTGTCTTCGCCGACAAATCCACTAGCCAACGTAAAGTCTTTGTTGTAGTCCGCAAAGTACACAGCCACCCCAATGTCCGAGAGATTCTTAAAGCTCGAAGACTCGGTGGGATCAAACACTTTCCCCCGGCCATATTCTCCCTCAAATTCCGCAGATTTGAGGACAAAACTTTCGGCAGACGTTATGTCTACCAAAAAATTTCGCGAATGTGGATAATTGTCGTTAAAGAATGCGTTAAGTTGGAAGTTGCTAACCACAGAGGTTCCGTCGCAACAAGCAATCAAGACATACAAAAGTAGACGGCAGAAGAGTAGTGTCATTTTGAGGTAGCCACTAATAATCGCCAAAAAAAAGAAAGAAATAATAAAAAAAAATTTTTAAGAAAACCAAATACAGCTTTTTTGGTTACCAATTGAATGAGCGTTCCGTTATCGGCAACTATTCCTATTGTTACGCACAAGTCATAAAACAATTATTTATCAATTTTCTATTTATCGAGGGAATACTAGTCCGTCCGGAAAGTCGCTGCAGTGATCTATGAGCGAGCGAAGGCCGAAAAAAGCCTATTGCACGGTGCAAAGTGAATTTTCTTTTCTTACAGTGCATGTCGCGAAAATTACTCCAGCAACCATCTGGACAGAGTAGTACACGCAGTGTATTCTAAAGTTTCATGGTAATTCGTTCGCATAGTCGTTGGAGTGATTGCGGCGTCATGCACCTGTGCAAAAAATTCAAGATGCAAACGACAGCCAAAAAAAAACCTATTGCACGGTGCAAAGAGCAACAAATTGCAAATCGCAAAGTGAACTTTTATATTTTCTAACAGTGCATGTCAGGGAAATCACTCCAGCGACTTTACGGACGGACTAGTACACCAATGAGCAAAAAACTCGCAGAAAACAAAATTCACGGCAAGATACCGATATAGTAAGGCAAAAAAACGCTAAAAAGTCGATGTTTGGGTAAACAATCCGTGCTTAAAATATTCAAGTTCAATCCTATGCACTTCTGAACATATGCAGCGTGGTCGCCCTTATAATCGTCATTCGATTTAGCCCTAATAACATGTACTATGAGATTTTGAGCTGATCGATGCTTTGAATTAGAGAATCAACGTTAGAAGCGAATAAATATAAAAAGGTGAGGCAAAATCAGTTCTACATCATTCTATAATATCCTTCTCTTACATTGTTCTTTAACATTTGTCGTCCGAAAGACATGGTATCCTTCAGTCTTCGATTTCTGACCATAGCCGCTTTGTTATTCGTTTTTGTACTTCTACAAGGTAATTTTTTTTACCTTCTTATCTACTCATAGGGGAAGTAAATACATTAAGATTGATTTTTTCGACGTATCCGAGATTTATAGCTAGCGCTTTGCGGAAACGACAAGATTTTTAGATTAAAAATTGGCAAAGATTCACAATTCTTAACGAATTTTCTCATGAAAAGTTCTGTGCCGATTTCTACGGTAGAGAGTAACGTTTTCACAAAAAATCTATTTTTTCCATACGACATTAACAAAGACAAGACCAAAGAGTGTTTTTCTCCCTGACCGCACTCCTCGTTTTGCGTACTCTCTCGGCCACCAGAATAGTTGAATAATAGTTCTGCAAAGCGCCAGCAAACATTTACCGTATTGTACATAGCAGTGTGTGCAAAATTTGAAGAAAATCTTAGCGTCTCACTTCAAACACTTTCCTTATATATATATGTATAATATATGATAAGTAAGCCCTCTGTACAACACTTTAGTGACTCCACATACGATTCCGCATGATCCGGCAGCTTTGCCCCATCATCATATCATCAACAAACCCCATCCAGCCAAGCACAACCTCCCACTCCCTCATACTGAGGATATCGGATGGGGCAGCGGCAAATTACCTAACATTGATGTTGACGTTAGCGTTGAGACTGAAGATAGCGACTAATACTAGCTTCAGGGAAAGTTGAGAAATTATATTTTTCGTATTTTTTCGGCTTTTCTTTATTATCTAAAAAACTAACCAATTAAAAAAAGGGGTGTAGATATTATATATAGTAACAGAATGTATTCAGCTTCTTACAAATAAATTCACATTTCACGTTTTGCCAGAACCTTTATTACAGTAGAGATTATAGCCAAATTATTGCTCAAAGACAGTTTCAACGACAGCTCTGACTCCATTATGAGTCTTGACCGTGCCATTGACCATTATCGAAGCGTTCCAAGAGGCATCGTAGAAATGGATTTCGCCCTTTTCATTGTCAAAGCAGACACCGTTGTTAACCAAAAACGGAACGCCCAAAATTAACGACCGTTCTTTTCCACTTCTGATCTTGACAACGCAATCAGTCTCGCTGATTTGCTCGGTGTACGCGTCAAAGCGGATGTCAAATTCTGTGCCATTGATCTCGATCTTGATGGGAATTTCATTTTCACATTTCGCAAGATATCGACTGTTTTCTCGGTCGAATTTTGCGCCCAGTCTTCGAAGAACATATGGGAATAGTGCTGAAGGCACGGTAATTCCGTTAAGCGTGGATGAAAAAGTGGTCACAAGGTTTGCGCGACTTGTAGAACCCCCAACACTAAAACTTTGAACGTTTGTTTGCCATAGGCCTTGAGGGCTTTCAAGAGCTGACACTTTTGTCCGAAATTGATTCGGTTTGTAAATGTAGCCACCAAGACCGGTCGTAGTGCGACGTATGCTGAAATGCGCATTGTTTGTTGTTAAAGATACCACATGTAGTAAAAATTTAAAGGATTAGAATACTTACTATTTGTTCTCCCTTGCAATTCCGATCTCCAAACAGATGATGTCACTTCCTTTTTCGAGCATGTCCTTGGCCAACGATGTTACTCCCGCTTTTCTGGCAAATCCAAGTCTTCCAGCATTTGGCTCACCATCGAAATCGATGAAATTCTTATCGCCTTTGATGCTCGTCGCGATTCCAAAAGAGGATCGATATTTACGGTCTATCACGGTCAATTCATCATGACCAATAAACCCATTGACTTCCGACGATCCACTGTTGAAGTCTTCAGAGTATTCGACAGAAATTGGAAGGCTCAAGTTTTTGAAGGTGTCGGAAGCCGTTGGTTTGTAGACATTCCCACGACCGTAATCCGAGAATTCCGATGAATTCAGGACGAAGCTTTCGGAAGCCGTGATATCTACGAGCAATGGTCTTTTCAAATCAGCCAAATCAGCAAACAACGCGTTGATTCGGAAATTGTTGACATATCCGTTGCAAACCGTAGCCAACAGTAGTTGTGACACAACAATACACTGAATGAAAGTCATTTTGTGCTTTTCAATGATCTGCGAACTGTTGGAAGACTATTTATGTGTCATCATTAATTTTATCAGGTTTAACAGTTGAGCGGAAAGAGACACAAGATTTATTAGCCTTTAATGGTCTGATAAGAAAGTTGGCCAAGAGAAGTCGCAATGTTTAAGCGTCTTATCGTGCTTGCTTCTAATGCGAAGCTTTGAAATGTATGAGTTTTCTTGTGGCTTAAGCTTTAACAGTCAACGACACAGTAACGCTGTATTTTTTGAGATGCACTGCATCCTCTGCACAGCGAACATAGCAAAAATACGACAGAATGCTATATCTATGGTCTTTACGACCCATTTTTTACTCTTTTGTAGGCCTTCTCGAGTCTAGGGCGCAGACTGCCAAAAATTTTTTCTAGAGACCTCTAAATTTGCTGCAAATCGACCGACATCTTGTTAAATTTGGCTCATATCGACTATATATATATACAGAACATATCGAATTTACATCCATCAACCTGCAGTTAAAACCTATCATCAGTTCTTCAATTTTTCTGCCAAAAAATTGTGCTTTCGGTTATGTAACTTAAATCAAGCTCAATCCTTCGAAAAATCAAATTATTTCTGCAGTAAAGCAGAGAATAACCACAGTAAATTTTCAACACATGTAAAAACTAAAATAAAATTTTATTCATACAAATTTGATTTGTCCGTGCCCTTTCTATCTTCGTCATCATCATGGTTAGCCACAAAGCGATCTCCAAGAAGTCTCAGAAGACCTCAAAGCCTATTCTGAAGACCAAGGCTTCAAGTTCGTTGTGTGAGTACATGCTGTGGAATCTCGCTCCCGTTCTCAACGAAACGACCGGGATTACAAGGAGCAAGATGTTGATGACTTTAAGGGTAAGTAATTTTTTTGTTTTGTTATGTATTGGATGCAAGTTTTTGTAGCATAGAATAGGAACTTTGGATGTTTTTAAGTTTGTAAGATAAAAATACAGCTTTGTGAGTAAGTATATAGTCAAAGTAGCATTAGCTAAAATTAACTTTGAGGATCTGTGTAGTCTTTTTTGACAATTAGTTGCTCGTCCATGCAGTCCACCGTACGAAATTCGTTTTAAGCATCTATGTTTTTGAGAGCAGTAATGTAATGCTTTTTTTTAGTTTGTTTTTAGATGATTATTGTAACATAACTTTGTCACAGTTTCTTCAAAAACATAAATTTCTGACCATCTCCAAAAAACTCGGAAAAACCGTTCAAGACATGCATAAAGCAGAAAATTTGGAAATTCAATATGGCTCCAGCATGGCCATTAGCTGCAAATTGAATGAGTCAGCCAGCAAATCTACCAACTACGAGGCCTCGAGTCCTGATATGTTCAACGCCATCATTTCGAATGTCTTTGATGCTAAAACACCTTGTGTGTCGGCCATCACACAAAAGGATCAACGGGTGGGAATGGAGTTTGAGGATAAAGTGGTCACATTCTGTTCTGGTAAGAAAACTTTTCATTTTCTTTTTAAATCTACTACACAATACTTTATATCATAGGACATAATTATAATTTTATAGTATATAATCATTCTTTCAGGCTACTTTAAATCTGCCCGATATTCTTTGGAGATTAAGCCCTCTTTCAACCCCATCACTTCTCAAATCAACCCCAAAATCTTCGAGAAAGTAAAGGGACGTTTAACAAAGGTTAAATGCCAAGTGGAAGACATTAGGCACTTGGACGGAGTCGTTTTAGAAAAAATCAACGTGAACGAACAACGGTCGAGTCAAAAATGTAAGTAATCGTTTTCAAAAATTTCTTTAATAATGTTTTTCGTATTGTACCCAAAAAATTCAGATTATGCACCAGTTCTGGCCGCAAATGCAGAAGAAATTTCTGGGTTGTCATTGGAGAGATTTAGAGATTCAGGGTAAGTCAGTTTTCAAAAACTATTTGCACCTTAAAAAGATGTGGCCAAAGTAAAATAATTCTAATCCATTTATTTTTAGATACTCTCAAAACCCTTCAGTAAAAAGACTGAATTGCCGTTTTGTCATGGATAGTTTGCTTAGTGAAGATTATAATGCAATTTATAAAAACTTATCATCGACCTTCTCCAGCCTGGAAACTATTAATTTGGAGACGAATATAATTTCCATGCCCTCACTTGATAATGATGAACAAATCTCAATCGAGAATTTTATTAAAACAATTGTTGAACATCTTCGAAAAATCCACGAATGCGCTACAGTGAAGACCGCTATAAACTTACAAATTGGTCTGGATGATAACGAGATGGAAATGCAAAAATCTTTGCACGATTTGTTTACAAGCGAATTCGAAAAATTTGGGCTTAAAAACGATGATTATTTGAGTTACAAAAGCAATTTTTTATCTGTTAATATTGAAGTACTTTGTTAAATATAAATAAAATATAATATTCTAATATTTGATGTAGAAATTGTACATACGCAAGAGCACTGTTTTTCACTAAGATATAGATTTTTGTTTAATGTGAAATTTTTAATCTAGTCGCGGAATCTCATTCTTCAAACCCTTCAAAGGAAAAGGCGACCGCAGCCGGATATCTCGTCTACAAAATTGTGCAATATTGAGATATTGAGAGATTTCATTGTTGTTTACGTTTTTATAGACTTTTGAATTTGCCCTCGAAGAGGGACATTATTTATTGAACAACCTAACAATTTTGTTTATTTCAACTAAATAAGGCGTTAATAATGCGCGACTTTTCTATTATAGGTGCTTTTTTGTTACATAGGTTAGACCTCCATTGATCCGCGTCAATTCTTTTCTTATGGATGCTCCTTCTGGAAGGTCATGAAAATGAATTTCGTCGTTTTTGTAGTCCAAACAAACGCCGTGATTCAGAAAATACGCCTGTCCAAGGACGACCTGCTTGCTTTCTGCATGTGATTTCAGAAGCAACGTGCAAACGCCGTTGATCTTGCGAACATACGCTTCGAACGGTATTGCAATCTTCGCTTTGTTGATTTCCAATCCCAAAACAAGTGATTGGTTGCAATCCACAATATAAGTTTCATTTTCACGGTTGTATTTCCCTCCAAGAGTTCGTACGACAGTGTTGAAAAGCGTGGAAGGAAGGGAAATCCCGTGAAGAGTTGTTGAAATTGTGGCCTCAAGGTCAGCGAACGTCTGGGAATCTGCGATTTTGAATTGGTCGATTTTAGCCACCCAATGACCATCTGCACTTGGTAGGGCCTTCACTTTAGAAAGGAACTCTTCTTTGCGATAGTTGAAAAAGCCAATGGAAATCAACTTAAATCTAAAGAAGCTTAGTACGAAATGAAATAAAAAATATAAAAGCGAAGCCGATGTAGCTTTCAAGGCTTTTTGAAGGTAAATTAAATTCGATAAAACAGCACTTACTGTCTCTTGGCGGCCATGCAAACAATCTTGTCGTGAAGCGTCGCCAAGAAGATTAATCCAAGATTTGTTTTCCCGTTTCTGGCCTTTGAAAGACCGATTCGTCCGGCGAACGGGTTTCCGCCACATCCCTTGACGACGGTTCGGCTAGACATGTCGGTAATCACAGCAAACCGAGAGGTCACATTTTCCCTGAAGAAAACTTTGGCTGCGTCTTGGCCAATATACCCCGACACAGTGGATGGATGTTGATTGAACTTGGAGGCCAAAGGATAACGGAAGGGTTCGCTAAGGTTCTTGAACGTCTTAGAGTCGTCAGGATTGAACGTGTTCTCTGGCCCAAACTCCTTTTGATAGGTATCTGAATCCAAAACAAAGCTCTCGGAGGTGGTGACATCGAGAAGCAGCGATCGTTCGCTTTTATTGTCTTCAAAGTTGACTGGAAAATCGAAGTCGGTGCAACAGTTAGCAGTCAATGAAACAGTACATACACATAAGGCAGTAAGGAGTTTTGATGTCATCCTTGGACCGAGTAATAACATTGGTTCTTCATGCGTTTTTAAAGGCATTCTTGAAGGTGTGGCCACTGATAGTGTGAACTTTGCAATCTTACTAACGGGTATTTCCAGGATAGGCCGACTTGACTGCACTAAGAAAACAGCACACGTAACACATATGTGTTCTTATCAATTTTGCGCTTCTCTGGGGTTAGAAACTTCACTTAAATCTCTCTCAAAGTTTTTTTTTATATTTTTCATGATCATTTATTTACAAAGGAAGTGTTGTAAGTGCAACGCTCAGATTAGTAACTTGGCACAAATTTAGTATTATTTTTTCTTACATACTTATATGCTACACTTGTAGCTCGCGCTTTGCAGAAACGACCGAAATTTTTAAATCGAAAGTTGGCAAAAATGTCTCACTTTTTTGTAAATTTTGGTATATCATGTTAGCAGTCAGGAATATCGTACCAACACATACAGTAGTCTAGAGTTTCAATGCCATCATGATGAATTTTCGAACACAGACTGCCCTTGTATGCTGTTAATGATAATTAGTCATTTGTAAAGCAAACCCAATGGAACACACCTTTTTTTGATCACCTTTGATAGTAAGATTGCGAAGATAACGTTAACAACAGTCACGCCTTGCACTTTGCCTTTAAAAATACATGAAAACGCAAAAATTGTTGCTTGTTGCAAAGATGCTACCAAAAGTGCTGCTCGTTTTATGCACATATGTCATTTCTTTGACTGTTCAGAGTTGCAACGACTTCAATCTTCCCACCATCTTTGCAGACAATGACAACCCACGAAGGCTGCTTCTCGATGTGACCATCTCTGAAAGTTTTGTTTTGGATTCGAATACCTACCAAGAGGAGTTTGATGAACCGAAAACGTTCAATCCTGATGAATCGTTCACGTTCACGAACCTCTCCGAACCGTTCAACCGTCCCCTTCCCAGCGAGTTCAATCAAAACCCCTCTGAAGTCTCCGGGTATATCGGCGAAGATGGAGTCAAGGTTCTGTTCACGTTAACTACGACGTCGCGGTTTGCTGTGATTACGAACATGTCCAGCCCAAGTGCCGTGAAAGCATGCAGCGGGTATACGTTCGCCGGGCGAATTGGCCTTTCAAACACCAAAAATGGAAAAGAGAACCTTGGGTACTTGTTTATGGCAGGTCATAATAGACGAGTTCTTTGTATGACCGCAAATAAAGCGTGAGTTATGAGTTTTTTTTATTTTCAAGAATTTTGAGAGCGATTGTGACACGATTACGTTACATTTACGTTCTTTAGGCATATCACAATTGGCGTTGGTTTCTTCAATTACGACGAACAAGAATTCCTGACCAAAGTCTCCGCAATTCCAAATCCAGACGGCCATTGGGTCACCAAAATCGACAAGCTCAGCATTGGAGATACTCAGACTTTCACCAACTTCAACGCCACAATCTCAACCGCTCTCCACGGGATTTCCCTTCCTTCAGCGCTGTTCAATGCGGTCGTCCGGACTCTTGGAGGAAAATACAATCGCGAAGACAACACGTATTCAGTGGATTGCGAGAAGTCGTTGAACTTGGGGTTAGAGATCAACGAAGCGCACATCGAAGTGCCTTTAGAAGCGTATACACGAAAGACGAATGAGGGTTGCACATTGCTTCTCACATCGCACGAAGAGCGGAAGCAGATCGTTCTGGGACAAGCGTACTTCCTCAATCATGGTGTTTGTTTGGACTATGACAACGACGAAATTCATTTTCATAACGACTTGAGCGCGTTAAAGAGAACAGAGGGCTTGAAGGAGATGAAAGGTGGTTTTACCTACGTTACAAAGAAGAACTTGAAACTTTAAAGTGCTTGTTGTTATCATCACGTTAATAAGAGATATTAATAAACGCAATTTATTTAAATAATTTTTAAGTATAGCACTTCTAATGGCGTGTAACTAAAACCTATGACAAAATGATGTTCGTGAAGATATAATTGTAATAGTGTTTGTTCTGCTTTACATTGTCAAAATATCATAAATTGCAGTGCAGATTAGACCAAACGATAACATCAATAAAAATAGGTGAGCTGAAGGAAGCAATTTTGATAAAAGAATTAAAATTTATGATGAACATTAATTGTGTGGAAAAAAATTAAAGCCGGACAAAAACGTGGTCGCAAAGCGCCGACATCAAAGAGCAACCTCGATTAAAGGGCCGGAACAGCTACTTTTGAATTGCCCTTTTTACGGCGTGTGAAACGAAATGTCAAAAAAGTGTTTTTGTGTCCTGCAGCGAAAACAAAGGCGGCAGAGATGCAAACTGTAAAATAATTATTAGTAAGCATTTAGAATGTCACCAGTATTTTTTCCCGTTGTTATTGGTACAGTACACGAAGAAACTTTTTTGACATTTTGTTTCACACGCCGTAAAAAGCGCAATTCAAAACTAGCTGTTATGTCGCTTTAACAATCCGCGTAAAAAGCTTATTTTTGTTATAGTTTGAGTTTAAATTAATTTGCTGCAGACATGGCAACCGGGCCGGGCTTTATAAATTTTGAAAACGGGTCGGGCCTATCTTTTACCGGGCCGGGCTTTGGGCTCGACGTTTTTTTTCGGGCCGAGGCTTCGGGCCCAAGATTTTGAATTTCGGCCCGAAGCCCGGTTCCGATTTTTTGGTACCGACACGAAAAATTGCGATGCCAATTTTTCGTCTGGCATTTTGGTTTTCTGCGAAAACAAGATTTTGCTTTTGTCAGAAAAGGTGGATTAGCGGGTTTCTTTCTAACCGCGAAGACAAATCGTTTCCTGTATGTTTGCAACGTGCAGTTTTCAATATTTTTAAAACGAAATTTTACAACCGGGCCGGGCCTGTAAACTTCACCGGGCCGGGCCGGGCTTCGTAAAAAAAAATTCGGGCCGGGCTTCAAAAATTTTCAAAAAACGGGCCGGCCTACCTTTTGGCCCTAAGCCCGGCCCGATTTGCCATGTCTGCGTCTTTAGTTGCGATAGGAAAGTTTTCTGTCAGCATGAGTACAAAAATTCAAATTGCTACTAAGATTTGCGAAATTTATAGCTAGCGCTTTCCAGAATCCAACGGAACTCTTCAATTCTTCATCTTGCTCACATTAACGACATCATTTGTATTTTTAGAAATCGTTTTCATTTTTTTTGTTGACGGAAGACGAAGGTCGTTGATTGCATCGTTAAACGATTGTTGAAGGCGTGAATTGACGTCAATGCGAACCGCAGTAAGAGATCGTAAGGTGTAGTTCGAACTTTCCGATCAAGTTCGGACCGGGTTTTGGGCGAACTTGTTTACAGGTCAAACATACGTTCGCAATTACATCAAGATGAGAAAAAACGATGCAAAAGTAAGTTTGAACACCCGCTGCGGGAGAAAAGGCCCGTTCTCATTTTTCAACCGCCCAATCTTTTGCGTAATTGACCTTTGAAGTCAGTGCCTTGCGATCAAAGCCGTCAAACATTTTTTTTTTTTGACAAAACACAAACTGTGGTAGCGATCCGGTTCGTATAAAGGCGCACGGTAAACGGCGATTCAACCCATCATTTGGTCATTAAAAACACTCTTCACATCTCAACAAATGTTGGCTAAGATTGCATTCGTTCTGTTAGTATTAATGGTCGCTGTACAAGCCCAGTACTACGGCGGCTACGGAGGAAACATGTACGGAGGCGGTCCGTATGGAGGATACGGTGGGCAGTACGGTGGATACGGAGGAGGACCGGGAATGTACGGAGGACCGGGAATGTACGGAGGGTCTCCTTATGGAGGGGCACCTTATGGAGGAAATCCGGGGTGAGTCATGCTGTCCTTTGCCTTGTAGCGCTTGTTATTCTGAGGTGATGTAAAAGTTTGGGGTGGGAATCAGGCAGGGTCGGACCTGAAAAATTGTGAACGGTTGTGTCAAAAGTGTCAAAAAACGTTTCGTATGTCCTGCAGCGAAAACAAAAGTGGCATAGTTGCAAACAGTAAAAAAATTATTAGCAAGCATGTAGAAGGTCACAATTATTTTTTCCTGTTGTTATTGGTACAGTAGACGAAGAAACTTTTTGGACATTTCGTTTCCACGCCGTAAAAAGCGCGATTCAAAAGTAGTTGCACTGGCCCTTTAAGTTTTGATGAAACCTTACAGAGCTCAGAGCATTACACAGTCAAACTTCTGTACGACGAACCCCAAAAGGTAAAGGAACTTGAACTTCTTTGCTATTGAAGAGTTTTGCAGCCTGCGTGGGAATGACCTAAAATTGCGATTCAAAAGTAGTTGCACTGTTCTTTTGAATAACTTGGACAAAAATGGGTATATTGAAACTTTTGGGACCTGAATAAACTGATAAAAATGTTGGTTTAAACTCAACGTTTAAATAAGAGGCTACAGAATAGTGTTTTGTTGGAGGATTTACCGTAAATTGTTTTACAAAGCCAAAGTTAAAAGTCAACCGAGTGCGATTTGTGCGATTTGCCTCCAGTGATTTCGAGGTTCGTAGGATAATGTCTCAAAGTCCCCGTTACAAATTTGCACGCCTATTGCTAGCAGTCCACCGCCACGTTCACGTATTATATAAACATGCATTCTCGCGCTGAAAACGATCAACGCTCCCACAAGACTATTTATGGTTAGACGTCGTACAACCCACAAACCTATTGATGTTAATTTTCAGCGCTATGGTTGGTTCGATGGTTGGTGCACAAATGGGTGCTGCGCTGGCTCGCGGCTAACTTCCACTCCTACCCTTATAAATATGGTTTTTGTTCGATTCGCACTAACACAAACGAATTTTACGGAATAAACGTAAATGAATTGAGTTTACTGTTGACGTTAGTAGAAAACTTTGTTACATTTTATGCTTAATGTAATGGCAAGCCATCATTTCTTGGCCAAAATTCACTGCCTTTGAAAAATTTGGACAAAAAACGTCATTCTTCCAGAAAAAAACGTCATCTTTCCAGAAAAAAACGTCATCTTTCCAGAAAAAAATGTCATCCTTCCAAAAAAAAGTCATCCTTCCAGAAAAAAATGTCATCCTTCCAAAAAAAGTCATCCTTCCAGAAAAAACGTCATCCTTCCAGAAAAAACGTCATCCTTCCAGAAAAAATGTCATCCTTCCAAAAAAAGTCATCCTTCCAGAAAAAACCTCATCCTTCCAGAAAAAAACATCATCCTTCCTGAAAAAACGTCTTCCTTCCAGAAAAAACGTCATCCTTCCAGAAAAAAACGTCATCCTTCCAGAAAAAACCTCATCCTTCCAGAAAAAACGTCTTCCTTCCAGAAAAAAACGTCATCCTTCCAGAAAAAAACGTCATCCTTCCAGAAAAAAAAACGTCTTCCTTCCAGAAAAAAACGTCATCCTTCCAGAAAAAAACGTCATCCTTCCAGAAAAAACCTCATCCTTCCAGAAAAAACGTCATTCTTCCAGAAAAAACGTTATCCTTCCAGAAAAAACCTCATCCTTCCAGAAAACGTCTTCCTTCCAGAAAAAAACGTCATCCTTCCAGAAAAAAAACGTCATCCGTCCAGACATATCGCTGAAGTCACTTTGTGGTCTAGGCTACAGAATCGGGTCGTTTTCTAAGCGCTCAGGTCTGTAACTCAAACGGCGTTGTCGTTGTCTCCATTGGCAACAAAAACACAAATGAATCATAACGTGGACGTATTCTCCGAGACCGCGGCCCATTCCCGGCTCAAAATAATTTATGCCTTTGATTTCAACGGAGGGATTTGTTGACAATGTTTCGAAAAATGTTTTGGCAATGTTTTTCGTCTTTGAGGCTACTGTAGAGCTCGAGATTGCCGTTGGATACGAGTATATAAAGAAAAAACATGGTGCAGTCCAAGTTGTTGTGTTTTCAAATCTTCAGGGGTTAGAAACCGCGTGTTAAGGGTCGGCCCGGAGATTTGAATTTGGTCTCGGGTTGAGCACAAACCTACATCATGGTGAAACGTTTTCTGTTTCTTTCACACATTCATTTCCTTAACTTTCTCAATTCCCACGTATAAATGGAAGGCCATGCCACACATTAATCCCTGGAAACATTAACAAGAACAATTTCATGTTTATTATGTTTTATAAGCATCATTTTCGCATTACCGTCATCGACTACAGTAACGGCTTTTTTGTTGCTAATGGACTTGAGCTAACAAGGCAACTGTGTTCGAGGTATTAGTCGGTTCGAAAAGTCGCTGGAGTGATTTCGGCGACATGCACAGTGGAAAAAAAGTTAGGGTGCGAGCGACAGCCGAAAAAAGCCTATTGCACGGTGCAAAAAGCAAGAAATTGCACAGTGCAAAGTGAACTTTTGTTTTTGCACAGTGCATTTCACGGAAATTAATCCAGCGACATTACGGACGGACTAGTGTTGCTACGCTTAGGATAAATTACTTGCGACTAATAAACACGTTTTTCTGACCAAATTTTTATCATCTCCGTGCGCTCTTGTTTGCAGAAAACGTTGAGCAATAATGGTGCTCCTGCAACGCGCAAGTTGAAACTTTTAGGGGTTTAGAAACAGCCTGAGTGGAGCCAGCGACCATACGGACGGACTAGTATCATATTCAAATTTTCTTTGAATTTTGCTCGCAATTCTGTAAATTAATTCCTGAAATTTTTGGCTTGCGCTTTGCAGAACACACCGAGATTTTTAACTATCGCAAAGTACAGAGTTGACGCTCGAAAAAAATTTTTTTGGCCATATTTTCGCCATTTCCGCGTGGCAAAAACTGCTTTTTTGTAAAGCATTGTTCTCTCCAATGGCAAAAAACTGCAAGAATTTATGCATGAGCTCGCAAAGAAAGCGTCAAATTTTACATAATTTTTGGAAAAACAACCTTGGTTTTTTGCGTTCAACGCGAGCTAGGTATCTTGAATTTGCTTTAAAAAACATTCGACTGACAGGGGAAGTACTCCAAGTGCGACGCTCAGTTTTTGATTAAACTTGGCACAAATTTAGTATTATTTTTTCTAAGACTTATGCTAGACGCTTAGCTCGCGTTTTGCGGAAACAACCAAGTTTTTTAGATCAAAAGTTCGCAAAAATGTAACTTTTTTTGCGAATTTTGCTGTGAAAAGTTTCATGCCTATTTCTACCATAGAGGGTAATGTTTCCACAAAAAATCAATTTTTTCCGCACAAAACTGACAGAGTTATGGCCCAAAAGTGTTTTCTTCTCGGACCGCTCTCCATGTTTCCCGTGCTCTCTCGGCGGCAAAGATCGTTGAATATCTCGGCTGCACCCGCAAAGCGCGAGCTAAAATTTTCTGGCATTGATTCTATGCCTGAAGTGTGGGGAAAATTTTAAAAAATCTGAGCGTCGGACTTGGGGTACTTCTTTTGTAAATTTGAGCCTAGTTTATATAAAACGTCGCAGATCTGTCAACTAATTTTTTTTTCAATTATCAACTCTATTTTATCAAATGATTCAGCAGTTCCGGTGGAAAATCCAACGTCCCCAAAGTTGTCACGCCGTAATTTTTTTGTGAAAAACGATCTTCCGATCGACCAGATCGAAGGAAACGATGCGAACAAAGAATTTATCTGATTTCGAAAATTTTGTAATCGAAAGATTGCGGAGATAAAACTTGACAAAATTTAATTTGTCAAGTTATAAGCACAGTGATTCCGTTATTTGTAGGGTTGTGCCGCCAGTCAACTTGACGGCATGTCATGTTGTCAAATTGCCGTCATTTTCGTCAAGTCAAATTGCTCTGTCATTTTGATTGTCAAATTGAAATTTTTTTGAGAAATTTTTGAGAGTTTTGCTAAAAAATTGTGAATTTTTCCGCACCGAAAAATTTTACGTCAAAAAATTCTTGGAATTTACTGCAAGAAGCCTCCAGTTTCACTTGCCCAATTCATCAATGAGAATTTGGATGATAGTGACAGCGGGAACGAGGACATGATCCGAAAATGGGTTTTTTCAAACCCTTTTTGTTGTTATAAATTGTTGTTTTATTTTGTACATGGGCTTAAACATGTTTGACGCCTTATACTACCTTGAACAATGTCTTATATGATTAGACCGAAAGGACGGCAATTTGACACAATTTGACCAAATTTGACGAAAATGACAGCAACTTGCCGTCATTTTGAAAAATTTGGTCAGAATCACAACCCCAGAGTTTTTAGTGCACTTTGCAATAAGCGGAGAGACGCCCTTCTGTAACAACTGCCTGATTCTCACTTTTTGCTCTATTATTCGCGCAATTGACCCTACATTCTCTTGGGCAAGTGGTTTTCTTTGATTTTGCCGAGCCCTTTCCTTTGTCGCGCTGCTCCGCTTTCTCCTGATCTCTGTGATCGCGAAATTCGCAGAATACGGGAAATCCCCCGAATCTCACGTCGATTTGCGGCATGATTTCTGCTCCGCCGACTATAAAACAACGCGAGCAGCCTTGTATAATATAATATTTGCATAGTTTTCGGGGTCTCGAAATTGTTGCGGAGCCATTTATTGACTCAGCCACAGATTTGCAAAAAAGTATTCAGCGGCGGGCTGATCGTTGCTCACCCGAATCAATGTTTATCTTGATATTTGGCCGCCAGAGTGCTATTATTGAAAACACAACGTTTCAAATGCTTTTATCGCGTCGATGCTTGTTGTTTAAGGTCAAATCTTTTATTCCGCGGGGCGAGAATTGCGGAAAACAACCGATTTCGTAAGAAATTAAAGGCTGATGTTGCACTAAACAAAGGGAGTGGGCGTTTTTTTTTTTAATTTTTGCTTGGACGTGTGGACCAAGTGTCAAAGTTGCTTAGCTTCCGGGTCGTTTGTTATTCTCTGGTTTGGGACTTATGGTTATAAGAAGGGAAGGTTGAGCGTGTCTTGTCAATTTGTTAAAAAAAGAGCCGGCGCAAAAGGTTGGTCTTTTAGTTATCTTTCTGCAGGAAGATGGCTAAGTGCTCAAGGTCTAATGGATTTCAATTTTTGCTACATTTCTGAACTATTTATTATTGCGGCTTGGCCGCATATCTCTTCTTAAAATTTTTATCTCAAGTTTTGCAAGGGCAGCCAAGATATCCAATGATCTTTACTGTCAAAAAAGTGCTAAATTAGATGAGCGTTAGGCAGCGACCCTTTTTTGGCCCTATCTTTGCCAGTTTCGGATAAAAAGCGATGACTTTTTTTGTCGTAAAACCTTTCTTGTCATAACTTGCGAAAAAATGCCAAAGTTTTGCTTATTTTTTTGCATATAATCTCCAGTTTTTTCTGCAAGGCAATGGCATAAATTTAAACAAAATTCGGTCTAAAAAAATGCCAAAGTCGCACTAAAATCTGGATGGCAAGCTTCGAACATTCTAGCCGCACTCTATGCAGACGTATCTTCCATTTAACAGAGAAAGTATCCCAAGTGCGACGTTCAGATTTTGATAAAACTTGGCATAGATTTAGTATTATTTTTTCTAAGACATATGCTAGACTCTTAGCTCGCGCTTTGCAGAAACGACTTTCGATTTTTAAATCAAAAGTTGGCGAAAATGTGACACTTTTTTGCGAATTTAGGCATGAAAAATTGTATGCCTGTTTCTACCATAGCGGGTAATGTTTCCACAAAAAATTAATTCTTTCTACGCGAAACTGGCAAAGTTATAGCCAAAAAGTGTTTTTCTCTTTGTTATATTTTCATGCTCGTTTGTTTACAAGGGAAGTATTGCAAGTGCGACGCTCAGATTTTAATGTAACTTGGCACAGATTTAGTATTATTCTTTCTTAGACATATGCCAGACTCCTTGCTCGCGTTTTGCAGAAACGATTGAGATTATTATAATAGATGTGACACTTTTTTTTCAAATTTAGGTATGAAAAGTTGCAGGCCTGTTTCTACCATAGCGGGTAATGTTTCCACATAAAATCAACTTTTTCGTCGTGAAATTGGAAAAGTTATAGCCAAAAGGTGTTTTTCTCTGTGACCGCTCTCCGCGTTTCGCGTACTCTCTCGGTCGCAAAGATTGTGAAATATCTCCGCTGGGCACGCAAAGCGCGAGCTAAAATTTTCGGGAATTAATATGTGGCCTATGCTTGACAAGTGTGCCAAATTTTAAAAAAATCTGAGCGTCGGACTTGAGGTCCTTTCCTTTTAAATATATATTATAGTATAAAACATATCGTTAGATGTGCTTCAAAATTGAGTAAAGTACCGAGTTATAGACTTTTTATGGTCTGTAAAAAATAGTCTTGTTCTGTGCGTAGTCCAGACAGTTTATTCTCTTACGTAGGCGTCATTCCAACTCCCAACATCAAAGAATTTGGCCAATTTAACCTCTCGAAACACCCCCCTTCCAATAACTTAGCCATACTTCCTTTGCTGCAGAAAAAAATGTCAAATTTGACCTTCAGGCGGTTTTATGCTTTCTTTTTCTGTCGTCACGCGTCGTATACGTTGTGATTATTGTTGTTCGGAAGAAAAACCCCCCATTTTTTCAGGAGGCGATCGGAAATGCGATTAAACCTCTGAAATGCACCTGGGAAACGAGTTTTTGAAAACTTTTGCAAAGGTAAAAGCGATTTGTTTTCTTTTTCGGACAAAGAAAATGAAAATACGACAAAAAGCGAGCGGCTTCGAACTTTGATTGAGGAGCTTACGTCCATCTGGGTTAGGAGGCGCTTTGGAAACGTGGAGGAGGTGATTTTTATTCGTTTGCAACGTGAATTTAATTAATAACAATTTGCGTTGTGATTTTGACCAAATTTTTCAAAATGACGTCAAATTGCTGCAATTTTCGTCAAAATTGTGTCAAATTGTCGTCCTTTTGGTCTGATCATATAAGACACTGTTCAAGGTAGCATAGGGGCGTTAAACATGTTTAAGCCCATGTTCAAATTAAAACAACAGTTTATAACAACAAAAAGAGTTTGAAAAGACCCATTTTCGGATCATCTTCGTCCTCGTTCCCGCTGTCACTATCATCGAAATTCTCATTGATGAATTGAGTCAGTGAAACTGGAGGCTTCTTGCAGTAAATTCCTATGACTTTGGCATGAAAATATTTCGTTGCGGGAAAAATTGACGATTTTTTGGCAAAATTATAAAAAATTTTCCAAAAACATTTCAATTTGACAATCAAAATGACAGAGCAATTTGACATGACGAAAATGACGGCAATTTGACGACGTGACAGACTGTTGACGGGCGGCACAACCCTAATAACAAGGGGTTTTTTGTATTTAAGAGTTTGTAAAATACAATTCTTTCCCTTTTTACCTGATACTCTCTGCTTCTTGCAGTTTCTGAATAAAAAAAAAGTTTGAAGTGTTTCAAGTAATTTGCAAGGGAAGGAAAAACCCCACAGCTGACTGATTCACGGGTCCGCCTGCTTTGTACGATGATCATTTTTCCAAAACAGTTTTTGATGACTTGTTGTAACAATGTGCGCGGAACGTAGCCTGTTTTTGTAAACTATGTCTTTGAAAACTTGGAAAATTGTTTCTACAGGTAAGAGGCAGGTGAAGCAGCAGATTTTGCCTTTCACACAGGTGTTAGTTAGCTTTATTACTTGCGCCATAAAGTCCCGACAATTTTGCACGGTGCATTTTTCTCAGACATGGCAACCGGGCCGGGCCGGGCTTTGGAAATTTTGAAAACGGGCCGGGCCGGGCCTACCTTTTACCGGGCCGGGCTTTGGGCTCGACGTTTTTTTCGGGCCGAGGCTTTGGGCCCAAGATTTTTGAATTTCGGCCCGAAGCCAGGTTCCGATTTTTTGGTACCGACACGAAAAATTGCGATGCCAATTTTTTCGTCTGGCATTTTGGTTTTCTGCTAAAACAAGATTTTGCTTTTGTCAGAAAAGGGGGTTTGGCGGGTTTTCTGTCTAAAGAGAAAACGAAATTTTACAACCGGGCCGGGCCTGTAAGCTTCATCGGGCCGGGCCGGGCTTTGAAAAAAAAAATCAGGCCGGGTCGGGCCGCGCTTCAAAAATTTTGAAAACGGGCCGGGCCGGGCCTACCTTTTACCTTAGGGCCCGAAGGGCACTAAGACTGGCAATTTGCCATTTCTGATTTTTCTCAAATTTTCGCGGCCGTCGCGGAGATTTTCCGTTTTTACCCTAGCGACATGCACTTTTCCGCGACCGCGCTCCAATTTTCGCGCGCGACACCAGCGATAAAATTGTCGGGACTTTATGGCGCGAGCAGTAGTCTTAGTCTTTTCCAATTTTTCTCAAGAACTTTCTGCTGCAAAATTGACCTTTTTTGACATGACTTTATTTGTCACCCCTCCAGACCACGCGGTTTTTTGAAAAGTTCAAAAAAAAACCCCTCCCCGTCGGCCCCCCCAAATAACACAATTATGTTTTGTCGGAGACTATACGAAAACGAACAGTCCGTACTTTTCTCCCTTTTTATTTGCCCCTAATCCAGGTTTAATTTTGGTTTTTCTTGCGAGTTTTAATCGGATGCGAGGATCCGTCGCTCACCATGAGACATCTCTCCACATGTTCGCGCTCTCACATGATCCACAGAACCAGATGACGTAAAAAATTTGTTTTCATTTTGTTGTCTCGTGCGAACGCCGTTTCACTGCGGGTTGTAGACGGGAACGGTTTGAGGGGATTTACGCGAGGGGATTTGGTGTTTCGCAGTGGTGTTTTATGATGAATGGTATAGAGAATTTTTTTGAATACAATTTTGGGCTGCCCTTCATTTGGGGCATATTTGATTTGGGGCAGACCGATTTTCAGTGGTCGATTTGACTAGAATCTGAGTTCTTAATGGCCAGAAAGTGCTTAGGATTGTAAAACGTCGTTATCTAAGAGGTCGGAGTTGGTTACGGGCGGCTTGAATAGCTAGCGAAGTCGTTGCAAGTAAAGGCTGCCAGATGGCGTTAAGTTAAGGTAGACGGCTGGAACGGTTGTCTTCAAAATGAAGAGAAACGACAGCCATTCGGTATACAACGCTATCTGCGAGATAAAAACAGCATTCAGGACTTCTAGAAATTCTGTAACGTTTTGGCCTGCTATTCCAACTCCTTTTCTAGCTATCCACGACAATTGTTTACTGTTATAACCGCTTGTCAAGCGATCTAAGACACTTGAGAGGCATTCTAAATCATTTTCTAGCAATTGAAACCCGTCTAATACCAGCTACAAAATTTGATCTGCCCCAAATGAAAAGTTGTGGTAAATAACAAAGAATTGTAAAGGAAGTTGAACTGAGCGATGGCGACAAAAAAGCTACATTTTTGGAAAATCATTGTCAATGTAAAAGGGGGTCTTTCAGGAGGGTCTAATACCAGCTACAAAATTTGATCTGCCCCAAATAAAAGGTTGCGCCATTTTGATATCGCTCAGCAGAAATGGTCGACTTTAAGCCAAATTTTGCAAAGAATTGAAAAGTTTTGTTCGAAAACTACGAAATTAGAGGCCAACGTTTCGCCGGCTTAAACGAGACAATGAATCTTTTTTTCCGTGAGGAATTAGCAAAGATATGAGCGAAGAGCGTTCTCCCTCTGCCCAAAGGGTCTTATCCTCCAAAAATTATTCGATATTTCGGATGCATTTGCAAAGAGAACGCTGAAATTTACTTTTCAAATTAATATTCGGTTTATGTACAGTCTAGAGACAGGGATGAACAAAATCCGCACAAATCCCACTCTGTTTACGGGCTTTTTTCCAACCCCAACTCTGTTTTGAGCTCTTCCCTTCAACCGCTTCTTCTCGAAGACTTAACTCTTACCGCTTTTGGCTTCATTGTTTCGAGTTCTTGTCGTATTTGCCCCCGCGTTTGACCGCCCGTTCCACCTGAGCGAAAGCGGAACGAAGACGAACAACGACCCAGTCAAGTTAATAGGTTTGGGGTCAGGTCCCTGAATAAGGTCGCGACAACAGCAAACCTTTATTACGATGGCGGCGTCGTTTACGAACTGATGGATGCGCTTTGTCATTTCTGGAGCGATGACAAATCGGATTATTTTCGTTTTTACGTGAGGCTGAGGCGAGTTATGAAGCGTTCCTTTTTGGGGGTTTTGAATATATTTGGGGTTGTTGGGAACGTAGCTTTGTAAGTGTTCACAGAGAATTTTTGTCATTTTCCGGCGGCGCACGTCAAATTGAATACGGAACTCTTCAAATTGACTTTTCGTTCTAAGATTTATCGGAAAATTTATTTTGAATTTTTTCGGCTAGGTATTACCGGTCAAAACAAGCCTAAAAAAAGTCAACTAGCTTGAGAATGGTCAATTGTGTCAAAAAAGACCTGGTTTTTACCAAATTAGACAAGAAATCGGTCGAAAAAGATTTCTCGGATCCCATATTTGCGACGAAATGCCAAGAGTTCCCTCCCCTTGCTTTTTCGATTTTACGGCGGGGGTTTTCCAAGCCTTTTTACGGCGGCGAGGTTTTCCAAGCCTTTTTCGGACGAGACACTGTAGAAAATGATGAGAGACGGTCAGAGAACTCTTTTTTTGAGTCATTGCTTTGTGAAATTGCTCGGAAAATATGTATATAGATATGTATTTATCTTAGGATCGACCTTTTTGCTGGTTGCCTTGCAAAATACTAAATTTTTGCCTTTGAGGAGCCTCTTGTCATGTTGAATATTAACAAATATCGACCTTAAAATGTTTTTGGATTTTGCAAAGCTCTATTTCAAAAACAATTTTCACGTGCCCTTCTGTCGTCACGTGAACGACGAATATGCAAATTGTGTTTGGCTGTACCAGGATGAAAACGGCTTATTTTTGTTGCCATTTCAGCGAATTTTTAATGGATTCTGCCGCGTTGTTATAGTAATAGAAAGGGTATATGTTGTAGTTTATGAGGGAAATGCTTGAAATTCTCCAATTTTGAATTGAAAACGGACCCAGCGTTGGCGGGTCTTTGACATTTCGGAATTGATACAGTACTATTTCGAATGATTTTTATGTTTTCTTTGTTGTAAGAGTTGGAACGCTTTGCAAACCCCATTTTTGTTAAAGATCCAGAACAACTACTTTTGAATTGCGCTTTTTACGGCTTGGAACGAAATGTCAAAAAAGTTTCTTTGTCTACTGTACCAATAACAACGGTAAAAAATAATGGTGACATTCTACATGCTTACAAGTAATAATTTTACTGTTTGCAACTCTGCCGCCTTTGTTTTCGCTGCAGGACATAAAAAAACTTATTTGACATTTCGTTTCGCACTCCGTAAAAGCGCAATTCAAAAGTAGCTGTTTTGGCCCTTTAAGCCTAAGCAAGCCAATGTAAGCCTCATCAAGGTAAGCAAGTCTAAAAAATAATTATAAATCCTAAGCAAGCAAATGCAAGCCTAATAAAGGTAAGCAAGGCTAATGGGCTCTTGAACCACTAAAGAAGCAACTCACTTAACAGTGTTGTCAAAGAGCCGTCCCTGTACTGGCCCTTTAATTTTCCAATGATTGAAACCAGCAGTATTTGCCGGTAGATTTGCATAATTGGACTTTTGTTCTCCGTTTCAAATATGTTTATTCGCGTTAAGACCGTTTGTTTACATGGGTGTTCAAATTATGCAAATTTCTTTTGTTATCAAAAAATAATTGAGGTCTAACGGCTTTTTCAGCACTTATTTCTCGTGATTTTATATTTTTATTCCGAAAAATTTGATATTTTTCCCAAAAAATCCCGATTTGCAGACATTCCAATGGAGCACTGGTTCCAATATGAATCCGGGATGCCGTGGTGCGAGTCCGCCTACAAATACCAGACCTTGCCGATGGTGGCGGAGTTCGCCAACACCGTGACGAATCTCCCAATTATTGTGCTTCCAATGGTGAATGCGATGATGTTGAGAGAGTATATTATGGAAGAGAATTGGATGATATTCTTGCCCAACCTGTTGTTGACGATAAATGGGCTGGCTTCAACGTTTTATCATGCGACGTTGAGCTTGTTTGGTAAGTCGCAACAGGCTTAATGGAAGTAGCGATTCTAAATCTCAATGTTTTGTTTTTTAAAGGGACAGTACAGCTACTTTTGAATTGCGCGTTTTACGGCGTGTGAAACGAAATGTCAAAGAAGTTCGTTTAAGTCCTGCGGCGAAAACAAAGGCGACAGAGGTGCAAACAGTAAAGTAATTATTAGTAACCATGTAGAATGTCACCATTATTTTTTTTTGTTGTTATTGGTACAGTAGACAAAGAATTTTTTTTGACATTTCGTTTGCACGCCGTAAAAAGCGCAATTAAAGGTATTGTCCCTTTAAGTATGCCAATGTCCAATATATTTCTCGTACTTGCTATCCACAAAATTTCAGGTCAACTAGTCGATGAGTTATCGCTCCTTTGGCTGGTGAACATGTGTGTTGTCGCTTATCTGCCCATTCTTTCGACTTATCCAGCAAGATTAAGACACCGAATGTAAGTTATCTTTTTGAAGTCTCATTCAAATTGAAAAGATATTTCTAATCATTTCTAATTTACGCCTTTTTCAGCCCCGAAATCCGTTGGGCCATCGTTGGAATCACAACTCTTGTCAGTTTGCTCTGCTTCATCAAGCCATCTCTGAATGCATTTGCCCTGATGATTGTGAGCATACCCAGCAGTGTGATGATATACCTGGAGGGAATCAAGTAAGTCTCTAGCCGAATTGATGGTCGATTTGGTATAATTTCTTCTGGGCTGAGTAGAAATTGTATAGCTGTTAGCTAAAGTTTAGCTCTCGGTTTTAGGCACGGATTCCCAGCGGTGGAGAAGTTCACTTGGCGAGTATTTATCCTCTGGGGATTGGCCATTACCTTCTGGTTGTCGGACAAGGTCTTCTGCGACTTTTGGTTGTATTTGGGTGAGTAAAGACATTTTTACGGCGAAAGGGCGCGTACATTAGAGAAAATGTTTATACCATGCGTTTGCATTACCTTTCTTGGTATTATAGTTCAAAATTTGAACTTCGAACCCGACTGGATAAGTGCGTCCCAACTTTTTATGACAAAATTCGGTTTATAATGTCGCTCTGACGTTCAGGTACGCCGTATCTCCACGCCGTCTTCCATCTGCTTTCGTCCATGGCCGCTTACAATATCTTTGTCATGTTCGGACTCTTGGAGATCAATCGAAAAGAGGGAAGCCACAATTTCGACGCCGAGATTCGATATTTCCCCACCGACTTCGAGACCAACAAGCCATTGCGCTTCTCCGTGCCCTACTTGACTTTGGTCAGGAAGTCGAAGCGCATTGAGTAATCCGTGCCTGCGGTTCGTATGTAAGACTGTTTTCGTCGTATTTGCGATGTGTTTTCAATCATTTGAGCGACCAGTACTCCTCACACAACTTCTCACTTACCGGCCATACTTTTGCATTCGATTATTGTACGTACTTAGCAACTATTTATGATACTTTGCACGGGTTTTCATTCCAAATTCCACAATCGATCGTCTTTTTTATACTCCATACATTGCAGACCTTCATCTGGATATCTTCTTTCTTTTTTAATCGTATTTCTCTACTCCCTTTAATTGTATTTTTCCATTATATTTCGAAGCCGTTATATGAATTGTGATCAGTGTTCACTGATCACACAATGCCTTCCGGTTACCCTGTCCTGCAGTACCTTTTACTACCGTTTATTCGCCAAATAAATTAAGTTCAGTTATGCAAGACAGTTACTTCCTTACAGCGGGTTCTTCTATTTGATATTATACATAAAAACCAAGAGCTAACTGAAGATTTCGAATGAAAACTCGGCCCGTAGCTCCGCAACATCCCCATTCATCCCTGTGCAACTTCGTCGCATCGTCTGGCGAATCGCTGAAGACGCACGAAATTCTTGGAAGTCGTCGTGTATCTGTACGCCCTTCCTTTGGGCACAACGATCAGATCCCCGTCCTCCAAATGGATCCGAATCCATTCGTCCTCGTCGATCTCGACGTCACAGTAGAGGCCTCCCTCCAGCACCATGCACAGCATCTCCTCGTTGTCGTGGTTCACGGGCTCGTAGAGGTCGTCCAGCTTCTCCGCGAATCCGTTGATTTCCTCGTTCAGCGTGAGAATGTCCGACTGAGTGTAACCGGTTTCGTTGCGGACTCGAGACAGCCGCTTCTTCGTCGCCACCGTATCTTTGAGGTCAACCTAAAAATAACGACGAAGATGAGCGTGCGGAGCGGGTTTTTCGAAGGTAACGTTCTATAATGCCTGGAGCGAGTGTTTTCAAGTCTTAAGAGTTGTTGATTGTGCGTGTAGCAGTTAACTAAACTAAAAAGTACCTTTTCCAAAGCAGCGCTTAGTTAGAAACCCGTGGTTTCTTCGATCTTCTATCTTCACTTTCAAATGTATGTACCTTGTCTGCAAAGATTGTTGCGATATCTTGACTGAACCTGCAAAACCAAATTTTTTTGGTTACTAATGCGCCTTTTAGACAGAGATTACTCAAAGGTATCTTCTCGACTATTTTTTCTTTTGATTTGTTACGCTTCTGTTTTCAGCTTCCTAGCTATGCCTCTGAAACTCACCTTGTAATGGACGACTCCGGAAATCTGCATCAACTGGTCGATGGTGATGAACTTTGGAGGGAACACATGATGAGGCAATCTTTTGTCGCCGCAAGGGAACGGCTCCATATACCAGATCTGCATTTTTATCTGAAATTCTTTAGTCGAAATAAGCGGTGGGAGGTCACTCTCTGTTCAGAGTACCCAAAACAATATGTTATACAGAGAAAAAACGGAATTACCGAGCGCACTTGAGATCGCTCGGAATTGGATGTAAATCCGAAAAAAACGGGTGCCGCAGAGGGCGGAAATGGAAAGTAAAATCGACCGGAAACTCCGTGGTGGAAAGAAGCTTTTGTAGAGATATCCGTGAGGAGTTTGGGAACAAAATAATTGTATTGAAACGGTCGTATTTACTGAGAACTGGGTTATTGAGGAGAGGACGGGATATTCGGAGGGGATTGGGGTGGGAGGAATGTAAATACCGCGACCGCTACAGACGATAGAGGCTAAATAGCCAACAGTACAAGATCTTGAAGGGCAATAGACCGATTTTGAAGACCTTGGTGGGTTATTAGAGGAGAACTTTTTTAGATATGTATCTGTAAAAAAAATCAACCGCTTCTGCTCAAAAATTTGTTATAAATATTATACATAGCTATATACCTAAAAGTTTCCTCGCCCACCGTCACCCTATTTGCCGCACTCTTCCACCTGCACAGATTGCTGAATGAATATATCAGCCATGCCCACAAATATCAGCTAAACCTTCCCACAATTTCATAAATGGGGCCGGCCAATCGCCCACTCAAAATTTGAAGCAAAAATCCGACGCCGCTCTCTGAGCACATCTCTTTTTATTAAAACATCAAAAAATGGCCTAAAAGTTTTCCATGTTCCGTCTCTATTGTAAAGCGATCCCATATCAAAGAGGAGATCCGTGCGAATCCAAAACATCTTCGTCGCACCAACCCAACCTTCGTCGTAGACAAATGCCAGCGCTCAAGATCAAGCTGCAACCGCCCCGACCATCCTCGAAGCCGTCAACTCCGAAGAAGAAAGGTCAGGCGACTGTTCTGGAAGCCTTCCATCGGATCCCCCGTCTGTCGGATGACGCCGACGTGAGGTCGGCATCCTTCCGTTAAAACACGATCAGAAAAAAAAAAAAAGAAATAATCGCTATGTGAGAAATGGAATCGAAAAAAAAACCGCTTCCGAACCCGTAGTTTGGGCATTTAGAGTCCCCGACGAATGCGACAAGTCCGCTGGGGAATTCATCGTGCGAAAAGAGAAACGAAATACTACTACAGGGTGGTGCACCAAGTCCTCACTGGTTTGTCTGTGGAATAACTGTAGACTGCTCTACAGAATTCAATTTCATTTCATTTATTTATTCTTATATCATTCAAGGAAATTATAATATATTGAGGAGAATAGCGTAAACCGGCGAGTCCATTCAGTTGTTGTCATCATGTCCATCCATCCTGGTCCTGCAACGTTCCGAATAGGGTCTTCAAATCGTCGTCGTGGCCGCGTTGACGGTGGTCTCCACGTCAAAAGTCGCTTCTCCCATCTCTCGGAGTCTAGGCCTCCCAACCTTGCCGCATAATACCATTTTCTTCGGCGATATTCTTTAACTACGTCTTTTAGCTTTGTCCGTCTTCTGATCGTACTTGATGGGACTTTGTCTAGCAGTCTAATATTCATCATTCGTCGCTCCATTTTCCTTTGGCAGTTGCGCAGTCTAAGTTCCGATCTTTTTGACAGAATTTAATAGAAAATATATTTTTGTAATCCTTAGGTCCCCCATTTTTTCCGGAGAGAATTTCAAAAAAAATCTCCCAGCCAACTTTTTATTTGTGGTACCTTTGGTTCAATTTGAACTGCACCGAACTCATGGTTCCACGGGTTTTGTTCAAATTTACGGAGTTTTCTCCAAAATTTGAGATAAATTTGAATAAAAATCGAAGGAAAATGAGCACGATGCAGTTCAAACGTCAATCTGTTACACATCAAATGTCGTATCGTCTTCAAATTTCAGTCCTCAAAAAATTTAATACAAATTGTAATAAAATTCCATATTCCTTTAGTCTTACTGTACGTTTAGTTGAAACTGACAAGCTAACATCAATTTTTCTACCTTCAAAACAACGAAATTTCAGTAATCAAGATTTCCTCTCTTCTCGAAACTTCCAATTGCATAATCTACTGATAATCGACGTTCCAATGACTCACACAATTTGATTACGGGTAACACTCCCTACAGCCACTCCAATTTCTCGTTATAAACACTGATAAAACTTCTTATAAGGTCGGAAATCAAGCAAATGAACAGATTTTTGTTCAGTTTCCGGCTTACAATTCCTTGACTACTTTTTTACGAACAATTTCCGGCGAAAAATTGACGTAGGCTAGAAGTGAGTATTAGTCAATTAGATAAACAGAAGCAGCGGTATATAAGAACAGATATTAGAGAGTATCGTCAGCCTAATTTTTATGTGAAATTTGTTCTCCAAGTATTTCAAAGTATTTTAATTTTTTAAAAGGACAGTACACGTCAAATTGTGAAAGCAAGAGGGAGGGAACTCTTGGCATTTCGTCACAAAAATGGGATCCGAGCAATTTTTTCGACCGATTTCTTGTCTAATTTGGTAAAAACCAGGTCTTTTTTGGCAAAGTTTACCATTTTCAAGCTATATAGATTCTTTTCAAACTTGTTTTGACCGGTAATACCTAGCGGGAAAATTTCAAAATATTTTTTTCGATAAATCTTAGGACGAAAAGCCAATTTCGAGCGTTCCCTTCTCAATTTGACGTGCGACGTAGGCTTACAACATCCGACGTTGAGAGTTTCATGAAACTTTGCCCAAATTCGTATTTAAACTGCTCTTACAAATTTGCCCTGGTTTTGAGAAATTTAAGGAATTCTTGACCCGCGCATTGCAGAAACCACGGAGATTTTTGAATTCCGCTTTTTACGGCGTATGAAACGAAATGTACAAAAAGTTTCTCCGTCTACTATACCAATAACAACGGAAAAAAATAATGGTGACTTTCTACATGCTTACTAATAATTAGTTTACTGTTTGCAACTCTGCCGCCTTTGTCTTCGCTGCAGGACATAAAAAAATTTTTTTGACATTTCGTTTCACATGCCGAAAAAAGCGGAATTCAAAAGTATTATAGCTGTTCTGGCCCTTTAAATTAGTTATCGCAAAAAAATGTCAAGTCAAATCAATTTTTTGGCCGAAAAATCTCGGCGGTTTCTGTAAACGCGAGACTAACAGTCAGGTATAATATTAATCTTGGAAAATTTTTGCCTAATTTTCACCAAATTTTATATAAATCTGACGCTACGAGCCAATTTTTTGTGACTAAAAGTTTCATTTGCAATAGTCATAGCTGCTGTTTTTATCCTTTCATTGTTAAAAGTTGGAACATCAATCATTTCATTTTTTATACCCATGATTCACATGTGGCTCAAAGCAATTTCCCAAATACGTTGGTAATCGCTGGGTCATCGTGTGTTTATTTCACGCCGTTAAGACCATTTTTCTAATTTTTCAGATGTCGAAACTCGCTTTTGTCACTTTGTTCGCCGTTTTGGCAGTGGTTTGCGCCAGAGATAAGGCTCATATTACCGGGAAATTCTACTGTTCAGCCAGGTCACAGCATCAGTGGATCCCCAGCAGCACTCATTTGAAGTTTTGGGATAAGGGACGGATCTTTGACAACACTGTTAAGTGAGTTGCTTCTTTAGTGGTTTAAAAGCCCATTAGGTTTGCTTACCTTTATTAGGCTTGCATTTGCTTGCTTAGGTTTTATAATTCTTTCTTAGACTTGCTTATCTTTATAAGGCTTGCATTGGCTTGCATAGGTTTGTTTAGGCTTAAAGGCCAGAACAGCTACTTTTGAATTGCGCTTTTACGGAGTGCGAAACGAAATGTCAAATAATTTTTTTTATGTCCTGCAGCGAATACAAAGGCGGCAGAGTTGCAAACGGTAAAATATTTATTAGTAACCATGTAGAATGTCACCATTATTTTTTTTCGTTGTTATTGGTACAGCAGACGGAGAAACTTTTTTGACATTTCGTTTCCCACGCCGTAAAAAGCGCAATTCAAAAGTGGTTGTTCTAGCCCTTTAATTAGGCTTCCTTAGGCTTGCTTACCTTTATTAGGCTTGCATTGGCTTGCTTAGGCTTGTTTAGGTTTAATTAGGCTTGCATAGGCTTTCTTAATCTTGCTTAGGCTCGGCTTCTTTATGGTTAGACAAATTTTGCCGTTCATACTACGAAAGCTACTCGCTTTCATAAAGTACCCGCAAATGTTCTCTGTCCGCAAAGTGCATGCCCGTAAATTTACTGGTCCGAAAATATGCGCTCACCACAAAAATTATTGAGCAACGTTGCACGTCAAATTGGAAATGAAACTCTTCAAATTGGCTTTTCGTCCATTTATCGGAAAATTATTTTAAAAATTTCCCGCTAGGTGTTACCGGTCAAAACAAGTCTGAAGAGAATCCATATAGCTTGAAAATTATAATTTTGTCAAAAACGACTTGGTTTTTACCAAATTCGACAAGAAATCGGTCAAAAAACATTTCTCGGACCCCATATTTGCGACGAAATGCCAATTTGAAGAGTTCCCTCCCTCCTGCTTTTTCGATTTGACGTGCCTTGTCGTTCCTGCAAACTGCGAAATTTTTTTTTTTGAAATTGCTTTGTAGACTGTGCAGACCTTGCTGACAAAGTTTTATGTGAATCCACACTTAATTTCTCATTTTTTCAGAGAGTTCAACCTTGACGACAAAAACCAAACAATTGACACCTGGATTTCCAACGGAATTTACGGACTAAACCCATATCTGACCATTACTCACTACTGTAACGTCAATAACGACCAAATCAAATACACTGAGAAGCTGAAGTTGGGAGAAAATTACCTTGGAAACTATGATTTGTCTCGAGCACATTAAATAAAATGATTTTACAACAAAATCGTCTCATAATTTTTGGGAATTCAGATAAAAATTATATTCTAAAAAATTTTGACTTGTTTTTGCAAGCTTTTGAACAAAAAATGGCCGTTAAAATTTTTTATGGCCGTATTCAAACCATTTATTTTTGCCCTCTGGGCTTTCAATGGCTCTTTTTTTGGGTTTCCCCTTGTTTGGCCCAAAAAATTCTCTCTTTTCTCTTTTTTCTTGGAGAATGTGGATCTTAGAGCAGCTATTTTTGCTGGCATTGCGTTGTTTTTCCAGGGGAACTAGAGAAAATTACGTATTTAGAATATGTAAACCACGTCCTCATATTTTTACTTGGTTTTTTCAACAAAGACTTGCATCATTTTTTAATTTACCGTTTTAAATTTGCTCTGTCAACAAGGATTGGCAATAAATTAACTGTCCTGCTTTTCCAGCTACCTAAAGAAAGGTTGCCGGGAAAAATATCACCTTAGCAACCTTGGTAATTACTCACTGCTTTGCTTGCATCTCCATCTTGCAGCAAACTCAATAAAATTTGATATATAACCCTCATTACTCCCAATATTTATGAACTCTTCGCGAGAATTCTCACTTTATTTGTTGGGGTTTTGCGTTTTCGGCTGTTTTTTGTCAAATATCGTATCGCTGTTTAATTTTTTCGTTCTGGAAAATGAAAAATTGCAAAATTATTAAAAGCGTTCGTCTCTAATAAACCTTCGTTGAAAGCAGAGATAGCTCCCGTACCAGGCGTAAGCAAACTTGAAACGGACTGGGTCTGCTTGGCCTGATAGCTATGTCTGGAGTCCTCAAGATATTACTTTCATTTTCTGTCCCCAGGCCGATCTTTTGCCCCAGAAAAATTAGACGTTTTTCAATTTAGTCACCGTTTCAACGGAGACTTGTATAAACCTTGAGGCCAGCTCACGGTTTGACAACTCTCTGCCGCAGCCAAGAGAAGGCCGTACAAGAGCTTCGCCCGGAAGCCGAAAACTGGCAATTGACAATGATGCGCCGCCAAAAGAAGTTTGGAATAAGTCAACTAACTGTTTCGAGAGATACCAAAGTCCTAGTCGCACACATTCAAAACGAGGACAAAGAAATAATCGGTCGTCAACGTCCCTCATATCAATCCACTTTTTTGCAGCGCTCTGCGTATTATACGAACCCGAGAAAAGCCAGCAAAAAACGTGAAAAAAGATCGCTCCGAGGGTTGGAAAAGAATCCGAGAAGAGAGAGCGCACAAAAACAGAGGGCGCAGCGACAGTGAAAGAGAGGAATCGAATTTTTTGAGATAAAATGGGGTGAAAAACCTAAGGTCTTTTTCAATGTTTTCTTTTTCCCCCGAACTTCCAAGTGGCTGCGTAATTTGGTTTATTTTTTTTTGGTTTCTGACCGAGATTTGATTTGTTTTCCGTAATATAATGTTAGTTTAGCTGTGATCAGCCGATTGGGAGGCAAGGTTGTTGGATAGAATTTTTTTGGAAATTTTTATGTAAAGTCATAAAAAACACCTCCAAAAACAGTGTTTTACTATTTTTACTACCGTTTCCAACTTTGAAATTTTTCAAAACGTCTCTTTCTCTCTCCGCCACGTTACAGCCACCCCAATTTTAATACAAAACCACATTTTTCCATCGTTTTTCCTATTCAATACAGTTCCCCAAGCGGTTAACTGTCGCGAGGGCTGTAAACTGTCATTTCGATTACTTATCAGACCTAGAGATGGCTGCGGGCCGGGCCCGGTGTTTGGGCGGGCCGCGCCAAAGCAAATTTGAAACGGCCCAGGGCCGGGCCGAACATTTTCGGCGGTCCGGCCCGCGGGCCGACGTGGCGGCCCGGCCTGGAACCGGCCCGTAATAACAAAAATTTTAAGTCTGAAAGCAAAAATTGGGGAAACAAACAAAAATAGAGTGTCATACCCCCATCAGACAGGCAGAGAAAGCTTACAAAAGTATATACGATCATTTTAAAAAGGTTTACAACACTTTTCTAACAATTTTTTTTATCCGATCTTAGTAATTTTGTGTTTTCCCGGCGACTTGAAAAAAACGGGCCGAAGCAAATTTGAAACGGGCCGGGCCGACATTTTTCGGCCCGGCCCGTGAGCCGAAATTTTCAGCCGGCCCGGAGCCATGTCTAATCAGACCCGAACTTGATTGCAAAATTTATTTTTGAATCGGCAAGACTGAAGCGTTCGTTTATGTTTTGGAAGAGTATGTGATTATCAAGTTTTCTGCGTGTGCCTTCAAAAAACATCTTTTTGCAAAAAAACAGAGGTTGTTGGTGATTATCAGTTAGGAGTTTTTGGTGCTCTCCCAATTTTTATCGCATTTGCGGACGTATTCAATAAAAAACATACGTTCTTCACCTTTTGGCACCATCTTTGGTAAACTCTGGTTTGAAAAGATTTTTAAATATTTTGGCTGTGTTTGCAAATTTAGTTCTGAAATTGTCAGCGATTAACGTGCGTTGTGTGTTGATTATATCGACAAAATTTGAAGAAAAACTGCACAGTGCTCTTTGAGTATTTTTATAATGAAACTGGTCCTCAATTTTATCTTTTTGTTGCAGTGATTCGTTGTATTTCTCAACTGCCGTTGAAACGAGCATCCCAGAATTTTGCGACATTACTATGTAGCGCAGAAAGCTTTTCCATGCAAAATTTGAAGGTGATATATACATTGTGCATTGAGCATTTTCACTTTGAAGTTGACCACCAAATTTACGATCAACTTTACAAAATTCGAAACTTTTCCGGGACTTAAAGGGCGAGGACAACAACATACTCTTGAATTGCGCGTGAAACGAAATGTCAAAGAAGTTTTTTTATGTCCTGCAGCGAAAACAAAGGCGGCATAGTTGCAAACAGTAAAATAATTATTAGTAAGCATGTACAATGTCACCATTATTTTTTTCCGTTGTTATTGGTACAGTAGACAAAGAAGCTTTTTGAACATTTCGTTCCACGCCGTAAAAAGCGCGATTCAACAGTAGCTGTACTGTCCCTTTAACAGTAAATCCATGTATGGAATTTTAATTAGAAATCTCATCTCCCTTGTCCATGCAATTTACCCTTTCCCATAACGTTTCATCCCGACCTTGACTCGCCTCTGCCTCTTATTTTTCCCTCTTTTTCCGTTGCTGTTCCCTGGTAACAGCGTCACGAATCGATCCTTTCTTTTCCCTCCCTTTTTAAAGGAATTCGTTTTTGTTAAACTTTTTTTAAAATTTTTCCAGATACTCAATCATCTTTTCAAGAAACGAATTACATCGTAGTTACAAACCCCTCTTGTTTACGGTATCATTTCATCAGATCGATCAAAAACAACTTACTTATCGCATTCATTAACCTTGTTTGTCTCTCGTTTTATCTTCATTTCAACTGTTTTCGGGTATCATTCTTTGTTTTTACAACTTTTACGGTAAATTTCTGTGAAAAAAGCAGTAAAATTTGCAATTCACGTGATATAAACCTGCTTTTCAGCTGTCTTTGCATCTGATTTTACCCATCCCATCAGCACAGTGTAATCTCCATTTTCCAAGCACTGTAAACTACCGTATCCTAGTATGCAAGGATGTATATTCGACTGGAAGTTGAGCCTTGTGACCTCGAATTAACCGACGGCCAAGTGTTGCCGTTAACCTCGCTTCAATCCGCCTTCCCTGGAGCCGTCGGAATTTCGTATAAAACATTGAAAGGAGCAAAAAGAGCGTTGCGTTTCGATGGCGTCGCTTTTCATCCGCCCGCTGAGGGCTGGCAGGAAACGGATTCATTCCAGGTTCAGCTGAGTAAGTGATGTGCATCAGTTGGTTGTCAAATGCGCAAATCAAAAAATTCAACAGAATTCGTATAAAATCCGAGCAAATTTTACTACTCGCGCCATAAAGTCCCGACAATTTTGCACGGTGCATTTTGCTCAAATTTTCGCGGGCGGCGCGTCTATTTCCCGTTATTACCCAAGCGACATCCACTTTTGGGCGACCACAATCGCGCGACATCAGCGATAGAGCCCCAACAATTTTGCACAGTGCATTTTCCTTTTTCTTTCGGCGGCCGTCGCGGCGATTTTCCGTTTTTCCCAAACGACATCCACTTTTGGGCGACCGCACCCGCGCGACATCAGCGATAAAGTCCCGACAATTTTGCACGGTGCATTTTGCTCAAATTTTCGCGGGCGGCGCGGCGATTTCCCCTTTTTACCCAAGCGACATCCACTTTTGGGCGACCACACCCGCGCGACATCAGCGATGAAGTCCCAACAATTTTGCACAGTACATTTTCCTTTTTCTTTCGGCGGGCGTCGCGGCGATTTCCCCTTTTTACCCAAGCGACATCCACTTTTACGCGACCGCACTCCAATTTTTGCTCGCGACATCGGCGATAAAATTGTCGGGACTTTAAGGCGCGAGAAGTATTAATAAGAACATGTTTGTTGAGACAAGTGGGGCTACTAGTATACTTTTATGGACATTCTATGAATTCAATGGGCCTAAAGTCTGTATAATGCTTGCTGATTCAAAACATGGCAATATCTTGTCGACTAAGCTCCTCTGATGTATTCTCCGTTGTTGCAGAGGCTTGTTTTCAATTCAAAAAAATTTTATCGGGTCTTTGGACAATCTTATACTTCTACATCTGCAATATGATCTAATGCATTACGCTTTTCAATGACGATAAAAAGCATCTACTTTCTGTGTTTTCAGGTGGCAAAAGCAGTTTTCCCTTCGACAGCTATGAAAATGCCTCAAAGCAATTTGAAAGAGCCGTCACCACCGTCCAGAAGCTGATGGATCAGAATTACAATGGTAAAAGATCTATAATTCTTTGTAAAATGCGTCCGGCCGCTATATGTATCAGTTCATTTTATATTCGAATACATTTTCCACCAACTACATAACTTTTTTTATACGTAGATGCTATGACGTACATTGCGCCTCCGTCACCTCCATCGCCCGGTTCAGCGAGTCCTCGAGAGAGGCTGCGGGCCTTCAGAAGGAAGGTCGCGGATTACCGTGTAAGCAACGACGATCTCACAACTGGCTTTGAACTTCCGAAGAACGAGCTGGAAAAACAGTTCAGCGAGTTGTCAGCGATCTTGGTCGGCAAGGACGCCATAATTGAGGCCTTGCGAAAACGGGTGGAGACTGTAAATCAGGAGCTCCATGGGTAAGATTGGCGACTGCCTTGAGCGTCTCAAACATTTCCGCCTTTGATTTTATGACCAAATTTTAGTCGAGAAGACCATGAAGACTGTAAGAAAGAAGTCAAAAGGTGGAAAGATCAGGTCGAGAGCTTGGAAGATGAGCTGAAACTGTTCCGCGAGATGGCTTCCAAACAGGAGAACATGACCAACAAAGTCAAAAGTTTGACCAATGAGCTTGAGGAGTTGAGGAATACAAGTAACGCGAAGCTACAATCAGTCCATATTGAATTTGAGCGAGTTTGCCGGGAAATGAGGGAGTTCCAACAGCAGTAAGTGTGCTTTACAATACCTTTGGCAATAGTCATCATTTTTCCAGCTGATTTAAAGGAACAGTGCAGCTACTTTTGAATTTCGCTTTATACGGCGTGTGAAACGAAATGTCAAAAAAGTTTCCTTTTTTTAAATACCGCAAAACAAAAAATGACAAGTTGTAGTTCAAATTTTTGATTCTTTGAAAAGATGACTGCAACACAAATATTTATTTTTGGAATTTCTTAGCTTTTCAAGATTTTTTGCTGACTTTAGAGGACAAGAAGAGCTATTATACTTTTAAATTGCGCGTTTACGGCGTGTGAAACAAAATGTCAAAAAAAAATTTTTATGCCCTGCAGCGAAAACAACGGCGGCAGAGTTGCAAACAGTAAAATAATCATTAGTAAGCATGTTTAATAGAATGTCACCATTATTTTTTTCTCGTTGTTATTGGTACAGTGGACGAAGTAACTTTTTTGACATTTCGTTTCCACGCCGTAAAAAGCGCCATTCAAAAGTAGCTGTACCTTTAAGCAATGAAAAAAATTTTTTCAGACATGATTTACTGTTGCAAGAGCACTCTCAAACAACTGCTCAGCTCCATGAAACTGAAAGGCAACTCAACGAAGTTCGACATTTACTGGACGAAGTGAGAGCGCGGTTCGAAGAAAGCGAAAAAAGCTATGCCGAGCAGATACGCGCCGTCAATGAGATGAGAGAGCGGATGTGCAATGAGAATGTCAAGTTGATCAAACAGTAAGTTTATTTTTACCGCTGTAGCATATTTTTTCGAATATTTTTGAGTCTCTTTTCCAAACACAATACGACTTTCTTTCAGAATCAATGAAATGGAAAGTGAAACTGAGCATTTGCGACAAGAAAAAGAGCTGCAATCAACGCAACGGACTGATTCCTACACCAATCTAAAGGACAAGGTAAAATCTCCTTTTTTAAAGCAATTTCCTTTTTTGATCATCGTCCTCCTTCAGCCATATTATCATTATTTACAGTACTCCGCATTAATGGAAGAGCACGAGGAGAAGATTCAAGAAAGCGCCAGTCTAAATCAACTCATCGACAACCTCAACAGGCATTTGACGGACATCACAGTGAAGTACAAAGACCTACGCAGTCAACAAGACGGCTCGCCGCCAAACCGGTATTACATGTAAAATATATTTCCAGTACTGAAAATTCTATGTCTAAGTTATACGAGCATGACCCTGAATAAATATTTATGATGCCTTATACACGATGTACTTATCATCAATCATAGACTTTGACTTCCTTTATTAAAAGGCCAGTACAACTACTTTTGAATCGCGCTTTTTACGGCGTGGAAACGAAATGTCCAAAAAGTTTCTTCGTCCACTGAACCAATAACAACGGGAAAAACGTAATGGTGATATTCTACACGCTTACTATTAATTGTTTTACTGTTTGCACCTCTGCCGCCTTTGTTCTCGCTGCAGGACATAAAAAACTTTTTTGACATTTCGTTTCCCACTCCGTAAAAAGCGCAATTCAAAAGTAGTTGTTCTGGCCCCTTAAAAAAGTGAGGAATTTTTTGAAGAAAATGCAGCAAGTCATTCGCGAATGGAACTGTAAACTGACAAATGCAGCTTTTTTTAGTAGTCTCGGCGACGTGCACTGTGCAAAAGAAAAACTTCACTTTGCACTGTGCAATTTCCCGCTTTTTGCACCGCGCAATAGGCTTTTTCCGGCTGTCGCTCGCACCCTGAGGTATTAGTCGGTTCGAAAAGTCGCCGGAGTGATTTCGGCGACATGCACAGTGCAAAAAAAGTCAGGGTGCGAGCGCGGCCGAAAAAAGCCTATTGCACGGTGAAAAAAGCAGAAAATTGCGCAGTGCAAAGTGAACTTTTGTTTTTGCACAGTGCATTTCACGGAAATCACTCCAGCGACTTTCCGGACGGACTAGTAACACAGACTTCTTGTCCGATCGACGCCAGGCTGCATTGTCTCGAAGGAACTTTTTATTTGCGCGGCTTTTCCATTTCAAAAATTTCTGCATCACAGCTTAACCGCTTTTCCAACTATGTGCTGCTTTCGTCACGTCATTTCGACAGAGAAATAATCACAGCAACAGTTCTTGGTAAATTTGCGTTTCTTACATCTCATAGTTTCCGAAAATGTCTCCTTCTCCCAAAGCCGTGAAAGTTCAAACCTTTGCCTCTCCAAAGCAGGCTTTGATCATTGGCTGCGTATGTTCTAATTCTACAACTATTTCTCTGTAGTATTCTATATTAGTCCGTTTGCGAAGTCGCTGGAGTGATTTTTGGTGTTTGCACTGTGCAAAAAAAGTCCGAGCGACAGCCGAAAAAAGCCTATTGCACGGTGCAAAATTCAAGAGATTGCACAGTGCAAAGGGAAATTTTGTTTTCGCACAGTGCATTATTCAACTTTTTGCACAGTGCGCAGGCTTTTTTGAAACATTTTGCACTGTGCAAATTTCCGGGCGCCGACGCAGCGACATAGTTGAAAAATGCTTGCGCGCGGCGATGTTTCGTCATTTTTAGAGTTTGCACGGTGCAAAAAACGTCAAGGTGCGAGCGACAGCCAAAAACAGTCTATTGCACCGTGCAAAAAGTAAGAAATTGCACAGTGCAAAGTGAACTTTTGTTTTCTCACAGTGCGTATCGCCAAAATCACTCACAACGTCAATAATATTTCCAGACGACGCAGTTATTTCTCAGTGGTATTCAATACTAGTCCGTTTGCAAAGTCGCTGGAGTGATTTTTGGTGTCTGCACTGTGCAAAAAAAAGTCAGAGTCCGAGCGACAGCCGAAAAACGCCTATTGCACGGTGCAAAAAGCAAGAAATTGCACGGTGCAAATTTATCTTTTGTTTTCGCATAGTGCATATTGCAGAAATCACTCCAACGACATTACGAACCGACTAGTAGCAATGTAGTTGCTTCAACTTGCAATTTCAGGGCAATTATCTTATTTTGGAGCTTTTTACGGACATCAAAACAATCGGAATTCTTCTGTTGCTAGGCCTGTTCTTCAACGCCGCGCCGGACGTTTTCTATCTCCCTGCATATTTTCAACTCGTTGCACTCTATATTACGGTAAGTACAAGTTCCCAAATTTATTGTTTAAAGGGCCAGAACAGCCACATTTGAATTGCGCTTTTACGGAGTGCGAAGCGAAATGTCAAAAAAGTTTTTTTATTTCCTGCAGCGAAAACAAAGGCGGCAGAGTTGCAAACGGTAAAGTAATTATTAGTAACCATGTAGAATGTCACCATTATTTTTTTCGTTGTTATTGGTACAGTAGACGGAGAAACTTTTTTGACATTTCGTTTCCACGTCGTAAAAGGCGCAATTCAAATGTAGATTTACTGTACTTTTAACACTATCTACTATATCTTTGTTTCTTTATTTATCAATCAAATTTCAGCTTGGTCACCTTCAAACTCAATTAGACGCAGTATTTCGTTGCAAAGAAATTTATGAAAAAGCGGAAGCCTCAAAAAAAGAAACTGCTGACATAATCACTCAGCAACTCACGCTGTATTTGCCGACGGATCGTTACCACATGGCTTCAAGGATCTTACATTCATATGGAATCAACTTATCCCGGCCAATCATCAAGGAGCTAAAGGCTGTGATCAACATTAAAGTTGCTGTCGTTTGCTTTACCGCATGTGCTTTGAATTTGTTAATGCTTCTAATTGTTGTTTTTACAAGCTATCGTGTTTTTACAAAGGAGATTACAGAGGTTGTGCCTCTGAATGAGGTCACCCAAGATAACCTCATTCTTAATATAAGTTCAAGTTGAAAAACTATGGCAATTCCTCAATAAACCTTTCAATTGTTTGTTTGATCAATTCTCTACTGAACACTTAATTAGTGATCAGCGCCATTTATTTATGATACGACAATAGTAAAGTTTTTTTGCTTTTTAAAAAAGTCGATAAAAGTAAATTGATATCAAAAACAACACAATCGATGTATGTTTAACATTTTGACGTTATATGAAAGCCACAGTTGAGTTGAATTTTGCTGGCTCAACGTTATTATTTATTCTCCCTGTTTCACGCAATTTTCCATGAGTCCCGCCACGAAAACGAACGCCTGACAGAAATCCTTGGCATTCCGTAATAACTGGCTCATTTCTTCGGGAATTTACTGTGCGTGCCATCTGCAGGTCCGAAGTGCGTATAAAGGTCGTTTTCATGGCCTTTGACGTGTTTCTATAGCATGCCCTCCGGCCTTTACGTGGAATTTTGATGCTCCTTGCGAAATCTATGCTTTTGGTGAGAGTGCGTCCCGAAACCCGTGGAGCAGGCGGGTTTTTGTTGTCCTAAAGGAGTGTTTACTGTATACCAAGCTATTTTTTGAGCGTTGAGTTCTTTCACAACTTATTTTTGGGCTAATGTAAGGTGTAGATGTTGTTCTAGATAAATTTGGGTCTGAAATGAAGGTAATCAATGTTTGAGACGCATTTCATCCATCAAAACTGCCGATGTGAGGGGGTGAAGTTGCCGGTGACCCCCCAGCGAAGAAATCACAATTTCTTTCCAACGCACAGTGCGACGTTTCCCCGGGACTCCGCACGATGCAACCTTCTCCTTCCCCAGCCTTAATCCCGACTGACCGGACCGGATCCCCTCCCCGCTCTATAAAGAAAAACCGTCTGTCTGAACTGCTCGACGTCTCGACCAGCCCCCACCGACTCGTTCACTGCGTTCGGACCGTCTAACGGCGGCAGAGAAGCAGCGCGCCGCACCGTGCGTCCCCGCTCCCCAGAGACGGGGCCGCGCTCCCCGCGCCGAGAGAGCGCATCCGTCGTGGAGACGGCGGACACGAGCAGAGCCGACTCTCTTCTTGTTCCTGAATTCATTTTACCCTAACCGACGGGGCGAGATTGGACGCAGAACAAGGAATTTTTGGTAGAAGGGCCTGGAATTTTAGTGTTTTTCGGCCGAATTCGTCCGAAATTAGTAATAACACGGTCGGTTTCTTCAACACCCCCACGCTCTAAAAGGTATGTCCTTTGGAGAATCGTTTTTCTTTTCTGTTTTTAGGGGAAATTGGACACGAATTCCGCGGATTTCCATCAGTTTTGGCCTAATTTTTCGGACTTGTCTTGTTTATGAGTGGGAAAATGTTCCAGTTCTTGTGAAATTGCGTGTTATTCTAGAAACAATTTGTAAATTCTTTCATCAATCTTATTCACCACTTTTGCACCCAACATTTATTAAAAAAACTCTGGAATTTTGCGCGGATTGATCCGAGATCATGGATAATATCGCGAATGAAGTTTTGAGTTTCTTCACGTGAATTCCCACATTTATTTGATAATTGATTTACGTTTCTTGTTCGCATTTACTGCGAATTGGCGTTGTTCGCGTTTTTTACTAGGTTTGAGGTCTGTCGGACCATGGTCAATATTTTTATGTTTTTAGAGAGAGAAACGGGGTGATTGATGGGTAATGATGGTTTTATGAGGTTGCATTTTCATTCTTTGTTATGGTTATAACTATAACTTACAAAATTTCAATAGAAAGTTATGTTTTTTTAAAGATTTCTTTTTGAGGTAGACTTGAGGTTTTTTAACCTATTGCAAATTAATTTTCCACATTTTTTTTAGAATGTTTTGTGTTGAACAGAACGATATTGGCGTTGTCAACTTTTTCTGCGGAGTTTCTGCAATTATGGTAGTTGTTTTATGTTAATTTTACCGCTTTTTTATGTTGTACATGGCCAAAATTTGAATGAGTCAGAATTTGCAAGTTTTTGTCAACGATTTGTGTTTTTTGCGACCTGTTTAGACTTTACAATGGCTGTTCGTTCTTTTTGTTTGATTTTTCGCACATTTTTTTCTGTTTCCACTCAGAGTTCCGCCTGATATTATCCATACCAACGCAACATTGATTTTCATATTGTTTCGCGTCGTCTTCGATAACAGTTTGTTGTTTAATATACTTACCAAGTTTTGTTTCAGGGAAAGCGACACTTTCTTCCCTCAAACTTCGCTAATTTTTTGGTTTTTACACCAAAAACAACTCTCTTCCAAAAGCTTTTTTTAACAGAACCGATCCACGTTTCGGTTTTGTTATAACGCGAAATTTGTTGTAGACACTCGGGTTTTCAACACATGAGCAGTCATTTTACGGCCCAGCAGGCCCATCTCAACCAACGGCCTCAGGTCCCCGCCCATCAGAATGTAATGCAATCGCAGGCATGGTAAGTCGTATTTTTGCTTTTTTTCTTGTTTTTTAGGTAGAAAAGAAGATTGTTGTTGACAAGATTACTGATTGGGATGTGTTTGCATTTTTTGCGCAGACTAACCATTTTTAGCCCAGTTAGATCAAAATTGACCATTAGGTATAACATCTGTCAAAATGTTTGTTGTTTTTTCTAAAATCTTGTCCGTTTAACATTCATGATGTTTGATTTTTTTCTGATAAAGAGCAGGACGCAATGGTTTTCCGAATAGCTTCTGACTGACCCCACTGTTTTCTCGACATTATCCTTGATAAGAGTCTCGACTTTTACGCTCTTTTTACTGTTTTTTCCTTTTAGTTCTCTTTGAGAGCTAGGAAAAACAAGAAAAAAGGTCGGGAATTGCGAAACCAGGGAGCTTTGATCAAAAGAGCGGAGCTGCGATGAGTTTCGTTTGATTACATTAATTTACCTATCGTTCTTTGTATTTGTCGGTCGGATTTTGCACTAAGAATTGCGTGTTTTTGACGGCAGCGATGGTGGATCGAGCAGAGACTGATGAGAAGTACATTTTTCGAATTATACGATGGAATATGTCTATAGAAAACATTTTTTGTGTTTTGACATCTATATTTTGACGTTTTGTCCTAATTCTGCTTTTTTAGGAGTCAACCGGCAATTTTTTGCCAACCGGACAGTCAGATCAGTCATCAACGGGCTCCAAATGGCTCAGTCCTTGTGAACGTTCAACAATCAACCTTCCCGGCCAGCAATTACATGTATTCCCAGGAGATGGCACCCGCTTACTACCCGTACGGGTACCCGGCCCAACCACAGTACCACAACATCTATTCGACCCCTATGCAGCCTGGGCCGGGGTACGGCCAGATACCCGACCAAATGCCGGGCCAACCGCCGGTTCAGCCCCCGCGGGAGGAAAAGAAGAAAAATATCTTGTTAATCGTGGATCCCACCACCAAGAATGTGATCAACAAGGATTTTGTGGAGCGGGATGATAAAGATAAAGACTCGACGTGTAAGTCTAGCGAGATGAAATTGTATTTTGAAATTATTTTATATTGTACTAGAGGATTTTTGAATTTTTGTTGTTTTTTTTGAATCTTGGTGAAAGTGATAGAACTTTAGGCTTTGCTTGCTGAAATAACCTCTTGTGCTTTCAGCCGCTCGCGTTCCAACTCCTCAACTAACTCCCGAACAGCTGAAAGAACAAAAGAAGAACGAAATTGTCAGCAAATTCAACCAAGAAGTGATGAATCGGGCCTACGACGGCGAAACCAAGGCGGCCACGGCCCCATCTCCACGACCTTCGCCACAGCCAAGCCCCGCAAAACCGGCGGCGGTGAAGCCGGAGCCCGAAAAGGAGGAAGCCCCACCAAGAGCGCCAACCCCGGTTGTGGAATCCCAACCCGAACCAATCGTGGAAAAGCAGCCCACTCCTGAAGTGGAGAAACTAATTGAGGATCCAGTAGCCGACGAAACCAAGGACGAGGTTGAGGACAAACCCAGAAGCTTCTATAGGCCGCCAGTGATAAGGGAACGCGACGGTTCGGAACCGGTAAGGTTTTTTATGGATAATATGAATATCTTTGGTATAGGCAACCAATGGAACCGATACAACCGAAACCAATGGAATTCAGGAGGAGAACGGGGCGTCTCGAGTGGCTACCCCGGATAAGGAAGCCGAAAGTGCCGAGAAATTGCTTGCTCTCCAGACCAAGGCCGAGGAATTGTACAAGAAGGAGGCAGAAAACATTGAGAAGAAGGAATATAGCAGTGAATTGATTTACTTTGTGCGTGAAGTCGTGAATGTAAGTGGTTTGGAATATTATACTTGATATTAGATATGATTTTAAAGTATGAAGCGTTAGTTTCTAATTGGAAATGATGTTTAGATTTACAAGAAGACCCCAACCCCTTGCGATGAGGAAATGCTGAAGGAAAGAGAACTCCACATTGAAGGAATGCCCCAAACCAACCAGAATCGACCCAAATTCAGCGGCGGAGGCCATCCCGGCGTTTATAACTTCAATCCTCAGTGGAACGCTGGCGGACTGGGCTCTGGTGGCCTTAAACGGGTCCCATACGTGGGCCGGCACTCGGAGAACACAAGGAATGCCCGCAAGAAGGGATCAATCACAGGGCGCGCTAGCCTCGACCGAACTGCTCGAAACCCCCCTCCACAGCCGCTGGACAACCTGAGGAAGGCGGAGAATGCATGGAAACCGAAGAGACGAGAGACCGGCTCTATTGATGACGAGGAGCTGAAGTACGAAAAGTTCAGAAAAGAAATTCGTTCGATATTCAACAAGATCACTCCTTCCACGTATGAAGATCTGAAGGACGAATTCCTCAATTTGAATGTGGATTCGGACCTCAAAATGCAGAAGATTGCCATCGATTTGGTGTTTGATAAAGCCGTAGAAGAGCCGAAGTTCTGCACCCTCTACACGAACCTTTGCAAAGCTCAAATCAACACGACTGGGAAGGGAAAGGACTCGTTCTGTCGAGCATTGATCCAAAAGGCGCAGTCCACCTTCCAAGGATCCGGAGAGATTGTGCAACAGATTGCGGAAGTGCGAAAAGAATTGGAGGAGCTCGCGGAGGATGCGACGCGAAAGCAAAAGGATGACATCCAAGAGAGGTTAGATCTGTTGGAAGCCAAGGAGAAGCGAGTATTGCTGGGAAATATCAAGTGAGTTTGGGTGGACTTTTGATAATTTGAATTTTTTTGTGAGGTTGGAGTGTTGGGGGCTTAGAGAGGAGACGAAAGAAGCGAAGTAGTCTGGCTGGTGTAAGGGCAGACCGAAACATTTTTTTGAGGAGTTTGGGGATTTTTGGTGGGGCAAGGGGAAATCGAATAAAGTTTGGGTTTTAAAGAGTAAATTAAACAAAGAAATTGTGGGAAAATCAAAATTGGGAACACTGACTAACACTAACCAGTCGATTTTTTGGAATAATAAATTTAGTGTAAATAATTATTTATTTTTATTTCGTTTTTTATGTCTTTTTAATTTCAGATTCATCTCTCATTTGTATGTGGCCGGAATTCTCGCCGACGTTGTTGTTGTTTCATGCGTTGGGGTTCTCTATCAGAGTTACTTGGTAAGTAAAATATTTTTTTCTTTGGGAAAATAGTATTCAGTATTATGTTTGTGACGTCTATTTCGATGTTTTCAGAACAAAAAGGAAGAGACCTTCCTCCAATACGGAATCGAACTGCTCGAATTCGTCTCTGGCACCTACTTCAAGAAGCATAACTTGGGCAGAGAGGCGAAGAAGGATGACGACGTCGTCAACTTTATGGACTGGCTCCCAACTATCAAAAGCACCGTCTCCAGCAAGATCAAGTTCATGATCATGAACTTTGAGGACTTTAGAAAGGGAGGATTCGTGAAAGAAGAGAAGGGACCAAAAACTATCGCTCAACTTCATCAAGACATCAAAAAGGAAGAGGAAAAGAACAAGAATGAAAGATTACAGGTGGGAGATTGGAATTTTTGCGTTTTTGTAGGATGGAAATCACAAGATTTTTTTGGGGATTTTTTATTGGGACCATGGTGAACATAAAAATCTTGAATTTGTTTTATTTGAGCTCGTTTTAGTACGATGCGATGAAAGAAAGGGAAAAGGATAGAAACCGAAACCCAAAATCGGGCTATGGTGGCCGCGCGTCATACGATAAACAGCCAGTGGACAAGGATAAGCAACGATTGAAGGCCTTTAACGCCACCTTGGCCAACACCGGAATGTCGGCGCCGAAGTCGGGCTCCATCCGCCAAGCCGCCGCCAACAACAAGCTCGGCCGCACCGGCGCAGCAATCAACAACTTCTATAAACAACTCAACGAAAAGAAGGAGGAATCGGCGAATGAAACGACCCCACCCGCACCGGCCGAAGAGGTGGAAGATGGCTGGATCATTGCCGGAGGCAAGAACGCCGTTTCAACCGCGAGAATCCCGTCTTTGGAGAGGAAATCGTCGAATACTCCGACCTCGAATGGCTCCGAACCCACTTCGGCGACCGGATCAAGATCGGCCAGCGAGGCCCCGCCGTCGTAGAGCAGAGATTCGAGTGGATGGATGCGGGAAAAGGACGCAATTTTGAGGAATACTATCAATTTTGGAAAAATTTGGTCATTCTTTTTGATGAATTTTCTCTAACTTTGATGAATGTTGTCTGGTTTTGAAAAAAATTGTTATTTTTTTGCATCCCTCGTTTTGTTGAAGCGGTGGAAAAGTACAGGGTGGTCCGCGAAGTCTTTCGTAGTTTGTTTGTGGAATAACTCGAGAACTTCTCTCCATAATTTTCTCCGAAATTTGGAATCTCAAGTCATTCCACAAGCAAACTAAGAAGAACTTCATAGACCATTCTGTATGTTTACCGTTTTCGAATTTTTAGTCTTTTTTACTCGATGTTGTTTTAGGCAGGGATCCGCGGCTGCAAGATGGTATCGGGTAGTAATTACCATCAGTCGCTTTTTTTGGACTTTTTTTTGACTTTTTCAAAAATTTTATGGCTCCGGATCCCTTCCTCTGCTAAAATCCCACCTACACTAGCCCCTTCCCCCTTTGTTGTTGGCCTTGAAACGTTGTTTTTTCTATATAAATTCGGTTATAATTCTGTTTGGCTCTTAGAATTTCCCCGAATTAATGCGCACGGTTATTTGTCCTTCCCAAAATCCCTTATCTCCACTGTGAAAACGATTACAATCCGAAGAATGTGGGGGGCAGCGAATATAATCCATTTTGTGTTCAATTTTTAATCAATTGATTTCTGTCTTTGTTTTTGATTACGATTTTTTCTCGGGTAAGCAATTAAGTCGAGTGTCTTCCGTTTAAATTAACTGTTCTTGGAATTTTTTTTTTTGATTTTTCGGATACAAAATGGCCTTGCTCCAAGTCTTTTTTTTCCTTTACCTTTTAAGCTAATATCCCAAACTCTAACAGATCCTTTTTTATTGTTTTTTCTTGTCTGCGAATTGTGTGTTAAATGTTGTTTTGAGACTCTGTTTTAACTACGATAAAATGAATATTTTTGAAATTTCGGAGAGGATTTGGAACAAATTGTGGCTGAATGAACGAACAATATCTTATCTGTATTTATTACACGTCTAATATCACACCCCACACAATATCACACATCAGTACCTCGTGACATACTCCAAAAACGGATCCAGTGCAACGGATTCGTCGCTGAGGCTCGAATCGTCGACCAAACTTTGCGTCGACGAACTGGGGAGGTCCGTTTTTCGCGAGTTCTCCTCCGTCTCTTCGCCGGTTTCGGGGTAATTTTCGGGGATTTCGATCGTTGTCGCTTCCTTCGCCGTCTCGACGACGATTTGTGGGAGAAATTGGAAACTGGCGGCACGTTTGTTGTAGTTGATATCGTTGTAATTGGGGAAGAATTGTTGACTCTTCACGGAGAGACTGTCCAAGCCCAGTGAACGAGGCGCTGAAAAGTGGTTTTTTAGAGATGTAGGGGGAAAATATTATTGTTAGAGGCATGACAATCCGAAACGATTGCAAAAATGGTAAGGCGTGACCACGGCAATACTATTAGTATTTTCACAAAGTGCATGGACATTTGTAGCTTGCCGCACCGTCCAAAAGAACCTCCATTTTGCACTGTGCATTTGACCTTATTTCGGTTTTTTGCACCGTGCACCGGCATATCGCTGCGACGTAGGTAAGTTTCGACGACGTCGCTGCGTCGGCAACTGGAATTTGCACAGTGCAAAAGGCTGTTTTTGAAGGTTTGCACTGTGCAAAAAAGAGGAAATTCACTGTGCGGCTGCGACAAGCGTGGGAAAAGTGCAAAATGCACTGTGCACAAGCGACAAAATGTCCATGCACTTTGTGAAAATACGTCCGTAAAGTCGCTTGAGTTATTTCTGCGATATGCTCTGTGACAAAACAAATGTTTTCTTTGCACTGTGCAATTTCCTGCTTTTGCACCGTGCAATAGCTTTTTTTGTTGCCGCTCGCACCCTTACTGTTTTGCACAGTGCAGACTCCAAAAATCACTCCGTACGGACTAGTATACTTTGGCCTTTGAGGTTGATTTTTGTCCTACAGCGCCTAAAACCCCAAGAACCAAAAACGAATTTCACTTACCATCAGCACTGCCAGATCGTGTCGCTCGAAACGAGAGTTTCCTAACTCGGTTGATGCTCTTCGCTTTGGCATCATTCAACCATTTCTGAGCTCTGTCCTTGGCTTGCTTTAGCTTCATTTTGTGTCGCATATCATCTTCGAACTCGCATTTGGCCCGCATTGAAGTCAACATGTTGGTCACCTGAAAAACGGGTAAAATATGTAAAATTTTTTTTGGGAAGGTTGCATGTTCAAGATTTGAATAACAAAGCTCTGCGAGCTCTGAGAATTTTGCTTACTGATTTGCAAAGGCAGTCGAGAAATTCAACGAGCTTTGCAGACGAGATAATATAAAAAATGGGGAGGGAGCTAGAGAAAAAAGTTGAGTACAACCACAGAATATTTGTAAAGATACGGTCGAACAATTTTTTCTCTAAATGCTATCTTCATTTTTCGTGTTCTCTCGTCTGCAAAGGTCGTCGAATATCCCGACTGCCTTTCGAAATCATACTCTAAAATTTTTAGTCATTGATATAGCGACTATCAGTCTGTCGGGAAAATAATGAGCACTCTGTCGCTGCGCCGATCGCGTCGCTGAATTGAAAAACAATTTGACTTTGCCGCGACACAATGCATTTTCTCGGCGTCGATGCGGTTGTTGATGCGACAAAGTGCTCATTATTTTCCCGACCGACTTATAGACAAAACAAGGGTACTACTGCTCCGTTCGCAAAGTCGCTGGAGAGATTTGGGCGACATGCACTGGAGAAGACAAACGTTTTCTTCGCACTGTGCAATTTCTTGTTTTTTGCACAGTGCAATAGGCTTTTTTCTGTTGTCGCTCGCACCCTGACGTTTTTCGCACAGTGCTAACGCTAAAAATCAATCCAGCGATTTTCCGGATGGACTATCAATTTGTCGGGAAAATTATGTGGATTTGTCGCACCTTCAAATCGCGCGCCATCGCTTCGCGGCGCTTGGGAATTTGATGCGCGACTACGGCGAGGCGCGAAACTTTGCTGCGACAAATCCACATTATTCTCCCGACAGACTGGTAGTACTACTCGCGCCATAAAGTCCCGACAATTTTGCACGGTGCATTTTTCTCAAAATTTCGCGGCCGTCGCGGCGATTTCCCGTTTTTACCCAAGCGACATGCACTTTTCTGCGACTGCACTCCAATTTTGCGCGACATCAGCGATTAAATTGTCGGGACTTTGTAGCGCGAGTAGTAATAGCCCGTCCGTAAAGTCGCTAGAGTGATTTCTGCGATATGCACTGTGACAAAACAAAAGTTTACTCTGCACTGTTCCATTTCTTGCTTTTTGCACGGTGCAATACTACTCGGCGCAAAAAGTCCTGAGAAGTTATCGCGCACCGAAATTTTGTCGCGCGCCGAAAAAAATGATTTGTCGCTGAGAAAATTGGGAATCGCGCGCGATGTAAAGCGAAAAATGCAAAATGCACCGTGCAAAACGATGTTTTTGGGTCAAAATGCACTGTGCGAAGCCGTTTTTTCGCGATTTTCGAACCGCACAGTGCAAATTCTCAAAAACCGCACAGTGCAAATTCTCAGGACTTTTTGCACAGTGCAAATTCTCAGGACTTTTTGCGGCGGGTAGAGCTTTTTTTCTTTTGTCGCTCGCACCCTGACGTTTTTTGCACTGTGCAAACACCAAAAATCACCCCAGCGACTTTCCGGACGGACTTGTACAAAGTCTGAAGCAAATCGAGGCGTAGCACCTCGAACAGCTTCATTTTTTGCCATAAGATTTGACCCCGAAAATGTAAAAACAGCTGAAGTATGAAGCCTCTTACCTGATCATCCAAAGTTTCGCTCGGTTTTATCGCCCGAACCATGAGCACCAAAATGATGGTGGCAAAGAGGCTGAGAATTGCAATGCTGAACAAATCTGCATTCTTTTGTTTTTCGGCTAAAATTAACGGGTCCACTGTAGTCGTTGTTACTACTCCATTGAGACCGTCCAATTGCGACAAGATTTGTCGAAAAATATGGCCGCATTCCGAGCTCAACTGGACCTGCAGCTCTTGTGTAGTGCAATTGCAAAAGGGTTGATGAACATTGGGAAACTTGGCCGACATTTTGAGGACATGGTATCTAGAGCATATTCTTCAGTTGATGTGTTAGGAGGCTGAAAAAAGGGATGAAATTAACGGAAATCAAAAAAAAATCTTTTTTATAGACAAGCCTTGATATGTTCGTATTCGATGATATGAATAAAAGGCCACTAAAACTAGTACAAGGTAATAAATTATTAAGAAAAGTTTTTCCGACACACGCTCATATTCAAACGTAAAAACTTTGAAACTGCCTGGGGCGGTGAAATGTAAAGCTCTCTCGCTTTCACACCTTCGAATGAGGAATGTGAGTGCCTTTTATAGGCATCCGGGTCCAATCCTTTGGGTTTGCACTATTTTTGCTCCGCTCGGCGGTTGATGTACTACGTATTTTAGACGGCAACACAGAGCTTGGGCTTTTAAGAAGATGAAATGACAAATATGACCGTGATGGGAAAGCACATGCGTTGAATATCAAAGATGAAGGATAAATACGGTGTTATTCCAAGGGCAAGAAGTTTAGACTATTAGTATTATATTATGACTTTGTTTTACGAAATTACGATATACAATGAGACTAACCCGATAAAACATGTTCAGAGATCTAAAGATTCCATTTTAGACCACAACGAATCTCTAGATAACAAAAGCTCTCAACAATGAATAAGTCTTTTTTAGCTTTGTCCGCTCGATACCATCTAAAGCTAGCATTGCTGCCATGTGTTCATTGGACCACAAATTGCAAACTATTGAAAACAGGATAAGGATAGGAAGATTTAGTTGGCAAATCCGATAACAACCCACTTTGAGTTGATGAAAAGCCGAGGGGACAGGAATGCGGATGCTTTCTATACCTTGGACATGGAATTAGAAGGGAATGTAAAAACAAAAAGTAATCTAATGCTCAGTTCAGAGGTCCGTAAAGGTGTATTTTGTCATGTTATGTGTGAAAACAAAATATTCGAAGCGATGTTTAATCCCTGCGATAATTTTAAGTCAAACGTTGAAAAAAATGTGACATTTTTTTGCAAAATTTTGTCACAAATTGTAACATGCCCATTTCTACCGTCGAGGATAATGTTTCCACAAAAAATCACTTTTTTCCGCACGAAACAAGCAAAGATACGGCCAAAAAGCGTTTCTCTCTATGACCGCTCTCCGCGTTTCGCTTACTCTCTAGGCCAAAAAGATTGTTGAATATATCGGCTCCCCTGCAAAACGCTTTTTTTTGGCACTAATATGTGCCCTATGCCCGAAGTACGTGCAAAATTTAAAGAAAATTTTACTGTTGCCCTTCCCTCCCTCGTAAACTTAATTTGCGTTCCGTTCAAAAAATTCTCATTCATTTATAATAAAAAAAAGTTATAAAGCATGTTGAGGTCTCGCGATCGCAAAGAAATTTCAAAAAGTTGCTCGAATTCCTTTTTGCTTTTACTACTAGTTCATCCGGAAAGTCGCTGGAGTGATTTTTGGTGTTTGCACTGTGCGAAAAAGGTCAGGGTGCGAGCGACAGCCGAAAAAAGCCTATTGCACGGTGCAAAAAGCAAGAAATTGCACAGTGCAAAGAGAACTTTTGTTTTTGCACAGTGCATGTCGCGGAAATCACTCCAGCGACTTTACGGATGGACTAGTACTACTCGCGCCGATAAAATTGTCGGGACTTTATGACGCGAGTAGTAGTAGTCCGTCCGTCACGTTGCTGGAGTGATTTTTGGTGTTTGCACTGTGCAAAAAAACCAGGGCGCGAGCGACAGCCGAAAAAAGCCTATTGCACGGTGCAAAAAGCAAGAAATTGCACAATACAAAGGGAACTTTTGCCTTCGCACAGTGCATGTCGCGGAAATCACTCCAGCGACTTTGCGAACGGACGAAGAAAACCGTACTGTTACCGTACCGTACTGTATAAAGTCCCGACAATTTTGCACGGTGCATTTTTCTCAAATTTTAGCGGGCGTCGCGGCGATTTCCCCTTTTTACCCAAGCGACATGCACTTTTACGCGACCGCACCCACGCGACATCAGCGATAAAATTGTCGGGACTTTACGGCTCGTGTAGCAAATAGCGAAATCTTTTACCCAATGTATATATTTTTAGGCGACTATATAAGAACTACCTTCTAATCGTGCGACCCTCCCTTCTCTTCCCTCATTCCAACTCCCAAATCAACAACCACCCCCATTAAAGTTACAACCACGCGGATTAACTCGGCTAAACCCGTCTCTCATCTATCTTTACAGCATTTCCCGTTGATAGCGCGCTTTTCCGGCCGCCGTTTCCATGGCAAAAACGAGGGTGATTAGGGGCCGCGAACACAAATTACATTCGAATTGACGTCCGAGATTTTACATTCAAAAAGTTCGAAACCCTCTCGAATTTATTAAACTGCACGTGAAACGCGCGGGTGGGGAGAATTAAACCGAAAATTGATGTCATACCGTATCGTTTGGACTGTAAAAATATGTTGAAGTAACGGGGAAGTCATTAGTCGGTAAAAAATAAATAGAATATTGGTTTTTGTGAAGCCGGATTCAAGTTATTTTCACAGTGGACGGAGCGGGAAATCGCATTTTTACAAAAACAAATGCAGCATTGAGCAAATTTGCTTTTTCTAAGTGATAGCTTAAAATGCATCATTCAGGTCTTGCGCTAAAGAAAGTTACCACAAATTGAGGTTACAATCCCCCAGGAAATGCAATATTTTTAGCCCGCGCTTATCAGAAAAGCGACAAAAGTATAAAAGGGGCGCGATAGTCGCAAGAAACGCACAAAAAGTGCGCTAATGGGCATTTAAACCTGAACAAAATGGGTTTAAAGGGCCAGAACAACTACTTTTGAATTGCGTTTTTTACGGCGTGTGAAACGAAATGTCAAAAAAGTTTTTTCATGTCTTGAAACGAAAACTACGACGGCAGAGTTGCAAATAGTCAAATAATTATTAGTAAGCATGTAAAATGTTAACATTATTTTTTCCCGTTGTTATTGGTTTAGTAGACGAAGAAACTTTTTTGACATTTCGTTTCCACGCCGTAGAAAGCGTTTTTCAAAAGTAGCTTTTATGTCCCTTTAATCAAAGCTAAGCCTAAGTAAGTATAAGCCAAAAAGGTTATGTCTGCCCAAGGTTACGCAAAATCAAGCCTGAGTGCTCAGCGATGATGATATAGGTTCAGACCTTTATCTTTCTATTTAAAGGGACAGTACAGCTACTTTTGTATCGCGCTTTTTACGGCGTGCGAAGCGAATTGTCCAAAAAGTTTCTTTGTCTGCTATACTCATAACAACGGAAAAAATAATGGTGACATTCTACATGCTTACTAATGATTATTTTACTGTTTGCAACTGTGCCGCCTTTGATTTCGCTGCAGGGCATAAAAACCGTTTTTGACACTTCGTTTCACACGCCGTAACACGCAATTCAAAAGTAGTTGTTCTGCCCCTTTAAAAACCGAAATTAGTGAATTTAGTGCCTACTGGAAAACTTGACTGTTCTCAACATTCGTGTACTATCTTGTCGGTAACATAGTTCTACAAAGCTTTCAGCTCCAATTTCAGTTCCCAACGATGCCGCCGTCTAAGCAAAAATCATCATTTTCCGAAAAGCCAAAAAAAACAAAACACCTGTTAAATTCGAATCGCCACTCACCAGAAGTGCATAGCAAATATAGCAAATTTTATTCGCATCTCGCGAAGATCACCATGGTAATAACCGCAAACCCGGTTGCTGGACCCTTTCTGAGTTTTTCCACTCCGAATAACATCTGTATTAATATTAATATAGCACTTCCGGAGCTCGGGTCGACCCAATGATTATGGGAGGAGCCCGAAGAAGGCCAACAATTACGTTTTATTGGAATTGGGAGATAATAAGCAGGTCAGGATGCCTGTAATTGTCGTGTCTTCTGTCATGAGTCAAACGTCCTCGAAAGAACTTTGTTCATTTAGACGTCAGAGCAACAAGTGACAGAAATGGGTGTAAAAACAAGAAAATTGGAGGAAATACGAGGACAATGGACGTCATGGGAAAGCAATCTTTGACGGTCACTGTCAAGAGACTAGACAGATAATCCATTAATAATAGGAAAATAGCAATTGTTAGAGGCTGCGAAGCCTTTTGAAGCAAGTTCCCAAGAAAAGGCCTTCAGTTTTTCTTCAAATTCAGCACGTATACTCTGATTAGGACAGATTTTTTCAAAGCTTGGTAATTTCAGCGAGAGATAAGGAAGCGCAGTCGAGATATTTATCAATAGCCGAAACATCATGAACAACAACGAGAGGTGAGTAGCAACAATTTGATTCCAGGCTTAAAATTCATAGCATTTTGTCTCAGGCAGACATGGCAAAACAGGCCGGCCCCGGTCCTTTTCAAAATTTCCAAAGCCCGGCCCGGCCCCGGGGTACCTTGGGCCCGGCCCCGGCCCTTTTTTTTGTTTCAATTTTTTACTTTAAACTAACATCATGACGTTGTACGCAGTACTCGAATTAGTCCAAAAACGTTTTAAAATTTAAAAATCGATCAACCCATACCCAAGATATTGTTGATTTTTTTTATATTATCCATGATTTGTCTTTCGGCGAAAAATATGTTCAGATATTGGAAACATATGCAAAAAGCCAAAAAAAATTTGGCACCTACATTTTTCGTTGCAAGACAATTTTTTTTTTGAAAAAAGGGGCCGGGCCGAGGGGGCCCAAAAAAAAGATAGGCCCTCGGCCCGGCCCGTTTAGAGTTGGGCCCGGCCCGGCCCTTTTCAAATTTTCCAAAGCCCTGCCCGGCCCGGCCCCCTTGCCATGTCTGGTCTCAGGTCAAATTTCCTGCATTGTGCATCCTGTAGAATCAAGGCTTCATAGAATTACAGTACTTTCCTTACGTTGGACCTTGAAGATTTAGCTCAAAACAATTCGAATCTAATGTAAGTCCACAAACCCTTTTGTATTCAAGGTTTATTGAAGAAAATCAAAAAATATGTTGATGTACACAAGTCATATTGAGCTCTGACCAACAACATTTAAGCTGTATTGCGATCCCAGGGGCTGCGGACTCGCTGCAATGCAATGAGGGTCTAGTTCGTTTGAGAAGCTTAAATCGCTGATTTGGCTCAAGTCAATGGTCTCAGAGAGCTCCGTATACGCCGAGTTCTTTCTGGAGCGCAGATCGAAGTCGTATAGGAGAGAGAGCGATGGGGTACAGCTGTTCTGACGTCTGTTGTACATGTCCTCACTGTTAGAGATGACGATTTCCGGGAGGAACGAGCCGGAGGACCTGAAATTGGAGAGTTAATTAAGTGCTCTCGTTGCAATGAGTGCTACAGGCAAACTTCAGGTTAAATTTGGTCCGCCAAAGTCGTAACCTGCTCTCCTTACTGCATCGAGTCGTTCCTTGTGTTCTTCGGAGCCGCTTTCTTCGGGCAGGTCTGAACTTTGCCATTGGAGCCGCTGGTAGCGCCATTATTGGGCAAGATGATTTGAGGCGAGCTGGTCCACAGCTTGCCGTTGGTTTTTGTGAGCCAAGCAGTGACCTTGCTCTTGGCCTTCTGGAGTCGACGTTTCTGGCGTTGTTGAAGATCCAGCTCTTCGCGGAATCGCATCGCGTCCAAAAGGGCTTCAACCTAAAAAATGGAGGTATTGCGCGTTAAAAAATAAGCCATTTGGTATTTTACTGCATATATGCACTTCTAAATACGAAACAATTTTGCGAGAAAAGACTAACCTCGATTGTGGAATTCGACCGTTTAATCGACCGCACCATGAGGAGCAGAATAATCATCGAGAACATGCCGATAATTGCCAGCGAGTACATCATTCGACCCAGATCCGAGTTGTAATTCAGCATGCTGACTGGGATTGGTTCTCGAGCCCTAAAAACAGTTACTTGACTCCACTTTAGTTCGCTGCCCTGTCGGATTTCAATCCAAAATGTACGCTAGGAGTCCAACATATGTCATAGAAAGAAATTATTCAAAATTTGTCCCAAATTTCATCAAAATTTGAGCGTCGCACTTATAGCGCTCTCCTTTACCTCAAACAGCTCTGTTCCAGCCGGCTCAAACATTCGCACAACGTTACTTGCGGCTTGCCGGATGCTCCATGATGCGTATCATTGTAATCTCCTTGCGTTTGCGGCAACGGCGTCGTTGTCATCAGCTTTGCCGCATAAACAAAGGATGTTGACGGGGTTGAGGTCATTTTTACACGTAGCCCCTTATCACTGCTGTGCACGGATAAGTTTTGATGAACAGGTGGCTCATCGGTCCATTACAAATACCACAACAGTAAATTGCACTGAGTGATGCCGCTGAAATGTAGCGGTTTGAAAATGTAGCCACTGAAAAAAGGAACGTCTCTTCACGCAGCACACTCAATTATAAATTAATTAGTGGGGGTGGGCTTTGCACACTTTGCCTGCCCAACTCGGGAGCTCCGAGTTTGTGGGACTTTCGAGGTAAAGTGCAGAAAAGGCGATTTTTTGAGTCTGCGAACCTGTAAATATTGAGAGAAAAAATTGATGAAATTTCGGAAATTTTTAATTTCCTATTATGGGATAATCTGTGCGCTTTCAGCAATTGTCATACAAAAAACGGTTAAACGGTGCGCTAAAGTCTCCGCAAGCAATTTCTGGATTTATTTGAGAAACAAATGCAAATCGCCAAAATAACGTATTAGGACTTAAGCTCGCGTTCAGATGTAAAGATGTAAATAGCTAGCGGGAGAAGTGCTCACAGTGCGACGCTCAGATTTTTATCAAACCCAAAGTTGGACTCATTTTGTCATACGACATTGGAGTTCCTATCAGGAGATTTTTGGACCGAGCTTCTACCAGGGGCCGGGCCTGAGCAAATTTGAAAAAGCCTCAAGCCAGCCTGATCAATTTGCCCGGCGGGTCGGGCTGTAAACTTTGTCCTACTCCGATTGATATCTCTACGCTAGGATAATGTGCTGATTCCCAAACTTACAGAGGAAGTGAGGTGGTCTGGCTCATCAGAAGTGGCCTGACTAGTTTATTATTGTACGAAGGTTTATTTTACAGGGAAAGTACCCCAAGTGCGACGCTCAGATTTTGATGAAACTTGGCACAAATTAAGTATTATTTTTTCTAAAACATACGCTAGACTGCTAGCTCGCGTTATGCAGAAACAACCGAGATTTTTAGATCGAAAATTGGCGAAAATGTGACACTTTTTCGCGAATTTTTGCTATGAAAAGTTTCATGCCAATTTCTACCGTAGCGGGTAATGTTTCCACAAAAAATCAATTTTTTCCGCATGAAACTGCCGCAAAGATCGTTAAATATAGCCAAAAAAGTGTTTTCTTCTCTGACCGCTTTCCATGTTTACCGTGCTCTCTCGGCCGCAAAGATCGTTAAATATCTCTGAGCGTCGCAATTGGGGTACTTTATCTGTTACAAAGATATGGCCAAAGACTGTGTTTTTGTAACCGCTCTTCGTATTTTGGGCACTTTCTCGCCGCCAAAGATTGTTGAATTTTTCGGGTCTCGCTGAAAAACGCGCTAAAACTTTTGGAATTGTGGCCTAAACCCTGATATGTGTGCAATTTTTAAAAAACTTCTGAGCGTCGCATTTTGAACACTTTGTAAACTAACTAAAGCCATCGTTAAAGGGCCAACACAGCTACTTTTGAATCGCTTTTTTGACGGCTTGGGAAACGAGATGTCAAAAAAGTTTCTTTGTTTACTGTACCAATAACAACAAAAAATGGTGACATTGTACATGCTTACTAATAATTATTTGACTGTTTACAACTCTGCCGCTTTTTTTTCGCTGCAGGACACAAAAAAAATTGTTTGGCATTTCGTTTCACACGCCGTAAAACGCGCAATTCAAAAGTAGTTGTTCTGGCCCTTCAAAATATCATGCGCAGACAAAATGTAGTCGACATTACACATGCCTATCTTAACCAGCAATTAAGTAAATACCTAATTTTGTTTTCGTATGCCTTGTAAAGTGCTCCTACGTAACTACAAAGGAGCTAGCAGTCGTTTCGAGAAGCTTTATTCAATGGTCGAGATTATAAAAGGGTTTTCTGCTAATGACAATGTTGAGAGAACAAAAAATTCCTTTAAATCGCTTGGAAACAAAAATTACGACCTCAAAAGCAATTTGTAGACTGCCCTTTTACAGTATAAAAATTACAAATTCGAAATCTCAACAAAAAATTTGTTAACGAAAATAACATCAATTGCCAATACCGTCCACTTTCACCCCCCAAACCACCCCCTTCACACTTATCCCGAAGAAACATAAAAGCACGTAATTAGCGGGCCCATACAAAACTCCCTGCGGGCACACACACATACACCTTGTCACTCGTCCGCTCGAATGCCCAAAGAACCCCCGAGGCACACTCGGTTTGCGACCGTTTTATATTCCGTCGTAGGGCCCGCGAACACGGATTATTTTTGGGGGGATATACGAATAATTGAATTGTCACAAAACGTCTACGATCCGAAGGTTTTGACGTGCACAACAAAAAAGGATTCGAATTTAAAACGTTTTTTTTTGAGAAATTATTAGATGAAGATGGAGAATATCCAAAAGGGGCTCGTTTCCAAAATACGATTGATGTTTTTGAATCGAAGTCTAATTCTGAGTGAATACAGAGGCTTAGATGGTCTGCGGCGACAGTAATGTGTAATTGCCCGAGGGGTTTTTGTAGGACGATTAAGATAACACGGGATAATCTGAAGTTCGACGCTGTTTATGGCTACAGGAGATAATGGAGGTATACAGTTGGCGGAGAGAAAATGAAATTTCTGTATTTTAGTGGTTACATATAAACAGTAACGAAATATTACATGTCCGGCTAGGATCCGGCCGCGGGCCCGGCCCGTTCTTAGCTTGGTTAAGCCCGGCCCGAGAGCCATAGCTAGCTAAAACCTGGATGACTAGCTGAATCCTTTGTTTATCAGTCGCCAAAACAACGTCGACGACATGAATCTCGCGGAACACTAGACATCACACCCCAATTAATCGTATTCCCTCGCCAAAAACGGTTTATACCTGGCATAGACATAAGCAATAGCTTAATAACCTAATAACACCCCTACCTTCTCAAATCGAGTGCACCCGTTAATTCGAAAGAAAGTAATCTAAAATAATAATCAAATAAAAAATGAGCTTTTCGAAACCTTGTTGGCAAGTCATGACATATAAAGTTCACAATGCAAAAGAGCCCTCTATACATTATTTTCTTGCAGCCTGCGAAAAACTAACGGCTTCTCAGGAAGCCATTTATTTACTCCGTTTAACGACAGAACCCTTAGTAATAATATTAATCCGCAATTGACGTAAAAGGCGAAATTCATAATCGCGTGTGATATTATTCAAGCGGATTGTAGAGAAAGAATACATAAAAACATGCTATCGACGACTTCATAGTCTGTGAAGAGTAAAAACGAAAAATGAAGGATAGGATCGACGTGGATCGCCTGTAAACCAACTATTACAGTGCAGGTCAAATTGAGAAGGGAACGCTCAAATTGGCTTTTCGTCCTAAAATTTATCGGAAAAATTATTTTAAAAATTTCCCGCAAGGTATTACCGGTCAAAACAAGTTTGAAAAGAATGCATATAGCTTGAAAATGGTGAACTTTGGCAAAAAAGACCTGGTTTTTACCAAATTCGACAAGAAATCGGTCAAAAAAATTGCTCGGATCCCATATTTGTAACGAAATGCCAACTTGAAAAGGTCCCTCCCTTTTGCTTTTTCGATTTGACGTGCAGTGTGGAAAGCTTTTCAAAACAAGAGGTTGTTGAGCCTTGAGTTTAAAGAATGAACTTGACGAGAACGAGTGATACCATTAGACCGTCCATAAATCCCGTTGTACTGTCAGAACCTGAGTTCTCACTTTCAACGTTTGCAGTGAATTCAACCAGGGGCAAAACTGGATATTACTGAAAAGAACAACCCTGACGCAAATGTAATAATAGTGTACTAGTCCGTCCGGAAAGTCGTCGGAGTAATTTTTGTATTTGCACAGTGCAAAAAAACTCAGGGTGCGAGCGCGGCCGAAAAAAGCTTATTGCAAAAGCAAGAAATGGCACAGTGCAAAGTGAACTTTTCTTTTCGCACAGTGCATGTCGCCAAAATCACTGCAGCGACTTTCTGGATAGACTAGTACTAGTCGCTGGAGTGGCACTGCAAAAAAAGTTAGGCGACAGCCGAAAATATCCAATTGCACGGTGCAAATCGCAGAAACTTCTCAAGACTTTTTGGATGGGGTAGTAAACATGTATAATGTCGCCATGACGTTTTTACGTATGTTTTCTTAGCAGTGATAATTTTACTGTTTGCAACTCTGCCGCCTTTGTTTTCGCTTCAGGACACAAAAAAACTTTTTTTAAATTTCGTTTCACACGCCGTAGAAAGCGCAATTCAAAAGTAGCTGTTCTGGCCTTTTAAAGTCAGTTGACAAAGTCCTTACTTCTAATCTCTTGCATTAAAATTGCTGTTACGAATGCTTAGTTAACGCTTCCGGACGGACTAGTATCATTCCGTATGGCAAGGAAAGGAGAAACCATTGGAGCGTTCAATACTAGTCCGTTTGTAAAGTCGCTGGAGTGACTTCCGCGACATGCACAATGCAGGAGCAAAAAGTTTATTTTGCACTGTGCAATTTCTTGCCTTTTTGCACCGTGCAATAGGCTTTTTTCGGCTGTCGCTCGCACCCTGACCTTTTTTGCACAGTGCAAACCCCAAAATCACCCCAGCGACTATCCGGACAGACCAGTGTGCTAAAAACCTTTTGATAGTGTTATTCTGCGGTGCATAAAATCATTCACCGACGGTATTGACCGCATCACTTTGCCCGTCCGAAAGATTGCGGTACTTATGGTGGATCCTATTCATTGCTTAAGCTGTAGGCCAAGTTATTCAGAAATGATTTTTGGGGGCTGAGCGCAAAAGCTCGTGAAGAGTGGCCGGAGAAATACACAGTCAAGCTTCTAGGGGTCATCAAATGGTCCTCTGTAAGTTTCGTTGCTTTCATTAGCCTCTCTCAGTCTGTCAGGAAAATAATACGGACTTGTCGCGCCTTGGAATCGTCGATTGGGAATGTGGTGCGCGACAGCGGAGGCGCCAAGTTTTTTTGCGACAAATCCACATTATTCTCCCGACAGAATGATATGCATTTATCACATTTTATCAAAACCATTCAATTTCCTAGCGACGAGCAATTTCATCCCAGGTGTTTATTGATCGCAAATATTACAGATGGCTTCGGTATGATAAATGTGTATAAAGTACAATTTCTGAATCGACACTGGGAGTTCAGACGTTAAGAATTGCTGTACACGCCGGCGTTGGGACTGAATCTTGAACTGGAGCGGTTTATTTATGACCGGACTCCTCCGGAACGGGGCATTGCGCTTCGGCTTTGCCATGGCATTCGGCGTGCGCTTCGGACTTGGCGCAGTCCGCTGAAATTGGCGATCTTCGAGTGGTAAATTGCGTTTTTAATTTTGTAACAAAACAATAATTTAGTCAGTGCGATCGTGATCTCAAATGAAGTCATCTGATTGGTTTTACGACGTCAGAAGCTGGTTTTTGTATGAATCATTTCCGTTGTAAAGAATTTTTGCGGTTAAAGTTGGTCAGATGACTGAGTGCGACAATTCGGTCATTTTGACGTTAGTTATCGTAGATATAATTTTATTGCACTGTGATTTCTCAAACGAACGCTATATAAGTGTGATTTTTCTAGTCAAGAAAACGCAAAAACTCTTTCTGTAAATTTCGGCCTATAAGAGTTCATTACTTTCCACTAGTCCGTCCCGAAGTCACTGGAGTGATTTATGGCGTTTGCACTGTGCAAAAAAGTCAGGGTTCAAGCGACAGCCCAAAAAAGCCCATTGCACGGTGCAAAAAGCAACAAATTGCACAGTGCAAAGCAAACTTTTGTTTTCGCACCGTGCGTATCGCCAAAATCACTCGACTGACTTTGCGAACGGACTAGCGCATTCTCTCAACTTACCAGAACTGCATTCCTTTTTAGCACAGCACTCTTTCTTCTCGCCGCATTCCTCTGTATGACAACATTCGCATTTCTGCTCTTTGCAGCAATCTTGGCCTTCCGGGCATTTACAATCGGGCTTTCCTGAAATCAGCAAATACGGATTTTTGTCGTGCACGGCAGTGCCGGCCAGAAGTGCTGAGCCTGCAGTTAGTACTGAGTTAGTTGAGGTTTATTTGAGGGAGCCCCTGTATAGAAAGCTTTGAAAAGGCAAAGGTAGTTTGTAATAGAGGGGTTTTGCTATATAAAGGAGAACGTTGTACTTGGACTACTTATTAGTCCGTCCGTAAAGTCGCTGGAGTGATTTCCGCGACATGCACTGTGCGAAAACAAAGGTTCACTTTGCACTGTGCAATTTCTTGCTCCCCGCACAGTGCAAATGACTTTTTGCACAGTGCAAGCACAAGGTTCCCGTTGCACTGTGCAATTTCTTGCTTTTTGCACCGTGCAATAGGCTTTTTTAGGCTGTCGCTCGCACCCTGACCTTTTGAGCACAGTGCACGTCGCCGAAATCATTCCAGCGACTTTCCGGAGGGCCTAGTATTTTGCATGGCTTAATCTATGGACATGCCCAATAAAACGGCTTCGTTATAGCGAGTCTTTTTTATACAAAGTGCTCCCTTAAGTCCCTTCAAACTTACCGCATCCACAAGGCATTCTGACTTGTTTCTTCCAACAGTTTACACTACTGTTTGCGAGCGGATCAGCTGCTTAAATAGGCGGTCTTATCAAATTTTCGGTTTGTGAAACGTCCTCCGCCTTTCTCAAGTGTTTATTCGCTCCCCGCCCTATTTCCTAAGGGCATTCGGTCTGGCGCTCGTAAACAACCACGTGCGAGTCGGATTTCCACCGGATGGAAGTCTTATCAAGGCATGATCAAGTATAATATAATAATATTATAATTTCAAAGGGAATTGATCTCCGGAAGATTGATTATATACTTGTTTACCAAACGCAAAACAATTGATTATATTATAAGATGGAAAGAAGCAACCTCACGTTTTCTGGTGTTTATTCCGCGGAATGTTCGCGTGCTTAATGGAGAAATTTTTTGAGAGATCAAGAAGCGGAATTTGGAGGAATTTCATAAATTTTGAATGTGATAGCCGATTTTCTTTCAAATTTTGTGAATATGTGCAACCAATGCCATGCATAAAGTCCAGTGCATTTTAGATCAAACTTTATACATACTAGGTGGGTCAAAAAGTCTTGAAATGTCTGCACCGTGCGCCGTCGCGCAAAAAAATTGTCGCGCCGCGGCGAGTAAAATTCACTGTGCGCTGCGACCGCGCACAGTGCAAAATGAATGCCTTTGAAAAGGGTAACCAATGCACAGTGCACTCTTTTTTCGCACCGGTTTGTCGCGCGAAGCCGTTTTGCAATGCGGACTGCACTGTACGAAAACATGTCAAGACTTTTGGCACGCCTATATATTATAGTACTAAGTCCGCCTGTAAAGTTGCTGGAATGATTTTGGCGTTTGCACGGTGCAAAAAAGTTTGGATGCGAACGACAACCGAAAAAAGCCTATTGCACCGTGCGAAAACAAGAAATTGCACAGTGCAAAGAGGACTTTTGCCTTCGCACAGTGCATGTCGCGGAAATCACTCCAGCGACTTTGCGAACGGTCTGGTAAGCGCTACCGAGATTTTCAACAATTTTTGGGCAAGTGACTATGGAAAATGAAGAGAGACGGCCAGACAAAGACAAATCTGAAAATACCTCAGGTGAGCCTGACCATTTCGGCCCGCGGGTCGGGCTGCGAAACTTGGACCCGCTTAGATTGACATCTCTCTACTCAAGTAATGTGCTGATTTCCAAACTTACAGAGGAAGTACCCCGAGTGCGACGCTCAGAGCGCGAGGGCATAGCGTGAGCTAAAATTTTCAGAACTTGATAAATTTGCTATATCCGTCGTGTGTGCAAAATTTAAAAAATATCTGAGTGTCGCACTTGGGGTACTTCCCTTGTTAGAGCCGTTACGCTACCTTCTAAACATCGTCGTACCGGAAATCTTACTTTGTCCCAAGTTTCAATAAAATTTCTATTATACGTTGATTACCGCTTATTACCTCGACAGTAGAGCACAAAAATAGCATTTCTTTTTTTCAACCCGTTTATTCGAAAATTTTGTGGAGATATTGTAGATGTGGACCAGACAATTCAACGCGAGTACAATTTCACATTGCAATCCGTGCAAGGAATCCGATGCTATCCGTAAATAACGTACAAAATCCGTATATGGCTTCTTTTTGGCAGAACTTCACCAATTACTTGTGATTGCTCTTCGATAATGACCGATTGATAGCGACGCTTGAAGATGGCCGCTTCACAGGTCCTGACATTTGTCTGTCAGTCTCCGACGAACCTCGGCTGACTTCCCACGTTCGGCGTGAGGGCTTCGCTCACACTCAGCGAGACCGAATCCGACCGATTCTGGTTCGCATATGGCTCGGGCGTCGAGGATCGCAAGGAGATCCGATCCTGCTGGACCGCGCGATAGATCCCATGCATTATTCTGGTCATGTTGTCAAGTTTCCGGTCAACGTTGTTCATCTGCATCTCCAACTTGGTGAGACGGCCAATAATCGAGTAGGCGTGGGATTTCCGGCCATTCAGGTTTTGGCCCGGCTTTCCAAGGGTTTGGTCGAGTCTGAAACAGCGGAGTCGATATGCAAAGCACTCAAATTTTCATGACCTTGATTTTCGTACAGCCTCTGTAAAACAAAGACATTGTTAACGGCAAAACGAATATTTTTTATCGAAGGGTTTCGTTACACACTGTTTTTGACTGTTTCTGACCTAACGTTGCATCTTCAATTGCCAACACAGCTACTTTTCGCTTTTTACGGCGTGTGAAACGAAATGTCAAAAAATTTTCTTCGTCTACTGTACCAATAACAACGAAAAAACATAATTGTGACATTGTACATGCTTGCTAATAATTATTTTACTATTTGCAACCCAGCCGCCTTTGTTTTTGCTGCAGAACATAAAAAAACTTTTTTGACATTTCGTTTCACACGCCGTAAACAGCGCAATTCAAACGTAGCTGTGCTGGCCCTTTAAAGCCGCTGAAAATTTTGTTTGAGACGGCCCGAGTTCACTGTGGAGAAGTTATACTCTGTCTAAACAATGAAGTTGATATCTAAAAAGCAAAAGCTAAAAAAATGTTTTGTGCCTGCTAACTCTTCCTACAAACTTTTGCTCCAAAGTAAACGCGGATACTTTGAACCTTCGCCCTTCGTCTAGTCACCTATTACAAAACAAAGAAATAACATATGACCTTGTTTGGGAGTTCGTCTCAAAGTGCTTGCCAAATAAAGCGATAAGAAGGAGAATGAAGGAAAGAGATTGCGGAAACATGCACTTTCTACTGTAAAATAGAGCAGACATATACATAACAAAGTTCGAAAAAACCCCCCACCTTCGTTGCAGCCCTTTGATCCGGACAAACAGCTCGGCGTGCCCTTGGCTGTATTGCTCGATGACGTCTCTGACGTCGTAGGGTTTCCGGGCTCGTCCGAACTTGCGTCTCGCCACAAAGTACTTGATCTTTCGAATCGCCCTGATCGCATTCTTGTGTACGTCGGTCAGTTCGCAGATGTGCGCGACCCGCACCAGCGGGCTGCTCTCCTCTTCGTTGTTGTCGGCGTCCTCACTCTTCGAGTCGAACAACGAGCTCTTCTTGCGAGGGTTGCAGCGGACTGAAAAGAATGCACGCATCGTTCAAGCAATAACGTCTCAAGCGATAAATGGGGAGGCACGTCAAATCGAAAAAGCAAAAGATAGGGAAGTCTTCAAGTTGGCGATTTGTCTTTGACACTTCGCAACACGTGCGAAAAATTATTTTCTAAGCTGCCGCTTTTTTTGACTCATGTTTATAGCCAGTATTCGACGGAAAACGGCAAAATAACTGAAAAACCACAATAAAAAAAATTTTTCCAACAATTTGCGATAATTTTCAGCGAATTTTAACAAGAAATGGCAAATTTAGATACCCAAAAAATAAATTTTCTTCGATGTTGCGAAGTGTCAAAGACGAATCGCCCACTTGAAGACTTCTCTTTTCGATTTGACGTGGGAGGTAAATATCCCACATGTGGATTGGCGATTCTTGTTCGGTCTAGCGCCACTAACCTAGCAGCAAACGTGTTACAAGGGCATTAGAGGCATTTGCCGATTTTCCAAACGAAAGAGTACAGAAAACGAGGAGAGCGGTCAGTGGGAAGACAATTTTTTGAATTTTCTTTGCGAATTTGGCTTAAAAAATGATTTCATTGCCTGAACGTGGTACGCTACATATGAGACAGAATGCCAATTTTTTACATATGCAAATTTGCCGTTATTTGAGAGTTTCGGCTTAAAAATCCCGGGGTTTTCTGCAAATCGCGAGCTAAAAATATTGCCCATGTCTTAAAAAAAAGTGTTGTCATAATTTGCTCCTGCTTTCACCAAAATCTAAGAGTCGTTCCTTGAGCGTTTCCCTATAAAAATCATAAAAAAAGTCTTTTTTCAAGACAATTTCGGTCTTACACACTAGTAGCACCCAAATTTGGAGGGTCACTTACGTCTGTTCGGTGGCGAATCCATAGTATCTCCTTCGCCGTCGCTCTCCTTCAGCTTCGGCTCGTCGGTCGAGCCGGCCGACCTCAGTCTGCCCCTGCAACTGGCCCCGCATTTACTCCCATTCGACGCAAGGACCTACTTTTGGAAGGCCGCCTTCGATTTCCACATGGCGGCCACGGAATTGGGCTTCTTGGCTCCCCTCTGAATCAGTTGTCCCTGATTTTTGGCGTTTGAGTTGGCCTGCGGCGGCGAACTCTCCTTCTCTTCCTTCTTTTTGTGCGCGTTCGGGTCGACGTGAATTCGCCACGTCGCGACGGACTTGCTGTGCTTGTCGGCGGCGTAGCAGCGCCACATGCATTGGATGAGGGTTGCGGCGGCGGGGATTTGCCGATTGAAGTGCTTTTGTCGCTGCTTTTGTTGGACTTTTAGGGCAAAGCCGGAGCCGAGAATACCCTGAAAATCAGAGGTTTTATGAGGAACAAGATGGGGTGGTCTGGCTCATCGGCAGTGGCCTGACTAGTTTAGTCATCACGAAAGTTGTAGTGACGAATGTTTTTCAGATCTTAAATATCCACGAAATCGCAGAGACCCTCGTCGTACAGCAAAACGACCGCCTTGTCGTATTCAGAAGCTATTCAGAATGCCCACCCAAACTTCTGGACAGGGGCGTGGGTCCCATCGCCGTCATGAACCCGCATTGCATCGCGTTCAACGGGATTGACGCGTTCGGTTATCCGGTGGTGAAGGTGAGCGAAAGTAAAAGTACTCCAAGTGCTACGCTCAGATTTTGATGAAACTCGGCACGTTTTTTGACCGTAATTTGCAAATTTTGGGCGGAAAAACTAAATTTTTTTGACAAATTTGTCTTTCCAGGTACGAAAAAAACGCTGAAATTTTTTAAATGCTCGCAAAATATTTTAAAATTAGGACAAAAGAATCTGGGCTGCTTCTGCAAAGCGCGGGCTTCCCATGTGTGACGACAATGCTCTGCCCAACAAAACGTTTATAGAATATTCTATTTGTTGCCCTTAAAGTGCAAATAAGTGAGAAAATGTGCACAAAACCACCAAGGTCAGGTCTTTTTGTCCTACAACTTACGAGGGAAGTACCCCAAGTGCAACGCTTTGATTTTGTTAAAACTTGGGACAAATTTAGTATTATTTTTTCTAAGACATATACGAGACTCCTAATACGCGCTTTGCAGCGACGACCGAGATTTTTAGATCGAACGTTGGCAAAAATGTGACATTTTTTTAAGAATTTTGGTATAAAAAGTTTCATGCTTATTTCTACCATAGAGAGTAATGTTTCCACAAAAAAATCAATTTTTTCCGCACGAAACTGGCCAAATTATAGCCAAAAAGTGTTTTCCTCTGTGACCGCTCTCCGCGTTTCGCGTACTCTCTCGGCCGCAAAGATCGTTGAATATCTCGGCTGCGTCTGCAAAGCAAGAGCTAAAATTTTCAGGAATTGATATGTTGGCTATGTCTTTCGTGTGTGCAAAATTTAAAGAAAATCTGACCGTTGCACCTGGGGTACTTCCCTTGTTACAACACAAAAACTCTGTTGTCTAAAAAAGCCCTTATCGTAATTGTGCCCGAGTTTCATCAATGTTAACGCCTCGAAATCGAGTTACAACTCCGACTTACGGCCGGCAATGCGAAGAATGAGATGGCAAAAATTGCAAAGCACGAAGCCACAATCCTCCCAATCCAAGTCTGCGGAACCACATCGCCATAGCCAATCGTTGTCATTGTAATCTGTAATACGAAACGATTACGGCTAAACAGCGACTCTGACAACATACCACACCCCACCAAAGGGCGTCCGCGTAGCTTGTGAAGGCGACTTTCCCATCCGGCCCGACGGTATCCTTCTCGGCGAGGTACACAAAATACGAGGAGAAGATGAGGCCGAGGAACCCGATGTACAGAGTGGTGATGAGCTCTTGTCGGTGAATAAAGACGACTGAGCCAAGGAGACGCCAAGTTCCGCCTTGACGGTCAACATGAAGCATCCGAAGGATTTGCAGAAATCGGACTCCGCTGAAAAATGAAAGTTAAAACCGGATTTAGAATTAAACATTGATACCTATCATATGATATTAGACCCTCTGGCAAGTTGCTCGAGTAATTTGTAGTGTTTGCACGGTGCAAAAAGTCATCTGCACTGTGCGAAGAGCAAGAGGTTGCACAGTGCAAAGTTTTCTCAGTGAATGTCGCCGAAGTCACTTCAGCGACTTTTGGGACGGAGTAGTAATAAGTTTTTGCATAATATTATAATATACAAACAGGATTTTACAAAACTTTGCGTTTAGCGGGAGTAAATGTGTCTAAAGTAGGGCTGTGCCGCCCGTCAAGTTGATGGTTTGTCCAGTTGTCAAATTGCCGTCATTTTCGTCATGTCAAATTGATTTTTTTGGGAATTTTTTAGAATTTTAACCAAAAAAACTGTCCCGCCAATAATTCTTGGAATTTACTGCAAAACGCCTACAGTTTCACTGATTCAATTCATCAATGAGAATTTGGATGATAATAACAGCTGGAACGAGGACGAAGATGATCCGAAATAGGTCTACTTAACTCCTTTTGTTGTTATAGACTATTGTTTTAATGTTTATATGGTCTTGGACATGTTTGAAGGCATGATACTACCTTGAATAATGTTTGTTTTATCGTTAGACAGCTTCCGACCGACGCAACAGCAATTTGACGTAATTTGGCTCAATTTGACGAAAATGAAAGCAATTTGACGTCAATTTGACGTCACTTTGAAAACGTCTGTCAAAATTACAGCCCTAGTCTAAAGTGACTTTCAAACAATTTTTGGTCTTAAATTTCAGAAAAACCGTCATAACATGCTTTCCCTCGCAAAATTAAAACAAAATATGGAAAGAAACCCAATGTCTCAGGCTTCTTCAATTTCAAAACTTCAAAAAATTGCCTTACTTCGTAAAATAAACGTTTAAATTCGAAAAAAAAAATTATTCTTTTTAAAGGGCCAGAACAACTACTTTTGAATTGCGCGTTTACGGCGTTTGAAACGAAATGTCAAAAAATCTTTTTCATGTCCTGCAGCGAAAACAAAGGCGGCAGAGTTGCAAACAGCAAAAGAACTATTAGTAAGCATGTAGAATTTTTTTGCTTCTATAGCCCCTAAGGCATTCTTTCTGCATAGAACAAGCTATGAACTGGATGGGTTTAAAATTCCAAACAGTGAAATAATTATTAGTAAGCATGTATAATATCAGCATTATTTTTTCCCGTTGTTATTGGTACAGTAGACGAAGAAACTTTTTGGAAATTTCGTTTCCACAACGTATGTAAAAAAATCGCGATTCAAAAGTAGCTTTTCCGTCCCTTTAACAATGATAATTGAGGGAGTAAACCTTGTTTTAAAACATAACTCACCGAATTGCACTGGTTGCAAAGACTTTTCCTTCGCTTCCAACCGCAATCACCACAATACTCGCAATGACAACGCAGAGATCTAAAAAAAATTAAAGATACCATCACAGCACATACATAAATACATGTGTATGTCTTCATAATTCCGCTCACTTACCAATGATCGAAATGGGCTTCTTTGCAAACTTTAGCCGTCCGAAGAACCCGAGGTATTTTGAACGACAACCCGCCGACCACAGGCGCACACAATATTCGAGGCCGAAGAAAACAACGAGAAAAATCTCCTGAAATATATATATATATATATATATATATATAGGCGTTGGGATTTCCTCTACATATCTCTTACCATGAAAAATAAGACCTCGCCAGCCCGTTTGGTGTAAGTTTCGACTGTGGATAGGACGCTGAGGATAAGGCATAACAGAACAAGGGTGAAGACACTGAAAACATTGTAATTAGATCACAGTATAGCTGCAGATACGAAGAGGCCAAAGATCGGATTCGTTATAGGCGGGTTTGTTGTACGAAGGCCAAAAATCGGTCCATCTCGCAACGTTTAAATTCTGTTGCCATCAACAAGGTCCGTTGTATAGAAGTTCCACTCTGTTTGGCATCACAGCTCACCTAAAGTGGTAGATGAAGCATTTCCAACCGGTCGGCCGCTCCAGGAAATTGTAGACCTTTCCTTTTAACGTCGGCTTTGCTGCTTTCCGCTCGCGAAGATTTCGGAATCTGGCATCGAACATCTGAATTCGCTCTTTTAAAACCAGTTCTTCGCTTTTCAACTCTTCCTCAGCCTCTTTTTGAATTCGACGCCGAAGCCGATCCGGAACGACGCTCATGATCGAGCTGACTGAGATGCTCATCGCTAGCCGTTAACTTAGTCCAATGGTTAGCCAAATATTTGAAAATTTTATACAGCACGACTTAGCAAAGTTTCAGGTGCACTAACCAAACTTTTTGGCGTTAAAAAGCGCCTTGAATCCGATTACAAGCCCTCGAAAGCTCAACAAATCGTTAGCAATCGGCGTTACCGCCGCAATAGAGCCTCAACGGCGCTAGGAACAATTGTATTTCAGCCTCTAAAAACCTCCGAGTCAACTGCCGCCAAAACATTCGAATCCACGCCGTAACATGTACAAGTATGTATATTACTTCTTCGAAATAGTTTTAATATTACTCTCCGCAGAGATTTGGCCGTGTCAATAAAGTGGAGATTATGGCTCTGAATGGGCGAGTAATGAACACCACTGGGTTGGGATGGCTATAGACGAGGACTAAGAAAAACGAAGAAACGTATTTCAGGGGTGGGAAAATTTTGAAGACAAAAAAATGACGACCAAAATGATGAATAGAATAGAACGTGTGGTCTGATCGGTAAATGGGACCATATATGTATAATTGGAGATAACGCAAACAAAATTTTTTCATGGAGGACAGGTCAGAATTCCTGCAAAATTTGCATGGATAATCTATCTGAGTGTCGCGGGCGAAAAGGCTCGCCAAGGTCAAGAGTACCGCCAAGCGAAGAGGCCCGCTTTTTTGTTTTTGACGATTGAAAGCGAAGAGGTCCGCCTCTCTGATTTTTTTCAATTTGAAGGGTGAAATCATGAAAAAATCAAGTAAATTCTTTATTGTATAAGATGTCACCCCCCCATTAAAAAAAATAAAGTAAAATTTCATCGTATAAGATGTCACCCTTGAAATTGAAAAAATCAAGTAAAATTTTCATCGTATAAGATGTCACCCTTGAAATTGAAAAGATCAAAAGTAAAATTTCCGTCGTATAAGATGTCACCCCTCATTTAAAAAAATCAAAAGTAAAATTTTCATCGTATAAGATGTCACCCCTCATTTAAAAAAAATCGAGTAAATTTTTCATCGTATAAGATGTCACCCCTCATTTAAAAAAATCAAAAGTAAAATTTTCATCGTATAAGATGTCACCCCTTATTAAAAAAATCAAGTAAATTTTTCATCGCATAAGATGTCACCCCTCATTTAAAAAAAATCAGAAGTAAAATTTTCATCGTATAAAATGTCACCCCACGCGGGCCTCTTCGTATGACGGGACTCTTTGTTTGGCGGGCAAAACTTTAGGTCGCATATGACAGGCGCAACTAAGATATTCAATGATCTTTGCCGACGAGAGAGTACGGAAAACGATGAGAACAACGAGAGAAATCTTAAAATCTACGCAAATTTTACATCGAAGAAAGTGATTTTTGCCTAAAGTATTGATTACCACAATAGAAATAGATGCGAAATTTCCCATTTCAAACTGCAAAGGTTGGTAAATTTTTTTTGGTACTATTGCCACTACGGCACTATTTCTGCATAGACACAAGCTATGAACAACTGTATGGGTTTGAAGGGCCAAAACAGCTACTTTTGAATTGCGCTTTTTACGGCATGTGAAACGAAATGTCAAAAATTTTTTTTATGTCCTGCAGCGAAAACAAAGGCGGCATAATTGCAAACTGTAAAATAATTATTAGTAAGCATCCACGTTTACTTTGGAGCAAAAGTTTGTAGGAAGAGTTAGCAGGCACAAAACATTTTTTTAGCTTTCGCTCTTTAGATACTGGCTTCATATTTTAGATAGAGTATAACTATACAACTTCTCTACAGTGAACTCGGGCTCTCTCAAACAAAAATTTTTAGCGGCCTTAAAGGACCAGCACAGCTACGTTTGAATTGCGCTTTTTACGGCATGTGAAACGAAATGTCAAAATTTTTTTTTTATGTCCTGCGGCGAAAACAATGGCGACATAGTTGCAAACAGTAAAATAATTATTAGTAAGCATGTACAATGTCACCATTATCTTTTTCCGTTGTTATTGGTACAGTAGACAAAGAAATTTTTTTGACATTTCGTTCACAGGCCGTAAAAAGCGCGATTCAAAAGTAGCTGTACTGTCCCTTTGAACAAAATGATTTTCTCAGCGAACGCATGTTCTAAAAAAATTCTGCCAACGTTTTCAAACGCAAAAAACCCCTTGGGAAAAGTTTGGTCTTTCCAGCGTTAAAGAAGAGAGAAATTTGTGTAGGTAAGCCCTGAGGGGAGATTAGTTTCTACACCAAATTCCCACAACATATCTCTCACCTTTTCCTCGGAAAAAAGTCATGTTAACACGAACCTTTACAGCCCTAAAAATAGCAAACCAAAAAAATAAAATTAACGAAAGTGTTTAATAATAAATCCAGACGTCTTTTACAACGAGAAATGTCGTTGTAAAGCTTTATTCGCACATTCCTCCAACGGAATTCTAATAATTTTGATGGCCCAAAAAACGTTCTCTGTCTTAAGACCTTTCGTGTGTAAGCAGATTCAGTTCGCATCATATCTCTAATTGTTATTAAGGGAAAAAAAAATTTTGTTACAATTTTGAACGAAAGCTTTGCTGTCAGTAAGGCTGGAATTAAGTGACAAACAATATTTAAAAGTGTAAAACCCGGTCGAACGCCCAATAATTATCTTACTTGTCAGTTGACAGCTGTTTTAGGGCCCTAGCGGCTAATCCGCCTCATTACTGGCGGATAGACCGAACCAACCCAAAGTGTAATAAAAAAACGCTAAATATGGAATGCCCGGAGGGCATACGGCCCTGGGAACAAAGGGACAATTGGTCGAGATTAAAGGTGTTGGGGTAGGAACATAAGAACACGCAGATCTCAACATATAGCAACTATTTGAAGGGGCAGTACAGCTACTTTTGAATTGCGCTTTTTACGGCGTGGAAACGAAATGTCCAAAAAGTTTCTGCGTCTACTGTACCAATAACAACGAAAAAAAATAATGGTGACATTCTACATGCTTCTTAACAATTATTTTACTGTTTGCACCTATGCCGCCATTGTTTTCGCCGCAGGACATAAAAAAACTTCTTTGACACTTTGTTTCACACGCCGTAAAAAGCGCAATTCAAAAGTAGCTGTTATGGCCCTTTAATCGAGGTTGCTCTTTGATGTCGGCGCTTTGTGACCACGTTTTTGTCCGGCTTTAATTTTTTTCCACACAATTAGCACGGAGAAGGGAAAAAGTTGGTCAGAAAAACGTGTTTATTAGTCGCAAGTAAATTATCCCAAGCGTAGCAACACTAGTCCGTCCGTAAAGTCGCTCGAGTGATTTTGGCGACATGCACAGTGCGAAAACAAAACTTTAGTTTGCACTGTGCAATTTCTTGCCTTTTGCACCGTGCAATAGGCTTTTTTCGGCTGTCGCGCGCACTCTGACCTTTTTCGCACAGTGCAAACACCAAAAATCACTCCAGCGACTTTCGGGACGGACTAGTACTACTCGGCGCAAAAAGTCCTGACAATTTATCGCGCACCGAATTTTTGTCGCGCGCTGAAAAAAATGATTTGTCGCTGAGAAAAATGGGAATTGCTTTGTAAGGCAAAAAGATGTAAGGCAAAAAATGCAAAATGCACCGTGCAAAATGATGTTTTTGGGTCGAAATGCACTGTGCGAAGCCGTTTTTTCGCGATTTTCGAACCGCACAGTGCAAATTCTCAGGACTTTTGCGCCGAGTAGTATACTAGGGAAGCCAAAAAGTCTTGGCATGTCGGCACAGTGCGCCGTCGCGCAAAAACCTTGTCGCCGGCGACGAGTAAAATCCACGGTGCGCTGCGAGCACGCACAGTGCAAAATAATTGGTTTTGAAAAAGGTAAGAAATGCACAGTGCACTTTTTTCGCAACCCGCCAATATGTAAATTTTGCCCTGCAAATCGCAGTGTCTTCAGCGCGGGATTAAGATTTCGGAAAACCTTTTTTGAAAGCAATATTATATACAATTTCGATCCATCCCAACTTCCATCTAAGACTGGGCCTTACACGACAGCCAAATAACGGATATCACGTTAAAAAAACACCCGTTTGAAATCCCAAAAATGCGTGGACACCAAGTGCGAGGAATAAACTCTAAAGCCGGAAACGAATAAATTAAAGCTTAGCGTCTGGCATCATAAAAAAACAAAAACGTCGCAAATAGTCTATGAATCGTTTTAAAAGGCAGTTTGAGGCATGTAATTACATCGATAAAGATTGTTATTAATATTGCTATAAATAGCGTTCGTCATGAGGAAAATGTAAACAGGTCATGCAAGCTGAAGCTGTCGGCCAAGCGAAAATATCCCGTTTTTCCGTTGAGATTTTGGCTGTAGAGAGCTTTAACAGCCCTCATGTAATCAATAATGTCAAAAAATTGCCCAAACCATTATCGTATCATCGTGTTCACGGCCGTTACGTCACTCTATTCTCTATCAAACGCATCGAAAGCGCTTTAGCCGCTTCTAATCCACGATAATATACGCAACATGACGTATTGCCGTTACCGTGTTACAACATTCCGTTATTTCCCGAATGAGAACAAAGAATAATGCGAATTACAGATAATTAATTCGTGTCAGACATCATTCGAGTAGTTGTGTACGTAATTAGTTGGGGTGAGAAATTGCCAAGGTGCGGAAAAATGGGGTCACACGAACTTTTACAAAGTGATACTTTAGTTTTTCAAAGTTTTCGGCCGTTTTCTGTAGGCAGAATATTTATCAAAGTCTTTAAAGGGACAGTACAGCTACTTTTGAATTGCGCTTTTTACGGCGTGTGAACGAAATGTCAAAAAATTTTCTTCGTCTACTGCACCAATAACAACGGGAAAAACGTAATGGTGACATTGTACATGCTTACTAATAATTATTTTACTGTTTGCAACTCCGCCGCTTTTGTTTTCGCTGCAGGACACAAAAATAGTTTTTTGACATTTTGTTTCACACGCCGTCAAAAGCGCAATTCAAATGTGGCTGTTCTGGCCCTTTAAACCTCCGCACACCAAATTGTGTGGCACAAAAAAAGATTTGTTATAAAAGAGATTCGTTGTACTAAGATTCATTTTGGCCTAGCATTTGCACTGTGCAAACGCCAAAACTCACTCCAGTGAATTTTCGGACGGACCAGAACATAGAGTTAATTAAAGGAATAGTACAATTTGTGCGAGGCGTGAATCAAGGAGAGCTTGAAAAATGGAAGTACTCAACCAGCTAATCGCTACAGCTCTGAGTCATCTCGTCGTCAGAAATATTGAGGAAGTTTTCGAAGCGCGACCCTAAGGGTTTTATAAGTAATACGTAAGCGCAAACTACATTTGTTATACAACCCAAGGAAAAGATTTTACCGCGACGACTTCACCGCGGTAGAAAAATTCGACATGATGGACCAGCAAACCGAGGTTCAGAGACCATTCCGATGCGAAGGTATATTTTTTTCAATCCATTGCGGTGATGAATTAAAGGGCCAGTACAGCTACGTTTGAATTGCGCGTTTTACGGCGTGGAAACGAAATGTCCAAAAAGTTTCTTCGTCTACTCTACCAATAACAACGCACGGCAACCCAAAATAATAGACGAAAAATGTCTCCCGCCCACTTTGGTATTTCGCCCAAACAAAATGTCATAACTGATAAAAGAAATAAAATAATTCCGAGAAAAGTATCTTTCATCAAAAAACCCACAAAAAATTCATTTGTGACATTTCGTTTCATTTCGATCGATACAAAGTGGGCGATCGCCTAAAAAGGGGCGGAGACTCACTGGGTTGCCGTGCAACGAGAAAAAATAATGGTGACATTCAAAAATGCGGGTTTTGCATTTTTGAATTTGTTTATACCAATAAAGCACTGCTTGGTATATATGCAGTGTTAAAGGGACGGTACAGCTATTATACTTTTGAGCCGCGCTATTTACGGCGTGGAAACGAAATGTCCAAAAAGTTTTGTTGTCTACTGTGCCAATAACAACAAAAAAACAATGATGACGTTCTACATGCTTACTAATAATTACTTTACAATTTGCAAGTATGCCGCCTTTGTTTTCGCTGCAGGACATACAACACTTTTTTTGACATTTCGTTTCACACACCGTAAAAAGCGCAATTCAAAAGTAGCTGTTTTGGCCCTTCAAACCCATCCAGTTCATGGCTTGTTCTATGCAGAAAGAGTGTCCTGGGGGCAATAGTACCAAAAAAATTCTACATGCTTACTAATAGTTCTTTTGCTGTTTGCAACTCCGCCGCCTTTGTTTTCGCTGCAGGACATAAAAAGCTTCTTTGACATTTCGTTTTGCACACCGTAAAAAACGCAATTCAAAAGTAACTCCACCGACCCTTTAATGTTTTTTGTATAACAAGGAAAGGGTCAAAGATGTTGTTGTTTCTGTAAATTGCTAGCAGTCTCGAATAGGTCTAATGTTGTGACAAACATTATTTTAAACGGCCAGAACAACTAATTTTAAATCGCGCTTGTTACGGCGTGCGAACCGAAATTTCCAAGATGTTTTTTATGTCCTGCAGCGAAAACAAAGGCAGAAAAATTGCAAACAGAAAAATATTTATTAGGAAGCATGTAGAATGTCACTATTACGTTTTTCCCGTTGTTATTGGTACAGTAGACAAAGAAACTTTTCGGATATTTCGTTTCCACGCCGTTAAAAACGCGATTCAAAAGTAGTTGTACTGTCTTTTTAAAGCGCAGCAATATATGTAATTTTGAACCGTGCGTTTTACGGTCTGGGAAACGAAATGTCCAAAGAATTACTTTTTCTTTTGGGCCAATAGCAACAAGAAAAAAATTACGGTGACATTCTACATGCTTACTAATAATTATTTTACTGTTTCAAATTTCGTCCACTTTGTTTTCGCGGCAGAGATGTCACAAAAAAACTTTTGTGACATTTCGTTTCACACGCCGTAAAAAGCGCAATTCAAAAGTAGCTCTATTCTACTGGCTCCTCAAATTTTGAATTGTTGCACTTGCAGCACTTTCCCTGTAAACATCGATGTCACAGCAGATTTAGACAAAAGCTCTGCAAGCTGAGTGCGATCTGTTCACTTTCAGCTAGCTACTCCAGCCATTCATTTCAGCTTGGTCCGAAAAAATTAACTCTCTCGGTCGTAAAATTTGTTAAGTATATTCTTCTCAAACGACCTACCTGTCGCTCTCTAATGATACTCTCCATTCGCTGAACTTTCATCGAAATGCAACCAAAATTTAGGACTTGTCAAGAAAGAATTGAAAATGCCGCACGACAGGCGACAAAACGTTGTATTACACGAAAGAATTAGCGGTCGAATCAGAACGAACGTATGCATGTCGTGTGTGACATCACACGCATGAGTCTGTGTCCATAGTTTGTTTTTCGACAGAACATCTAACCCAGTTGTTGTCGAAGGGTAAGATAATATTATGATGGAATTTTGTTTTGCCAAGTGGCCCCCAACGAAAAATTTTTAAAAAAAATTCCCATTTACCTTGTTGGCTTCAGGAAGCCGACAAGGTAAATGGGAAAAATTTGGGCGATGAGTCAAGGAGAGCTTGAAAAATGGAAGTACTCAACCAGCTAATCGCTACAGCTCTGAGTCATCTCGTCGTCAGAAATATTGAGGAAGCTTTCAAAGTGCGACCCTAAGGGTTTTATAAGTAATACGTAAGCGCAAACTACATATGTAATACAACCCAAGGAAAAGATTTTACCGCGACGACTTCACCGCGGTAGAAAAATTCGACATGATGGACCAGCAAACCGAAGTTTTCGAAGTGCGACCCTAAGGGTTTTATAAGTAATACGTAAGCGCAAACTACATATGTTATACAACCCAAGGAAAAGATTTTACCGCGAGTTCAGCGCGGTAGAAAAATTGGAAATATTATTATATTAGAGTCGATCAAAAGAGATGGACCAGCAGACCGAGGTTCGGAGACCATTCCGATGCGACGGAATACTCACTTTAATCCATTACGGCAATGGATTAAAGTGAGAAAAAAAAGTAAGCAAATTCCAAAGATATGTATTTGTGTTGTGGACATCTTTGGATAAATAAAAAATTTGAACTACAATTTGTCGTTTTTCTGTTTTGTGATATTTAAAAGGCACGTCAAATCGAAGAAAGCGAGGCAGAGGGAAGTCTTCAAGTTGGCGATTCGTCTTTGACACTTCGCAACACGTCGAAAAATTATTTTCCTAGCTGCCGTCTTTTTTCTTGATTTACGTTTACAGCCAGTATTTGAAAGAAAACGGCAAAATAACGACCAAACCACAATAAAATAATTTTTTCCAACAATTTGCAATACTTTTCGACAAGTTCTAACAAGAAATGGCAAATTTAGATACCCAAAAAATTACTTTTCTTCAATGTTGCGAAGTGTCAAAGACGAATCGCCAACTTGAAGACTTCCCTTTTCGATTTGAAGTGGGAGGTAAATATCCCACATGTGGATTGGCAATTCTTGTTTGGTCTAGCGCCACTAACTTAGCAGTTAACGTTTTACAAAGGCAATAGAGGCATTTGCCGATTTTCCAAACAAAAGAGTACAGAAAACGAGGAGAGCGGTCAGTGGGAAGACAATTTTTCGAATTTTCTTTCGAATTTGGCTTAAAAAATGATTTCATTGCCTGAACGTGGTATGCTACATACGAGACAGAATGCCAACTTTGGGTCGTGCTTTCTCAGACTTTCTCCAGCCCGGCGCAGCCCAACTTCAACGTTTTCGCGACGCTTGCTCAAGGAACTTTCATCGAAATTGCATTGCACCTCTTGTAAATTGTTTTTAAGCCATTTGCCGACTTTGAACTAGAATTCGTATCATAAATATCACATATCAAAAGACTACGTCCTTAAGCACTTTCGCTATGAGTCGGAAATCCGTCTCTACGAACAACGGATCATATAAATATTCAAAAACAAACGGATATTTTAGGACGTATTCGAATATAAAATATATTAATATTCAATTTTATGCAATGCTTTGCAGCTTTGGCCGTTCAATGATGAAGGCTTGAGGAAGAGTTCGGCTCATATCATTCGTTTCTATCATCATTTTTCCCACCAACCTTGTCAATAGCATGTGTCCGGAAAATGTCGAACGGCACCGTCTCCTCCACCGTACTCTGTCGACTCAAGGGAGCGCGATATCGTGCTGAGTAATGCTCATTGATGCTGAGTGACGAGCCCAGCGAATACATTTTTGATTTCTGCGTGTTGGAATAAGAGGTTTATCTGAAAGCCGGCGGATTTTACGGACAACTTGAGCGGTTTACATTGCGGAAGATGATTCAGAAAATCGAAAAACGAATCGTCGAAAAATAAAAAACATAAATAATGATGTCATTCACGGTTTTTTGATAAAATAGCGACCAAAAATTATAATACAACACTCATTAAACAAAATATGCACTTTCCGGGGCACTGTTTTAAAAAAAATATTTTTTCTCCCGTTAAAAGTTTTAAAAAATCTCTTTTCTACCGTGTCATGAACTTTTAAGAGCTACAACATATTGAAATTTTGTGATTTTCCTAAGCCTTTCAGCTAACAATGGAAGTACCCCAAGTGCGACGCTCGTATTTTCGTCTTTGCGGCGGAGAGAGTACGTGAAACGCGGAGAGCGGTCACAGAGGAAAACACTTTTTGGCTATAACTTTGCCAAATTCGCGCTGAACAAATGAATTTTTTGAGGAAACATTACCCTCTATGGTAAAAATAGGCACAAATCGAAAAACGAATCGTCGAAAAATAAAAACATAAATAATGATGTCATTCACGGTTTTTTAATAAAATAGCGACCAAAAATTATAATACAACACTCATGTAACAAAATATGCACTTATCGGGGCACAGTTTTAAAAAAAATATTTTTTCTCCCGTTAAAAGTTTAAAAAAACCTTTTTTCTACCGTGTCATGAATTTTTAAGACCTACAACATATTGAAATTTTGTGATTTTCCTAAGCCTTTCAGCTAACAATGGAAGTACCCCAAGTGCGACGCTCGTATTTTCGTCTTTGTGGCCGAGAGAGTACGTGAAACGCGGAGAGCGGTCACAGAGGAAAACACTTTTTGGCTATAACTTTGCCAAATTCGCGCTGGACAAATTAATTTTTTGAGGAAACATTACCCGCTATGGTAAAAATAGGCACAAAATTTTTCGTACCAAAGTGTCACATTTTCGCCAACTTTTGACTTTTGATCTAAAAATCTCGGTCGTTTCTGCAAAGCGCGAGCTAGGAGTCTCGAATATGTCAAAAAATAATACTAAATTTGTGTCAAGTTTTAACAAAATCAAAGCGTCGCACTTGGGGTACTTCCTTCGTATGTTGTATGACAAAAAGACCTGACGTTGGTGGTTTTGTGCACTTTTTCTCACTTATTTGCACTTTAAGGGCAACAAATAGAATATTCTATAAACGTTTTGTTGGGCAGAGCATTGTCGTCGCACATGGGAAGCCCGCGCTTTGCAGAAGCAGCCCAGATTCTTTTGTCCTAATTTTAAAATATTTTGCGAGCATTTAAAAAATTTCAGCGTTTTTTTCGTACCTGGAAAGACAAATTTGTCAAAAAAATTTAGTTTTTCCTCCCAAAATTTGCAAATTACGGTCAAAAAACGTTTTTCAGACTGACCGCACTTAGTACTTTGGGCATATGCCACATATCAATGCCTAAAAATTTTAGCTCACGCTTTTCAGAGCCAGCCAAGATATTTAACACAGTTTCTGGCCGAGAGAGCACGGGAAATGTGGAAAACGGTCAGAGAGGAAAACACTTTTTTGTCATAACTTTGCCAGTTTCGCGTAGAAAAAATTGATTTTTGGTGGAAACATTACCCTCCGTGGTAGAAATCGGCATGAAATTTTTCATACCAAAAATCGCAAAAAAATGTCACATTTTTGCCAATTTTCGATCTAAAAATCTCGGTTGTTTCTGCAAAGCACGAGATAGAAATTTGTCTTAAAAAAATAATACTAAATTTGTGCCAAGTTTCATCAAAATCTAAGCGTCGCACTTGGAGCAGTTCCTTTGCTAGTCCGCTCACATGGGAAGGCCGCGCTTTGCAGAAGCAGCCCAGATTCTTTTGTCCGAATTTTAAAATATTTTCCGAGAATTAAAAAAATTTAAGCTTTTTTCGTACCTGGAAAGACAAATTTGTCAAAAAAATTTAGTTTTTCCGCCCAAAATTTGCAAATTACGGTCAAAAAACGCTTTTCAGACTGACCGCACTTAGTACATATATACGTATATTCAAAGACCCCAAACCATAACTGCCAAATTTTTGAAACGCAATTAGCCTCCAGGCAACATTCTTCTTTCAGGCGAAACGAAATGTCTTTGATGTACAAAGAGCATAATGGACATGGATTATCATTGGACGTCAATGCAAAAGCAAGTTTCCGGATTACGGTGGGAGGAATAACAATAAAAAAAACGGAGGGTGTTGCGAAAAATCAGGGTGTTTCAAGCCAAAAATGATGACATTGAGACGGGGAATGGTGTGAAATTAGGAAAATATTTTTTTTAGTTTAAGATTATGGAAAAATCTGGAAGAAGGACTTGCAGACGGCATTGGAGGAAAATAAAATTCTCATCACGCCAAACCCCTCCGGACTCAAATTGGAATCCACCTGCACAAGGGCATTTTTAGCCGGATTTGGAGAAATAATTGGCTAATAATAATTTACGAATTTGGTGGAAGTGCGTAGCGGTTTTTGGCAAAAACCGTTCAGCCCAAAAATAATTAGATTTTTTTTTAGAATTTCCTGAACGGTTTTCACGAAACAGCGTTCACCGGATGAACTAGTCCGAATGATGAACTTTTTTTTCATTATCGCGAACTAATTCGCAATAATGAAAAAAAAGTTGACGATGTGGTGAATTGTGAACGCTTTTCTTGAAATTCCGTTCACAGCAGATGTTGAACTGGTCCAAATTTTGGAGGACCTCGGTTATAGGAAATTTTTTTCCGAAAGCTGAACGGTTTTTTACAAAACCCGTTCATTTTGTAAAATGAACGGGTTTCTGGCCGAGAGAACACGGGAAATGTGGAGAGCGGTCAGAGAGGAAAACACTTTTTTGTCATAACTTTGCCAGTTTCGCGTAAAAAAAATTGACTTTTTGTGGAAACATTACCCTCCGTGGTAGAAATCGGAATGAAATTTTTCATACCAAAAATCGCAAAAAAATGCCACATTTTTGCCAACTTTCGATCTAAAAATCTCGGTTGTTTCTGCAAAGCACGAGATAGAAATTTGTCTTAAAAAAATAATACTAAATTTGTGTCAAGTTTCATCAAAATCTAAGCGTCGCACTTTGAGCAGTTCCTTTGCTAGTCCGCTGGCTAAAAAATTCAAAAAAAAATTTGAACCGAATTCCCGTGACAATAAAAACACGATGAATTTAAGACCGTCACAATCTGCTGACTAATCAACGACCTCTGCCTTCGTCATTCCTCGCTGCAATAATACGATTGGTGGCCAATAAAGTGCAAAAGTCGCTGCAAACTGGTTAAGTGCTCAAATAAGGAATTAAAAAGGAAAAAACTGGAAAATATTTTGAAAAGAAAAAAATATTCCTTATAGTGCATAAAAAGTAAAGTTACAGACCACACTTTTTGCGGATTGAAAAGGTTCAAGCGGCAAAACAACCTGTTCATTAACGTCTTATTTACTTTTGAATATTTCATTGCAGAGACGTATCTATTACAACGTTAGTAAGAGCGACGTTCGAATTCTGATTCAACGTGGCGCAAATTTAGAATTTTTTTTAAGCATAAGGTTTCAACATCGAAAAATCGACCGATTTCTATTCTACAGAAGTACTCCAAGTGCGACGCTAAGATTTTGATAAAACGGCACAAATTAAGACTTTTTTCTAAGAAATATGCTAGACTTCTAGCTGGCGCTTTGCAGAAAAGATCGAGATTTTTAGATCGAAAGTTGGCAAAAATGTGACACTTTTTTGCGAATTTTGGTATGAAAAGTTTCATGACTATTTCTATCATAAAGGGTAATTTTTCCACAAAAAATCAATTTTTTCCGCGCGAAACTGGCAAAGATATGGCCAAAAAGTGTTTCCCTGTGTGACCGCTCTCCGCGTTTCGCGTACTCTCTCGGCCGCAAAGATCGTTGAATATCTCAACTGCGTCTGCAAAGCAAGAGCTAAAATTTTTAGGAATCGATATGTGGCCTATGCCTGACGTGCGTGCAAAATTTAGATAAAATCTGACCGTTGCACCTGGGGTACTTCCCTTGTTACAACGCAAAAACTCTGTTGTCTTATAAAGTCTTTATCGTAATTGTGCCCGAGTTTCATCAATGTTAACGCCTCGAAATCGAGTTACAACTCCGACTTACGGCCGGCAATGCGAAGAATGAGATGGCAAAAATTGCAAAGCTCCTAGCTGGCGCTTTGAAGAAAAGATCGAGATTTTTAGATCGAACGTTGGCAAAAATGTGACACTTTTTTGCGAATTTTGGTATGAAAAGTTTTGTGCCCATTTTTGCCATAGAGAGTAATGTTTCCACAAAAAAATCATTTTTTTCGCACAAAATTGGCAAAGATATGACTAAAAAGTGTTTTTCTCTCTGACCGCACTCCGCGTTTTGCGTACTCTCTAGATCGTTTAATGTCTTGGCTGCGCCTGCAAAACGCGAGCAAAAATTTTCAGGAATTGACCTGTGGCCTATGTCTGACGTGTTTGCCAAAGTTGGCGAAAATGTGACACTTTGGTACGAAAAATGTAGTGTCTATTTTTACCATGGAGGGTAATGTTTCCTCAAAAAATTCATTTGTTCAGCGCGAATTTGGCAAAGTTATAGCCAAAAAGTGTTTTCCTCTGTGACCGCTCTCCGCCTTTCACGTACTCTCTCCGCCGCAAAGACGAAAATACGAGCGTCGCACTTGGGGTACCTCCCGTGGTAGCTGACGTAATAGTGAAAAATAAAAAATAATCAAATTTACCATAATTCCATTTAAAACGGCACACAAAAATTTAAATTTAATTACAAAAACTCACAGCTCCGCAGAATGTAAACATTTAATTCACAAAAATACACTTTAATATGACAATATTTGGGCCACAAGATGGCGTAATAACAGCGTAAAAATAATCAACATACTAAATAATTTGATATTTCATGATGCGATGCAAAACATTGTCTTACAATACGAGAGGATTAGGCCTATAATCCGAGGGAAATATCGACTGCATAAACCACCCTCGATTTGCGTCACAAAGAGTTCCAATTATGGGCAAAAACTACAAAAATAAAATTTGTTTTTACAGATTATGTATAATATGAACATACAAATAAAGATTTATAGACCGCATTACGAATTCGTACAAGAAAACCGTTGAGCAGAGCGATAATTTGAGAGTTGGTAAAAATATATTATGCAAAAGAAATGCGGGTTTTGCATTTTTGAATTTGTTTATACCAATAAAGCATTGCTTCGTATATATGCAGTGTTAAAGGGACGGTACAGCTATTATACTTTTGAGCCGCGCTATTTACGGCGTGGAAACGAAATGTCCAAAAAGTTTTGTTGTCCACTGTACCAATAACAACAAAAAAACAATGATGGCATTCTACATGGTTACTAATAATTACTTTACCATTTGCAAGTTTGCCGCCTTTGTTTTCGCTGCAGGACATAAAAAACCTTTTTTTGACATTTCGTTTTACACACCGTAAAAAGCGCAATTCAAAAGTAGCTGCACTGGTCCTTCACACCCATACAGTTCATGGCTAGTTCTATGCAGAAAGGGTGTCCTAGTGGCAATAGTACCAAAAAAATTCTACATGTTTACTAATAGTTCTTTTGCTGTTTGCAACTCTGCCACCATTGTTTTCGCTTCAGGACATAAAAAACGTTTTTTGACATTTTGTTTCAGACGCCGTAAAACGCGCAATTCAAAAGTAGCTGCTCTGCCCCTTTAAGTTCACCCCTCTTAAGCGAACTGCGTCTCAAAACTCTACAAAGAACAGAGCAAAAGGGTGAAGCAGTCATACGACAACACAACACGCAGCTGCCCTAAAGGCAGTTAATCCGGGAAGCCTGAAAAATCCCCGGACTAATGAATGACACGTTTACAGCTGGCGTCTGTACATTTTACATTCATTTCCAGCCGCTTTACCTTCATCTGACATTCGAACGCTTTCCTTCTCTACAGTCTCACCACACCGCCAGCACTCTGCAAAAAGTCATCGAAGAATAAATTAACGAGAAACCCCCTGAGGGTGTTGTCTGGGGAACGGGAAACGAAATGTTAATTATAATATTCAACGGCGAGGCTACGGACGACAGCTGTAATTTCGTTGACGCAATAGAGAGGGTGGAATGTCATGAACCAATTAAAACGAAAAGCAAAAAGCTCGGTGACAAAATTTAAAGGTCTCAAGGCCCCAACAGGCGCCGGTAGTCCATTCGTAAAGCCCATGTGGAGTGGTTTCTGCGATGTGCACTATGAGAAAACAAAGGTTTACCTCGCACTGTGCATTTTCTTGCTCTTTGCACCGTGCAATTTCTTGCTCTTTGCACCGTGCAATTTCTTGCTGTTTGCACCGTGCAATAGCCTTTTTTCGGCTGTCGCGCGCACTCTGACCTTTTTCGCACAGTGCAAACACCAAAAATCACTCCAGCGACTTTCGGGACGGACTAGTACTGCTCGGCGGAAAAAGTCCTGACAATTTGTCGCGCCCCGAAATTGAAATGATTTGTCGCTGAGAAAAATGGGAATTGCGCGCGACGTAAGGCAAAAAATGCAAAAGCACCGTGCAAAACGATGTTTTTGGGTCAAAATGCACTGTGCGAAGCCGTTTTTTCGCGATTTTCGGTCCGCACAGTGCAAATTCTCAAACACCGCACAGTGCAAATTCTCAGGACTTTTGCGCCGAGTAGTATACTAAGCGAGCCAAAAAAGTCTTGGCATGTCCGCACCGTGCGCCGTCGCGCAAAAACCTTGTCGCGCGGCGACGATAAAAATTCACGGTAAGCACGCACAGTGCAAAATAAATGGTTTTGAAAAGGGTAAACAATGCATATGCACAGTGCACTCTTTTTTCGCACTCCGCCGATTGTTTGTCGCGCAAAGCCTTTTTGCGATGCCGACTGCACTGTGCAAAAACATGTCAAGACTTTTTGGCCCGCCTAGTACCAATCCTTTTTACGTCAAGTTTTATCAAAATCTGTCAATGACTTTTAGGCCTGAGGCAACAAAATCTCTTGCTTTTTGCACCGTGCAATTGGTTTTTTTTGGCTGTAACTTGCACCCTGACTTTTATTGCACAGTGCGAACATCAAACATCACCCCAGCGACTTTACGGACATAGTATCTTCCAAAAATATACGAAGATATCCCGAGTCTGTCCCTAAGACCTCAAACAGTTACAACTATGGACAACATTTTCAACCGACAAATAAAAACTTGTATGGTCACCAAAGAGACATACGACTAAGAATAATTTGATCGCAAGTTCGAAGAGTTCACCATCTTTTGAAACGCAATTTTAATGACTTGAGAAACTAAATGCCCAACAAAATCTTCACCTGTCCGTTAAGACTTCGGTTCGGAGGCCCTGAGGGCTGTGTCACGCAAAGCCAGTACATTTTTGGCAAGGGTACAGATTGAACCATGTTCTCACAATGTTACAAGAATTCTAAATTACATATTAAAACAAGCGCTTTCCGACACCTTCAATTAAGCAAAGATCGCAAAACTATAATTAAATTTGAACCGTAAACGAAAAATTTAAAGCAACATACGACTTTAATATACGAACTATAATGCCTGAAATTGCAAAATCTTAGAGCAAAGTACGTGATCATTTTCCGAAAACCCATTAACACAACTTTGGAACATTCACAAATTCATCCGCCATTACAAAAATTAACAGACCAAAAATATACAAGACAACACCAGGAAATCATCTCTAATCCTCATGCCCAGACAATTACTCTCTTCGTTGTGCCAAATCTTCTTATTTTCCTCATTGAAAGTATAGTCGTATCTGCGTCGAATTGCGCGCAAAAGACAATAAAATAACTGCACAGTGCATAGCGCACAGCTATGAAAATTGGCACGTTGCATCAACATTAGATGCAGAAGAAGGCCACGTAAACATATTTTGCCTCAAGGCAACAGAAAAGTCAAAATTGAGACTTCACTTGTAGTTGTCCGGGAACTATAAGAACGACACGTCAAATTGAGAAGGGAACTCTTCAAATTGGCTTTTCGTCCTAAAATTTATAGAAAAAATTATTTTTTATATTTTACCGCTAGGTATTACCGGTCAAAACAAAGTCTGAATAGAATCCATATAGCTTGAAAATGGTAAACTCTGTCAAAAAAGACTTGGTTTTAACTAAATTCGACAAGAAATCCGTCAAAAAAGATTTCTCGGATCTCATATTTGTGACGAAATGCCAAGAGTTCCATCTTTCTTGTTTTTTTTTTATTTGACGTGAGTCGTATCTACCTCGAACTGCGCGCAAAAGTCAATAAAATGACTGCACAGTGCATAGTGCACAGCTATGAAAATTGGCTCTTTGAATCAGCACTAGGTACAGAATAGAGCCGTGTAAACATATTTTGCCTCAGGGCAACAGAAGAGTCAAAATTGAGACTTCACTTGTAAATGTCGAGAATCATGTATAAAAAATACACTATCGCTTACAAAAAGCGGAGCAAACTTTGCGAAAAACGGATTAGGATCACCGCTGAAAAGTAGTCCCCATTGTGAAGAGCACAATCCCTACAAAACAGGGATTTCTGGCCAACAAAATGTAAAGAGATTATCCGTGAGGTCTTGTGGGTTGTACCGGAAATTACAAACCACCATCGTGTCAGTTCACCCGCATTCAAACCGGCTTCAACAAAAGTTGGCTGTAAAAGAGCAAGAGAAAATTGATGCAAAGCCGATTTAAGACGTCTAATCCCACCCTCATTTCCGCTGAACATCGACGTCAGCGGTTTTTTAGAGCCGAAAATGAGGTAAAAAGTCAATAACAGAAAAGTGGCCTTTGCGTGCAAACATAATCATCGAATAACTTTGCTAACTGCCGTCTACGTTGGAACGAATACACACGTAATTATAGACAAATTTGGCATTCACGCGAAGGTAATCAAAATGGGTTTTTGAGGTCCAAGGTTTTTGGGGGAAATGGCAAAAAAGAGACGACCCTTCATTTGGGGCATGTTATTTGGGGCAGACCGAATTTCAGTGGTCGATATGGCTAGAATCTGAGTTCTTAATGACCAAAAAGTGCTTAGAACTGTAAAACGTCGTTATTCAAAAGGTCAAAGTTAGTTAGGGATGCCTTCAACAGCTAGCGAAGCCAGACGGCCAAAGGTTAATGTAGAAGGTTGAAACGGTTGCTAAACCGTCTTGGTATCTTCCCAATGAGTAAAAATGCCAGCCTATAACGCTCTCTGCAAGATAAAATAGAAGTCAAGGCCCCGGGAAGTTGTGTAACGTTTTTGGCTGCTATTCCAACTCTTTTTCTAGCTATCCAGGCTTATTGATTACTGTTATAACCGTTTGTCAAGCGATCTAAGACGCTTGAGAGGCTTTCTAAATCATTTTCAGCAATTTAAATCCGTCTAATACTAGCTACAGAAATTTGATCTGCCCCAGATAAAAGGTTGCACCATTTTGATTGATTTGGGGCAGACCGATTTTCAGTGGTCGATATGGCTAGAATCTGAGTTCTTAATGACCAAAAAGTGCTTAGGATTGTAAAACGTCGTTATCCAAGAAGTCAGAGTTGGTTACGGACGCCTTGAATTGCTAGCAAAGTCGTTGCAAGTAAAGGCTGCCAGACGGCGTCAAGTTAAGGTAGACGGCTGGAACGGTTTCCGTCTTAGTGTCCTCAAAATGAAGAGGAATGGCAGCCATTCGGTATACAACGCTATCTGCGAGATAAAAACAGTATTCAGGACTTCTAGAAATTCTGTAACGTTTTGGCCTGCTATTCCAACTCCTTTTCTAGCTATCCACGACAATTGTTTACTGTTATAACCGTTTGTCAAGCGATCTAAAACACTTGAGAGGCGTTCTAAATCATTTTCCAGCAATTTAAACCCGTGTAATACTAGCTACAGAAATTCGATCCGCCCCAAATGAAAAGTTGTGACAAATGACAGCAAATTGTAAAGGAAGTTGAGCTGAGCGATGGCGACAAAAAAGCTACGTTTTTGGAAAACCATTGTCAATGTTATAAGGGGCTCTTTCAGGAGGGACATTTAGATATTCTTTTGAAAATTCTCTACGTCCTCCAAACAAGTCATATATCAATCACTCAAAGTTTTAGCTCTCGCTTTCCAACAACAGCCAAGATATATCAACGATCTAGAGAGCACGCAAAATGAGGAGAGCGGTCAGAGAGAAAAACGGGGTTTTGCCCATATCTTTTTGTTTCCTTGTCCTATATTGTAAAGACATACCAAAAACACGTTGTTTTACCGTTTACTATTTGACAGCCCCCATTTTCTTGTACACCACAAAACTCTATTCTCTCATGTCACTCCAAATTATACTACAAACCTAAAATAAGCAACCCCCTTCAATTTGTACTCAACTCGCAGATATATCGTTGACATGTGCTCCAAATGTAAGCTCTACACCTTGAAAAGCGCTGAAAAATTTTCACCTTTAAGCGAGTCTAAATTACATTACTTTATTATAGGGAAAATGAATGCTACCATAATGAATAATCAAAAACCAACGCAAAGATAGGAAAATAATTTGTCGTAGCGTGCTCTATGTTAACAAGGAAGTATTGCATTGTAATGTAATAAAGTCACAAACCACAATCACCTTGTTGCATAAATGAAAAACGGTTCGTTGATATTTGTTGGTCGGCCAAATAAAATAAATAAATATTTATTAAAAATACAGTAAACCAAAAATTTTGTAGTCCGTTCGCAAAGTCGCTGGAGTGATTTCTGCGACATGCACTGTGAAAAAACAAAAGTTCCCTTTGCACCGTGCAATTGGCTTTTTTCGGCTGTCGCCTCACTTTTTTTGCAGTGCCACTCCAGCGACTAGTACTTGTCTATCCAGAAAGTCGCTAGAGTCGTTTCTGCGACATGCACTGTGAAAAAACAAAAGTTCTCTCGGCACTGTGCAATTTCTTGCTTTTGAACCGTGTATTACTCGGCGCAAAAAGTCTTGAGAATTTATCGCGCTCCCAAATTTTGTCGCGCGCCGAAAAAATGATTTGTCGCTGGGAAAATTGGGAATCGCGCGCGACGTAAGGCAAAAAATGCAAAATGCACCGTGCAAGGCGATGTTTTTGGGTCAAAATGCACTGTGCGAAGCCGTTTTTTCGCGATTTTCGAACCGCACTGTGCAAATTCTCAAAAACCGCACAGTGCAAATGCTCAGGACTTTTTGCGCCGAGTAGTAATAGGCTTTTTTTGGCTGTCGCGCGCACTCTGACCCTTTTCGCACGGTGCAAAACTCAAGAAAATGCACAGTGCAAAGTGAACTTTTGTTTTCGCACAGTGCGGAAACCACCGCAGTTACTTTACGGACGGACTAGTATCCACGAAAGCTGTTCAAAGTGCGACACACAGATTGTCTTGAAATTTTGCACATGGTTCAAGGTACGTTAAAATCCGCTAGTCGCACTGTGAGCACTCCCAACTCAAATAAAAAATTCAAAAATTCAGTAAACAACAAAATTCTCGAAACATCGCCAGAACTCTCTGTCGTAATCGTTGTTCGGCAACGATGTTCTTGGTTAAACAACGCAACGTCGTTTTTCTCACCCCCTTCGTTTGTGGACATTCTCCATGGCGGCGTGGACTCGGAATAGGAGTTTATTCTCCAACGAGTAGCCCTTGTATTGTTTCACTTTGTTTAGCAGACCCTCGGTCTCTGCCAAGTTATTTTGCGCGAATCTGATTTGAGACAGCTCGAATGTAGCGTTGGGGACGAGATAAAAGTTGTCGGTCAGGCGGGGCTCGCTGAAATTTGAAAAGTTTTATCCATTATTAGAACAACTTTGCCGGTAGCGTTAACAAGGAGACTACCTCCAAGTGCGACGCTCAGATTTTCTTTAAATTTCGCATACATTTCGGGCATATGCCACATATCAATTCCTGAAAATATTAGCTATAACTTTGCAAGACCAGCCGAGATATTCAACGACATTTGCGGCCGAGAGAGTACGCGAAATGCGGAGAGCGAGCAAAGAAAAACGTTTTTTGGCAGTTTCTTTGTCAGTTTCGTGCGGAAAATATTGATTTTTTGTGGAAACATCACTGTCTACGGTAGAAACAGGCACAAAAATTTTTATACGAAAATTCGTAATAAAAGTGCCACATTTTTGCCGACTTTCGAGCTAAAAATTTCGGTCGTTTCTGCAAAGAGCGAGCTGGAAGTCTCGCATACGTCTTAGAAAAAATTTATCTTAATTTGTACCAAGTTTAATCAAAATCTGAGTATCGTAATTGGAGTATTTTTCATGTAAAATGAACTTTTGTAGAATGTCCCCTGTAGAATAGAAATTGGTCGATCTTTTGGTTTTAAGACCTCGATCTTTGTCAACCTTCCTTGCAACGGTTTGTGTTTTCAAAAAACTTTCCAAATTTTAAAAGTACATAACTCGTATTTTACAACAACCCTACTGGTTGACTTACTTCTGGATGACCTTGAAGAAACAGCTCTCAGCGTTTTGCAGCTCTCCTAAAACCCGGTAACAGACTCCTCGAAGAAATTCGTAAACGGACAAGTCATTAGGGTCTTCTAAAACGGTAAGATACGATATAATTTGGTACGAACTGACTAAAACTCGTACCAGTTGGATTCTCCAGTCGATAATCCTCGATATTCCTCATAATCTGCGGAGCAAACGCCGTAGGTCTTGCTTCCAAAATTGTGAAAATGTTCCAAAAGTACAAGAACTCATAATGCGCCAAGTACATTCGGTTTTCGGCGAGGAATCGCTTCGACTTCCTCTCGCAAAACTTCTCAATCGGAATCGATTTGCCCGCGATTCGCAGGCGAATGTTCGGGATTTTTCTGCACAATAATCGCCACGTCGCTTCGGACTCGGGACCTCGCTCGTGCGCGTGAATGTAGATGGCCAACAAATACGTGTAGACGCATCTCGACCAACGGGACTCGTCCTTCAGGCGTTTACAATGATTGGCCGCCCAATCCCAACGGCCGAGCATTGCGTAGGCAAATCTGAAAATCAGAGACAAGTCATCGGCCTAAGATTCAAAGCTCCGCGTTCTGGTCCACCCCGAAAAAGGGCGTTTCCGAGCTGCGCCCATCGCTTTCTGCAGTTTTTCGAATGCTAAGCTTAGGCTTAGCTTAGGCTTAGCTTAGCTTAGGCTTAGCTTAGGCTTAGCTTAGGCTTTGCTTAGGCTTAGCTTAGGCTTAGCTTAGGCTTAGCTTAGGCTTAGGCTTAGGCTTAACTTAGGCTTAGCTTAGGCTTAGTTTAGTCTTAGATCAATTTTTGGCCAGAAATCCCTGTTTTGTTGGGATTAAAATTTAATTCGGCTTTGCATCAATTTTCTCTTGCTCTTTTACAGCCAACTTTTGTTGAAGCCGGTTTGAATGCGGGTGAACTGACACGATGGTGGATTGTAATTTCCGGTACAACCCACAAGACCTCACGGATAATCTCTTTACATTTTGTTGGCCATAAATCCCTGTTTTGTTGGGATTGTGCTCTTCACAATGGGGACTACTTTTCAGCGGTGATCCAAATCCGTTTTTCACAAAGTTTGCTCCGCTTTTTGTAAGCGATGGTGTATTTTTTATACATAGTTCCCGGCAATTACAAGTAAAGTCTAAAATTTGGCTCTTCTGTTGCCCTGAGGCAAAATATGTTTACACGGCTCTATTCTGTAACTAACGCTGATGCAAAATGTCAGTTTTCATAGCTGTGCACTATGCCCTGTGCAGTTATTTTATTGTTTTTTGCGCGCAGTTCGAGGTAGATACGACTCACGTCAAATCAAAAAAGCAAAAAAGAGGGAACTCTTGGCATTTCGTCACAAATATGGGATCCGAGAAATCTTTTTTGACCGATTTCTTGTCGAATTTAGTTAAAACCAAGTTTTTTTTGACAGAGTTGTCCATTTTCAAGCTATATGGATTCTATTCAGGCTTTGTTTTGACCGGTAATACCTAGCGGTAAAATTTTAAAATAATTTTTCCGATAAATCTTAGGACGAAAAGACAATTTGAAGAGTTCCCTTCTCAATTTGACGTGCAGTAGACGAAGAAACTTTCTGGACATTTCGTTTCCACTTTAAAGGCTTTGATAAATATGCTCCTACTTACAGAAAACGGCCGAAAATTTTGGAAGACTAAAGTATCAGTTTGTCAAAGTTCTGTCGCTTTAAAACCAAAAAAAAACTTACTGCAACTCCCAATAGCAGACATGATGAAACTGCCGGTAATACGTTTGGCATTGAATCGATTTATTATAGAAAAATATGGCATTGTCCACGTCGCCGGAGGTCAAATAAAACCGTGCGCGAAGAAACAAAATAATGGCACCATTCGGGTAGAGGAAATTGAGGTCTTGGAAGAGCCGAAGACAGAGCCGCGTGTCCGGTTTTCCTTCGCCGATGAAAAAGGTGGCGAACAATTCCCAAGCGATCAATTGAAGAGAGCACGTTGTGGAGCTGAAAAACAGAAATTGCAGGGGCGGTCATCGGCACCAATTTTTCCGATTTTCGGCCCGTTCCGTCAAAAGCCCGGCCCGGCTGGAGTTTTTTTCAAGCGCGGCCCGGCCCGTACAAGCCCGATTTTGCGAATTTGGGAACTAAAGTTAGTAAAAAAAGCCTCGGTCTGGGCAGAGCTACTGTAATACGTCACGTTATATTCAATATTTTTGACAATAAACGTGAAAAAAGATAGTAAATTTGTTAGAACCTGATAAACTACAACAACAACCCCATCAAATCATTTTCCCGGCACGAAAACAATGAATGCCAACGGTTTGGCATAATGATAAAAACCGGGCCGGAAAACCCCAGTTCTGCGGCCCGGACCTTTCCACAAAACCTGTCTATAGCCAACAGTTTTCTAAATTTCGGAGGTACCAAAAATCAATTCCAGCCCTAATGAACCTCCATATTACAACCTCTCTCTATAACGCACAAAGTCTGTGATCTTTTGCGATTTGTTTGTTGTACATGTAAGGATGGTTACAGAGGCCTCGGATTAATTCCCATGAGCCGAAAGTCAGTGTAATTTTTCGAATCACCGATTTTTGAAATTCATTACTGACTTTATTTTCGTTTTGCGCCGATTTTTGGAATCCATTTCCGACTTAATAAGTCAGCAATAGTTTTTTTGGATTCCATTACCAACTTAATAAGTCAGCAATGGTTTTTCCAAAAATCGGTGCGGACTTAATAAGTCAGGAATGAATTCCAAAATCCAATTTCAAAAATCGGTGATTCGAAAAATTACACTGACTTTCGGCTCATGGGAAGTAATCCGAGGCTGAGTCCATCCTTATATCAACTCCTGAAAATTTTAGCTCGCGCTTGCAGCCGAGATATTCAACGATTCTTGCGGCCGAGAGAGTGCGCGAAATGCGGAGAGCGGTCACAGAGGAAAACACTTTTTAGCTATAACTTTGCCAGTTTTGCGACGAAAAAATTAATTTTTTGTGGAAACATTACCCTCTATGGGAGAAATAGACATGAGACTTTTTATACGAAATTCGCAAAATTGTCGCATTTTAGCCAACTTTCGTTGTAAAAATCTCGGTCGTTTCTGCAAAGCGCGAGCTTGGAGTCTCGCACATGTCTTAAAAGTAAATGAATTTCAAAAATCGGTGATTCGAAAAATTACACTGATTTTCGGCTCATCGGAAGAAATCCGAGGCTGAGTCCATCCTTATATCCACTCCTGAAAATTTCGCCGACTTATTAAGTCGGGAATGAATTCCAAAAGTCGGTACACGCTTGAGAAAGGGTCTCTTAACTCAGCAATGAATTTCAAAAATCGGTACAGACGAATTTTCGCACTGATTTTCGGCTGATCGGACGAAATTCGAGGCTGAGTCTTCTGTAACCATCCTTATGTACAAATCGGCGAACGTTTCTCTCCCCAGTAATCTTTATTTCGCACTCACCGTAATGTATGCGTCATGCCGGCCACTTTGAGCAAATGATTCATTCCGTGAGATCGGTTGCCATTAAATCCGATTACTTGCAACAGCTTCAACAGCTTGCCGGGCAACACCGACAGCGCCACGTTGAAACTGCCCAGGCCCAAAAGCACCCCCGATTCGAACTCGTCGCGCATTTTCTGATCTCTCGTTGTCCAGGCCTGCGAATGGAGGATACGGTAGCATTCTCTGTACGACATGAAACAGGCTCTGATCTTGAAAGCGCCCTTGATAAAGCTCGCCAAACTTTCGTCGTAGAAAAATGTTAGGGCGGCCCTAAAAGGTGGGGTTTTTTTTTGGTATACTGAAATCAACAGCTGTTACGTCAAGGTGGTACGTATTTCACAAACAAAATTTTCGGTTCGTACCGCGATAACAGAGCCTCGGCGTAGCAAAGTTCGGCATGAATTTCCTCGTCCGTCAGTGCCTTATAATGCCCGCTGAGGCGGAAGATTGAGTCGGAAATACTGTATTGGGCACGGAAACGGTGAATAACGTCGACCGCTTTCTGCGATTGAACCATAGCCTTCTCCATGTCCGCCTGAAAAGGGTACAATACGAAGAAATTGTCTTTGTGGCGCTAATAGATTTTGACAGAATTTTTTCAAATTGACGTCAGATTGCTGTCATTTTCGTCAAATTGCGTCAAATTACGTCAAATTGCCGTTGTGACGGTCGAAAGCTGTCTAACGATAAAACAAACATTATTCAAGGTAGTATAATGCCTTTAAACATGTTCAAGACCATATAAACATTAAAACGACTGTTTATAACAACAAAAAGAGATTTTTTATGCATGGGAAATTCTTGACCAGGGTTGTGTCTTTGACAGACTTTTTCAAAATGACGTCAAATTGCCGTCAAATTACTGTCATTTTCGTCAAATTGCCTCAAATTGCCGTCCTTTCGGTTTAAAGCTGTATAATCATAAAAAACATTGTTCAAGGTAGTATAGGGGCATGTTTAAGCCCATGTGCAATATAAAGCAACAGTTTAAAACAATAAAAAGAGTTTAGTAGACCTATTTCGGATAATCTTCTTCCTCGTTCCCGCTGTCACTGTAATCCAAAGTTTCATTGATGAATTGAGTCAGTGAAACTGGAGGTTTATTGCAGTAAATTCCAAGAATTTTTGGCGGGACAGTTTTTTTGGTTAAAATTCTCGATTGTTTGGCAAAATTCAAACAAATTCTCCAAAAAAAATCAATTTGACAAATCAAAATGGCCGCGCAATTTGACTTGACGAAAAAGACGGCAATTTGACAACTTGACAGACCGTCAACTTGACGGGCGGCACAACCCGATTCTATAGCCATAAAACAGAAAAAAATCATAATAATAGCGAAAAAATTGCAGGAAGTGGCAAGGGCAATTTTTCCAAATATTATTTTACCCCAAATGCAACTTAAAAACTTTGCGTTTTTTTTACGATTAGAAGAACGTAATCTTAATTTTTCCCCACTTTTCATGAAAATCTGAGCAATTTTCGATTGTTTTATTACCTTTTTTCCTCAGTTTCTCCCTTTTTTTTTCTCATATCCAAAAATACTCACCCTATCGCACGTCATCATGGCCTGCAGAAAGAGGAGCGTACTGTAACCGAGCGCGTGATACATGGTCTTATCCGCGAGGGGTTTTAATCGCGCTTCGGCCTCCTCGAAATGGTTGTTCAGGAACAAATTCATGGCTATGCGGGCCTCGGCGATGCATTCCAGCAGGTTGATATCTTTTCGACTGAAATTTTGGGTATTAAAACATATTTTAAGAGCGATGATTCAATATAACACTGGCTACAAGGACTAAAATTTGAAATTTTCATACTTACTGCGCCCAATATTCCGGAGCATCATGAAAATCGTCGTCGCTCAGACTTCTCGCCGCCTCCCTACGCTCCGATTTCTCATTGTTTTGATTCAAATTCGGCGTGGAATAGGCCAAGTGCATCCCACCGGAGGGATTCATCGTAAGCATGGGGATACGTAGACTTTACGTTTTCATTATACTCTGTAAATTCTTGGCACCGTTGTCAAGGGAACCAACCTTTACTCGAAAATTGAGAAAAGTGAGAGTGAAGGTATTTCCGAGAACTCTTGCAAAATAAATTACAAATTTCAGGGCTCGTTCGGAAGGGGGAATTAGCTCGAGGAATAGTACACATAAAGAACGGTTCAAACTTGGGGAGGTTACTTACACTCAAGACAAAAAAATAAGTACATATTCGAAGAATAACACAGGGAACGATCTCTAAACCGACTCAAAAGGTTATGTCTGATGACTGCTACAACTTCATCTAATAACTCGACTCATTTCTAAACAAGTCCTCTAACGAATCACTACCTCCAATCAAGATTCCAAGCCAAAAAAAATTACTATTTCACCAATGCAAATCTAATTTCAAATAAAGTTTAATTACACAAAAAACAATATGGATTTATTCATAACAACAAACTCAACACAAAAGGGAAGCCGGTTTAGATGTTGCTTGGGTAGAGCATCACACGGATTCTTTTGCCCATGGCGGCTGGGGGAAGGTTGTGGCGGAACTTGGCGCGGACGGAGCCGGTGTTTCCATGTACCCGGGTGACGCGGCCCCAGATGGCGCGGACGCGGGTCTTCTCGTGACCTCCCTTGGCGATCTTCTTGTGGGCCTTGTACACGTAGACCGCGCGCTTTCCAACGTAGAACTGGGCTTCCTTCTGGTCGTGGACATCTTCCAATTTCAGGAGGGCAGTGTTGACTTGTTGGTTTCTCTGTCCTCTCTTGAAGCCGCTGAAGATGGCGCGGACGTAGAGACGACGGCCGTTGGGCTGGCGGGGAGTCTTCTGGGTCTCAGACATTGTTTAAATCGGTGTAAACCTGAAATTACAGTACTGTAAAGAGAATAAAACGAAATATAAATCAAGGTAATGAGCGATAACAACGCGAAAAAGTCTAAAAATCCCCATAAAAGCAAAAATACAACAAAGATTATTTATCATTATGTACATATAACATTAAGATCTTAAGTGATTATATACATCACTCATCGTCCGATGAAGAGCCATAGTCGCCCACAAGAGCTCCTAAAGCATTCCCAGACGACGACGGTGTTGAGATACTTATCGATGCCTTCGAAGATCCAGCTGTCAACTTTGAGATTCCATTGGTTCCACTTGTACATGGTGCAGGCTTTGGTTTCTTCTTGATAAAACCGGAGAGAAGACTCGATTCTTTCTTCTTCGGACCAGGTTTCCATTGAGTCTTTAACGCCGAAGACGAATTCGGCTTTTCTTCCTCCATATCCACATCTTCGACTGTTTCGGTTGCTTCGATCTTCTTCTTGGCCAATAGTCTTTGGATTTCCTTCTCATCTTCCTCTTCTTGAAGTTTATGACGCTGAGCTTGAGTCAGATTTACATTCATTGTCTGCGCATCCAGGAAACTCAATGGATCGAGCTTGTTGTTTCTTCTGTTCATTTCCTGAAGCTCTTCCAACTTGTTGATGGCTTCCATCTCGGCTCTGCTGGCTTGAGTTCTCTTCTCCAGAACCTTCATCGGATCGTTCTTCTCAGCTTCTTCCAATTCCTCGGCTTCCTTCTGCTTCTGTTGATAGAACTTAGCAGCCTCAAACAACCGAGTTGCTCCATGTTCCATTTGATAATCCACGTTCTCAATATCGGTCTTGAAAACCAATTCGGCCAGGCAATTTGGACATCTGAAAACAAGAAACGTTACATTTTGCAAAATCTGGCTAAAAAACAAAATTCCCGACTGAAGACTTCATCTACACCTTCACATCTAAGAGCTTCCGTCAAAACTCCTCAAAATCCAATCTAAAAGCCAACAAAAAGCAAAAGAAATACAACGTACCTGAAGTAAAACCGAAAGATCTTCAATCCAAGATAATCTTCTCCCTGTGCCGTCTCTCTTCGCATGTTGAACTTCTTCCCTTTGTAGATATACTCCGAACACGTGTTGCATTGCATATTGAAGGGGGCCATAACACGTTGAACAAACTGGGAGCTTCCTTTCTTCCCCTTGGCCTTCGTCAACTTGTTGGGGTCGAAGTCGGGTGGGTAATATTTCTGAAATCAAATAAACCGGTCAGGTTTATATAGCACATGGTAATGCTACTTCTATTTCTCTTTTTACAGCTCAAACTCTAAAGGAAGAACAAGAAAACGAAGAAATAACTTACCTGGAACACTTTTCGCTCGGTTCCCGTCATTTTGGCACAATTTTAACGCCGACTTCTGATCAAAATGAAGAAAATGTCCTGAAGAATGCTGAAAACCAACCAAATCCACCAAAGATCGACAGAAACTAGCCCAGAAAACCCTCTTCTAATTCGAAACCCGAAAAATTCGATGGAATGGAAAAAGAAAAACTCCTAGGAAAATTTACCGTACCCCGAATGGGACGGAATGCCAAGAATTGTGTTGAGTTTTGCAGCGCAAACATTTTGAGGAACTTTTCTTTTTTCTCGTCGAGGTTTTTGATAAATTGATGTGGATCAGTGTAAACTGTAGGTAATACGTTATTTTTTATGTATTTTTGACATCTTTTTTAGCATATTCGACTTTTGCAATGTTTTTTTTATATTATCCTTGTCTTTTTCCACGATCCGAACTAAAATTGATATTCCTCTTGTTTTTTGTTACCTAAAATGGAGATTTTTGAGTTTCAGACATTGCTCTAAGTGGCTGCTCGTTTATAATTACAATTTCAGTTGCAACTTGTCATGAATTCCACATTTATTTTTGGATATTATACTAGACATCAAATTGCTCAAATTTTGTTTCGAAAATGATAGAAAAGTCGATGAAGACGCCAGTTGTTACAGATTTTAGATATTGCGAAATTTGTATACATCTACTATTTCGTAATTTCACCTTCTTTTAACCAATATGTTCCTTTCCGCCCCTTTTCTAAATTCTCCCACTCCGTTTCATTTTCCACACCCGCGTGATGCAAGCCGTGTTTTTCTGAAAATCTTTTGGTGAAAATGGTATTTTCCCCCATTTCCTTGATGCTTTTACAGAATTTATTTGATTTCGTTTAGAAAAAGCGAGAAAATGGCTTTGAGATGCCAATACGAGAATTCCAGCGACGTCGCTGTGTTTTGTAAGCTTACAAATGCGTACTGCTTGGTCGGAATTGGAGGGACGTCACATTTTTACAGGTGGGTGTTTATTATTCTTTGTGTTTTTGATTTAGGATGAAGGTGAGTCATGGGTAACGTCATAGACGTTTTTTTAATTATGGCTGTGAGAGCGTTCTAAGCTCTCACAGAATATTTATGCTCATTCGGCAACTTATTGTTTGTCGGCGTCTAGCTTTAAATATTTTTTCTGGAGATTCGTCACTTATCAAGGGTAATATCGAAAATCATCAAAATCTTTGAAATCATTGAAATTATTGTTTGATTAGCTTGTAAAAAGAATTATAGAGCTCATTTACTGAGGCGTTACTACCATTGACTCTTCTTCGAGGATCATTTACCAAAAACGGGCAACCTTTTCATGAATAATATAATTTTAACTCACAATTTTTATTTTCAGTATTGTTGAAGCCGAGTTGGCTGATGTGATCCCTGTAATCCACTGCACAATCGCCGGAACTTCTATTGTTGGACGTGTCTGTGCCGGAAACCGTCATGGCCTCCTTGTTCCTGATTCCACTACAGATAATGAACTTCAACATCTTCGGAATTCCCTCCCCGACTCTGTGACTATTCGAAGAGTCAACGAACGTCTCTCAGCTCTCGGAAATGTAATCTCCTGCAATGATCACGTCGCCATTGTTCATGCTGACGTTGGAAAAGAGCTGGAAGAGGCGTTAAAGGAAGTCTTGAAGGTCGAAGTTTTCCGAATGAATCTTGGAGAGCACGCTCTTGTTGGATCTTACTCTTGTGTAACATCTCATGGAGCTTTGGTTTCCGCGAAGACGCCCCCACAAACTCAACGGGAATTGGCCTCACTTCTTCAAGTTCCAGTAGTCGCCGGAACGGTGAATCGAGGATCAGAATTGGTTGGAGCCGGAGTTTGCGCCAATGATTGGATGGCAATTTGCGGATTGAACACAACCTCCGCCGAGTTATCAGTCATCGAGTCCATCTTCAAGCTTGGCGATCAAAATCCATCCGCCATTTCGAAGGAACTCAGAGATACACTGATTGAGAGCATGTTATAGTATGCGATTTGTTGTTTTATTGTTGATCAAATTGTATTTTCCCAGTTGTTCTTGTTTTTTCACAGTTATTTGAGTGAGAAATTTGATTTATGTTCAAAGAATTGTGGTTTTTAAAGAATAAATCCTTTTTTTTGTAGATTTTTGAAAGAGTTTTGCTCGACATTTTGGTTTTTTTGCCCTTCGTTGCATTAATATGTCTGTTTCTGACTCTAAACGCAGGAAAAACGCATTACATTAGCATAGCAGACAATCTAATATTATGTTTCGCGAAAAACTTTAGTTTAAAACGAGCAAATTGCCAGACAACTTGAAACAATTTTCTTCGTGATGATCCGCAATCCGTATCAATTTATCATCAGTTTCACAGTAAGTTACAGTATGTAAAAACGAATCCGATGTAGATGATGGTTGCAGCGGTCCAACTAATATGTAGCTACATAACTGTTCTGCAACTTTGCATCTATATCCGATTTTATTTGGAGAACGGCGTGGACATAGCGCTGGGAATCGCTGGAGTTTGCAGTGGTTTCGTAAGTTATTCTTTGGTAAAAAGAAACTGGGTGCAAAATTGGCCTGAAGACACACCCAGTCGTTTTTTTTGTAATGATAGATGACTCGTTTTTAGATGTTTTTTATATGTGGATTCCTACATCTTGGCCGAAGAGCGTACAACATTTTTTTTATCCCGAATACGCTTACGTTGCGCCATCCTTCATTCGCTCGAGTGGTACCATACGGACCAGAACCGACTTTGCAGCTGGAACTCGTGGAGGGCGACATTCACCCTGCATTTGAAGTTTCGTTATATTATCTTATTGTTAGTGCTTTCTACTATCTTTTCTGCATCTGTCTTAATGTTTCTTTTCTGACGTCGCCATGTTTGGATGCGCTGTTATACGGAGATAGGGACGCCTTAAAACCGTTCGTTTAGAGGCAGACAAGTCTGCAGAAAATATTTATTGATAAATAAATCTTTATGAAAGTAAATTTCCTTAGGCATTTCAAGAAGAGGGCTTACAGCGGAAGACGGTCGGATTTTACAGAAGAAGTACCCTACGTGCGACGCTCAGATTTTTTTTAAATTTGGCATACATGTCAGGCATAGGTCACATATCAATTCCTGAAAGTTTTAGCTCGCGCTTTGCAGATCTAAAGCTCCGCGTTTTCGTCCACCCCAAAAAAAGAACGTTTTTGAGCTGCGTCCATCGCTTTCTGCAGCCTGTGGGAGTTTAGGCTTAGCTTAGGCTTAGTTTATGCTTACAAGGGAAGTACCCCAAGTGCGACGCTCAGATTTTTTTTTAATTTGGCACACATGTCAGGCATAGATCACATATCAATTCCTGAAAGTTTTAGCTCGCGCATTCCAGGGGCGGCAGAGTTATTCAACGATCTTTGTGGCCGAGAGAGTACGCGAAACTTGGAGAGTGGTCAGAGAGTAAAACAGTTTTTGGCCATAACTTTGCCAGTTTCGCGTAGAAAAAATTAATTTTTTGTGGAAACATTACCCGCAATGGTAGAATTAGGCATGCAACTTTTCATGCCTAAATTCGCAAAAACGTGTCACATCTAAGCGCGAACAAAGAGTCTAGCATATGTCTAAGAAAGAATAATACTAAATTCTATAGTAGAAATGGGCATGACACTTTTCATACCAAAATTCGCAAAAATGTCGCATTTTCGCCAACTTTCGATCTAAACATCCCGGTCGTTTCTGCAATGACCTATGGCTGATGAATGGGTTGAGATGTTCTGCCTCATTATATGCTTTGTGATGTGCAACTTTTCTACCTTTATTTACAACATAATTTTATCAGAACGTTACGATTTGTTAATCCAAAGTGTCAGCGAGTAAAAGACAGTGTTTATTCAAAGACAGCTATGATTTGAACCAAGGAATCCTGTGCCTCAATGCACCCTGCAGACGAAGCTGATTACATGCGATTTTTCCCTTGATAACTTCATGGAGATAAATGTCAGCGGTCCCATCTTTTTTCACAACGGCAAAGGAGTTGTTGCTGAGTCTGGCGAAGGTCACGTCCTGGACTGGAACTTGACTGTCTTCGACTATGAACTCTCCGTTTTGAAGGCGGATGAACTGAAAATGATTGGCTTTACATGGAGAGTTTGCTGTGGATAAAGCCCTCATAAGCTTATAATAAACGCCAAATTCATTTTTTATGCAAAAAAATCATGTTTCAAACCGTAACATTTTACTACTACTCGCGCCATAAAGTCTCGACAATTTTATCGCCGATGTCGCGCGCGAAAATTGGAGTGCGGTCGCGTAAAGGTGCATGTCGCTTGGGTAAAAACGGGAAATCGCCGCGACGGCCGCCGAAAGAAAAAGGAAAATGCACCGTGCAAAATTGTCGGGACTTTATGTCGCGAGTAGTACTACCCCATCCAAAAAGTCTTTCTTAATTTTCTGCGACTCGGAATCGTGAACTTTTTCTGTCGCCCTTTTTTGCAGTGCCACTCCAGCGACTAGTACTAGTCTATCCGGAAAGTCGCTGGAGTGATTTCTGCGATACGCACTGTGCGAAAACAAAAGTTCTCTTTGCACTGTGCAATTTCTTGCTTTTTGCACCGTGTACTACTCGGCGCAAAAAGTCCTGAGAATTTATCGCGCACCAAGAGAGCACGGAGAAGGTAAAAAGTTGGTCAGAAAAACGTGTTTACTACTCTCAAGAAAATTATCCCAAGCGTAGCAACACTAGTCCGTCCGCAAAGTCGCTCGAGTGATTTTGGCGACATGCACAGTGCGAAAAAAAAACTTTAGTTTGCACTGTGCAATTTCTTGCCTTTTGCACCGTGCAATAGGCTTTTTTCGGCTGTCGCGCGCACTCTGACCTTTTTCGCACAGTGCAAACACCAAAAATCACTTCAGCGACTTACGGGACGGACTAGTACTACTCGGCGCAAAAAGTCCTGAGAATTTATCGCGCCCCAAAATTTTGTCGCGCGCCGAAAAAAATGATTTGTCGCTGAGAAAAGTAGGAATTGCGCGCGACGTAAGGCAAAAAACGCAAAATGCACAGTGCGAAATGATGTTTTTGGGTCAAAATGCACTGTGCGAAGCACTTTTTTTGGCAGATGCATGGTGCAATATATGTTTTTCGAAGAGCGACGCAGTTTTTGCAGAAAAGAGCACAGTGCGAAATTCTCAAGACTTTTTGGATGGAGTTGTACTAGTCCATCCGGAAAGTCGCTGGAGTGATTTCCGCAGCATTCTCTGTGCGAAAACAAGAGTTCGCTTTGCACTGTGCAATCTCTTGCTTTTTGCACCGTGCAATAGGCTTTTTTCGGCTGTCGCCACTCTGACTTTTTTCGCACAGTGCAAACATCAAAAATTTGCTCCAGCGACTTTCCGGATGGACCGTTCGCAAAGTCGCTGAAGTGATTTCTGCAACATGCACTGTGTGAAGACAAAAGTTCTTCTTGCACCGTGCAATAGGCTTTTTTCGGGTGTCGCTCGCACAGTGCAAACGGCAAAAATCACTCCAGCGACGTTCCGGATGGACTGGTACGGATCAAAAAATTTGCACTATGCGCTCTTCTGACTTTCCGTGACATTTCGTCCATAAAAGCCGTTTAAAGGGACAGTAAAGCTAATTTTGAATCGCGCGTCGAAAAGAAGTGTCCAAAAAATTTCTTCGTCTGTACCAATAACAACGGAAAAACATAATGGTGACATTCTACATGGTTACTAATATTTATATTACTGTTTGCACCTCTGCCGCCTTTGTTTTCGCTGCAGGACCTAAAAACACTTTTTTGACATTTCGTTTCACATGCCGTAAAAAGCGCAATTCAAAAGTAGCTGTTCTGGCCCTTTAATATTCCGGCTGTGTTTGTTTAAAAAACAAACACAACAAATTTCTAAGCATCTATAAAGACGCCATGAAGAAGATCTTTAACAAATTTGAAGGAAATCAGCATCTTACCTTAGCAATTTCCTTATGATAAAATGAAAGTACCCACCTTGATTGTTGCGCCCGCAAAATTGTCGCTAAACACGTACGTGTTCTCATCCAATCGCTCGCTGATGCACGTCAAATTAAAATATTTCTCAATGTTCTGATTGTGCGTGACGATTCCCCACGCCTTCTCCAAATTCGACTTGAAGAGGACGATCTGAATGGACATTCGACACAAAATTTGGTCGCCATTCTGAATGCAGTCATAGAGCGTCTCCTTGATCCTTCTGCAATGCCGCTGTTTCGTTGAAATATTGTGGGACACTATGTGAAGGTCGTCGCATCTTGCAGAGAAGAGGAAGATGTTGTCGCCTTCGACGGAGAGTTGAAGCGGTGCATCGCCATTTCGAAGGACTCGGGTTTGGAAAAGAGTCGTTGGCATTGCGACTTGTGGAGTTAGGTAGCGCACAGCAATGTTGGATGGAACGAAATTTGTTTCTGTTTCGACGCAGTAAAGGCGATTCGACTTTTTCTCGTAGAACATGGCAACCCAGGCGTTCTGAAATGAAAGAGACGTAAGAAGGATGGCTTTTAGTTGCCCAAGGCAATTGCTTTTAGGCTTTAAAATAAAAAATAAAACACTCAGTTTTTCTTCGAATTTGGCGCACACATTCTGTCTAGGATTAGATTTGCATTCTAAAGCGTGCTTTGTCGCAGCAGCCATAGTTGGAAATGAATGGCTTTTCAGAGCTAAGCGCCCGGCTTTGTGAACGCGATCAGCTAAAAGTTATACGTTTGCAAAGCTCAACGTGACCTAAACTTGGCACAATTCCTAATTCATAATTTTTCTAAAACATATGCGAGACTCCGCGCTTTGCAGAAAACACCGAAATTTCTAGATCGAAAGTTGGCGAAATGTCAATTTTTTTTGCGAATTTAGGTATGAAAAGTTTTATGCCTATTTCTACCTTAGCGAGTAATGTTTCCACAAAAAATTAATTTTTTCCTCGCGAAATCCGCAAAGTTATAGCCGAAAAATGTTTTCCTTTGTGGCCGCTCTCCGCGTTTCGCGTACTCTCTCGGCCGCAAAGATTGTTGAATATCTCGACTGCGCTTGCAAAGCGCAAGCTAAAATTTTCAAGAATTGATATGTTGCCTATGTCTGACGTGTGTGCAAAATTTAAAGAAAATCTGAGCGTCGGACTTGGGGTACTTCCCCATTAAACGCTGCGGTTCAGATATTCAACCATTAGTGTTGTGTTGATCGCTTTGCTTGAGTAGCTGCAACACAAAGGCAAGACTTACAACAGAATGAGCATGGAACTCTTTGATAACTCTCTTTGGTGCCTTTCCGATCCATCTTTCGTCATCATTCACGAGAATTCCTTTGATATCAATGGTTCCATCGGTATACCAATCAGAATGACTTGCATAAATCACCTCCTCATTGTAGTCGGCGTAATGAAAGTCTAAAAAAAGCCGAATCTTTCCGGCCATACGAGTTGCTCGGAGGGCTTCAAAAAAGAAACTGTTGATGGTTTCCATCCGTTGAAAAGGCAGTGTATATGCCCTTGCATTACTTGCAACTTGACTGAAACCATAGTACGGGTTATGCCTTGGTTGATGTTACAAAGCAAGGTATTTCGACATCGACTTACTTGTAAATTTCATCAAGACAGTTTTCTCGTTGAAAAAATTGATCACGGTCGCGTTGCCGAAACCGTTGAAGTCGGGGATTTGCCTCGAGAAATTTGAGATCGACGTAATGAATGAGCTTGATTATATCAGTTATTGGAAGGTAGTCGATCAACAAGTCCAAAAGCTAAAAAGAATTGATTAGGAACATAACGGATGGTTATAATGGAATCTCTAAACAACGATCTCTTATTACACAGGGTGTTCAGAGAATTATGTAAAAAAACCATTCATTAATAACTTTGCGTTCAGTGGTCCAATACTTTTTTTTTTTATATCTTACAGCAAATGTTCGGAGTTTTTAGAATCTAAAAAAAATTTTTTTTTATCGGCGGAGACGTCCGTAATCCGCCTTGAACTCGGCGGAGTGTTTTTTTCACAAATGTGGCTGTAAATCGTTGTGTGTGCAAAGAAAATGGGCGGAAAAACATCAAAAAGATAAAAATATGACATGTTTTTTGCAAATTGTTGTGATGACATTTTTGAACCTCGGCGAACGATTCTTCCTCGAGGTCAGAGGGTCAAACCAGGCTAAAGTCAAAACGTATGTTATCCCTGCAGTGCCTCAATACGACCTATTACGTTTTCGGCCGACTGGCAGATGAAAAAACGGCAATTCAGCGGAGAAATCGGCGGAGAAAAAAAATGCCTTGCCAGTCCGTCCGCTAAAATGATTTCTGCGATATGCACCGTGAGAAAACAAAAGTTCGCTTTGCACTGTGCAATAACCTTTTTTTGGCTGTCGCTGGTTCCCTGGCTTTTTTTTGTACAGTGCATGTCGCCGAAATCACTCCAACGACTAGGCCGTTTCCGGACGGCCTATTAGGCCGTTTCCGGACGGCCTAATATTTTACATGGCTTGATCTATGAACATGACCAATAAATAGTCGCTGGAGTGATTTCCGCGACATGCACCGTGCAAAAGCAAAAGTTCGCTTTGCACTGTGCAATCTCTTGCTTTTTGCACCGTGCAATAGGCTTTTTTCGGCTGTCGCTCGCACCCTGAATTGTTTGCACTGTGCAAACCCCAAAAATCACTCCAGCCACTTTCTAGACGGACTGGTATTACAAGCACTCTCAAAGCATCGCAAGCCATACTATTGCATCCAAATGAATCCATCTACGACACGTAAGTTGCTCAAAATACAACAAACCGCTAACGACTAAAGAATTGATTTGTCATGGAGAGGCGTTGTTCTTGGAAACCAAGTGTAAATATATATAATACTAGTCCGTTCGCAAGGTCACTCGAGTCATTTCGGCGACATGCACTTTGCGAAAAACAAAAGTTCGCTTTGCACTGTGCAATTTCTTGCTTTTTGCACCGTGCAATAGGCTTTTTTGGGCTGTCGCTCGCACCCCGACTGACTGCACTTGTTGTAGTTGTCCGGGAACTATAAGAACGACACGTTAAATTGAGAAGGGAACTCTTCAAATTGGCTTTTCGTCCTAAGATTTATCGGAAAAATTATTTTATAATTTCCCCGCCCGGTATTACCGGTCAAAACAAGTTTGAAAACAATCCATATAGCTTGAAAATGGTAAACTTTGTCAAAAAAGACCTGGGTTTCACCAAATTCGACAAGAAATCGGTCAAAAAAGATTTCTCGGATCTGTTTGCAACTTTGCCGCCTTTGTTTTAGCTGCAGGGCATAAAAAAAACTTTTTGGAAATTTTGTTTTCCACGCCGTAAAAACGCGATTCAAAAGTAGCTCTACTGAAATTGAGAAGGGAACTCTAAAAAATGGCTTTTCGTCCTAAGATTTATTGGAAAAATTATTTTAAAATTTTTCTTGCAGCCGAAAAACTAACGGCTTCTCAGGAAGCCATTTATTTACTCCATTTAACGACAGAACCCTTAGTAATAATATTAATCCGCAATTGACGTAAAAGGCGAAATTCATAATCGCGTGTGATATTATTCAAGCGGATTGTAGAGAAAGAATACATAAAAACATGCTATCGAGGACTTCATAGTCTGTGAAGAGTAAAAACGAAAAATGTAGGAAAGGATCAACGTGGATCTCCTGTAAACCAACTATTACAGTGCAGGTCAAATTGAGAAGGGAACGCTCAAATTGGCTTTTCGTCCTAAAATTTATCGGAAAAAATTATTTTAAAATTTCCCGTTCGGTATTACCGGTCAAAACAAGTTTGAAAAGAATCCATATAGCTTGAAAATGGTAAACTTTGTCAAAAAAGACCGGGATTTTGCCAAACTGGACAAGAAATCGGTCAAAAAAGACTTCTCGGACCTCAATATTTGTGACGAAGTGTCAACGAGTTCCCTCTCTTGTTTATTTGATTTGACCTCCGCTGTTGCAACTCATTTTAGGTCTTTACTACTAATTTTAGAGTGAGAACAAATATATTCTACAAAAGATATCCTCACCTCTCCCGGAAGTCTTTGAAAAACCCGTTTCGCTATCAAAATATCATTCGTTTCCGGCCCCAGATCGATTGTCCTCTCTCTCTTGGCACCAATTAATGGAACCGGCTCCTTGCGGCTTCGATACTTCGTGCAAAGCTCGCAGAAGCTCCATCGATTGTCCAGTTCGCCGCGAAAAATGAATAACAGGAAATTGACGCCCCTCAAGACGGAGCGGAATAAAAAGTTGAGAACCGTGTCGGCAAAGTAACAAATACGGGAAGTATACGGAATACGATGAAATTTGTTTACATTCTAATTTAAAACATCAAAAAAGGCAGAAAAATTAAGAACAGATGTTTGTATTCAAAGCGCAGCAGAGATTTCTTTCTTTCATCGCGTTGAAATTAAAGGGAGAGTGCAGCTACTTTTGAATCGCGCTTTTTACGGCGTGTGAACGAAATGTCAAAAAAATTAATTCGTCTACTGTACCAATAACAACGGGAAAAAATAATGGTGACATTGTACATGCTTACTAATTATTATTTTACGGCTTGCAATTTTTGCCGCGTTTGTTTTCGCTGCAGAACGTTAAAAAATTTTGTTGACATTTCGTTTCACACATCGTAAAAAGCGCAATTCAAAAGTTGTTGTTCTGGCCCTTTAAAAAGGCAGTACAACTACTTTTGAATTACGCTTTTTACGGCGTGGAAACAAAATGTCCAAAAAGTTTCTTTGTCTACTGTACCAATAACAACGGGAAAGATTAATGACGACATTCTATTATACATTTATTTTTTCCTACTAATAATTATTTTACTGTTTATTTTCTTACTAATAATTGTTTTACTGTTTGCAGCTCTGTCGCCTTTGTTTTCGCTGCAGGACATACAAAACCTTTTTTGACATTTCGTTTCGCACGCCGTAAAAAGCGCAATTCAAAAGTTGTTGTTCTGGCCCTTTTAAGGAGTAAAACTTACTTTTTTTACTGCTTGAAAGACAAAATATCACAGATCATTTTTTGCGTCTCCCACGCCCATGAAGCAAATTCAAGCACTGCAAATTACGTTTTAAAAACGCGTTTTTAACGCATTTCTCCGAATGCTCTTACATCATCGTATTTTGTTCGCGCTTTATTTTGTGGTCCAACTGTTAACACCAGCCACTCTATCTCTCTCTTTCTAGCATATCTGCTCTATTGTTTGTCCACATGGCGAATCGAACGTTGAGAATGATTGCCAAAGCTATGGTAAGTGCCCATTGTCACAATAGCGATGAAGATAATTGCTCTGAAATTGCAAGTTCAAGCAACTACATTGCTACTAGTCCGTTCGTAAAGTCGCTGGAGTGATTTTGGCAACATGCACTGTGCAAAAAGAATTAGTGTGCGAGCGACAGCCAAAAAACGCCTATTGCACGGTGCAAAAGGCAAGAAATTGCACAGTGCAAAGCGAACCTTTGTTTTCTCACAGTGCACGTCGCCAAAATCGCTCCAGCGACTTTCCGGACGGGTTAAATATGTTGTATTAAAGCTCTCGTCAACAAAGAATATAAACTCTTAAGTTTTCAGTTTCTTTTCGCCAGAGAAACCGTTTTGCCAAGTGGCCATTCCTTTCTGTGTGTGAGGATGCTCGCTAGTTGCTATGTTAGGTTTGATAGTTCAAGGACATTTTTCTTTGCGGCCATTTTAGTGTGGTTTGTAAGTTCAATTTGTTTTTTGGCAATTTAGCTCACAAGGGAATGGTTTCAACTTTCCGTGAAGTTAATGACCCCGATATTCTGAAAGAAGAGGTGAAATTTAGTGTTCTTTGGGTTGCCGTTGGTGTCTCGATAAACAGTCTACAGCCACTTTTTAGCTGGTCGTGCGTATTCGGGTCGTTGAAAATTTTTGGACCTAAGAAATTTTCGGAAAAATGAGTCTGAAAATGGCCCGGTCTAGCATTTTGGTTGTATTCAACAGTTCAGCGAACATGTTTAAAAATCGAAATGGACATGGTGATGCAGGAGGGGTAGCAGTCATGAAACCATTTTTCTTCCCACTGATTGCGGTATTTGTGGTTCGATACGGCGGCTTTAAAGCCGACAACCTAATCAATTTGAAAACGAATAGCACAAAAAAATAAAAAATAATCGACTCACAGTCAATTCGTACCCGACCGGAATCGTTCGAAGGTAGATAGTAGCAGGAAACGGTTGATTTACACTAACAGGGGAAGTACCCCACGTGCGACGCTCAGATTTTTTTTAAATTTGGCACACATGTCAGGCATAAGTCACATATAAATTCCTGAAAGTTTTAGCTCGCGCTTTGCAGATTTAAAGCTCCGCGTTTTTGTCCACCCCAAAAAAAAAACGTTTTCGAGCTGCCTCCATCGCTTTCTGCAGCCTGTGGGAGTTTAGGCTTAGCTTAGGCTTAGTTTATGCTTACAAAGGAAGTACCCCAAGTGCGACGCTCAGATTTTTTCGATAAAACTTGGCATAGATTAAGTATTTTTTTTCTAAAACATATGCGAGACTCCAAGCTCGCGCTTTGCAGAAACGACCGAGATTTTTAGATCGAAAGTTGGCCAAAATTTGACACTTTTTTGAGAATTTAGGCATGAAAAGTTGCATGCCTATTTCTACCATAGAGGGTAATGTTTCCACAAAAAATTATTTTTTCGTCGCAAAACTGGCAAAGTTATAGCTAAAAAGTGTTTTCCTCTGTGACCGCTCTCCGCATTTCGCGCACTCTCTCGACCGCAAGAATCGTTGAATATCTCGGCTGCGGTTGCAAGCGCGAGCTAAAATTTTCAGGAATTGATATAAAGATGGACTCAGCCTCGGATTACTTCCCATGAGCCGAAAATTAGTGTAATTTTTCGAATCACCGATTTTTGAAATTCATTACTGACTTTATTTTCGTTTTACGCCGATTTTTGGAATCCATTTCCGACTTAATAAGTCAGCAATGGTTTTTCCAAAAATCCATTGCTGACTTATTAAGTCGGGAATAGATTCCGAAAACCACTTAATAAGTCAGTAACGAATTTCAAAAATCGGTGATTTGAAAAATTACACTAATTTTTCGGCTGATGGGAATTAATCCGAGGCTGAGTCCTCTGTAACCATCTTTACATGCACAACAAACAAATCGCAAAAGATCACAGACTTTGTGCGTTATAGAGAGAGGTTGTTACGTGGAGGTTCATTAGGTTATTTTCGTTTTGCGCCAATTTTTTGAATTCATTCCCGACTTAATAAGTCAGCAGTGGCCTTTGGAATCCATTCCCGACTTAATAAGTCAGCAATGGTGTTCAAAAATCGGTACAGACTTTTTTCGCACTGATTTTCGGCTCATCGGAAGGAATTCGAGGCTGAGTCTTCTGTAACCATCCTTATATGTGGCCTATGCCTGAAACGTGTGCCAAATTTTTAAGAAAATCTGAGCGTCGCACTTGGGGTACTTCTGTAAATTTTACCTCTTTTTTCAGAATATCGGGTTCATTAATGCTAACCGCACGGTAACTTGACACCATTCCTTTGTCAGACTTTTCAGCGGAATTAATCTTTTCAGCTCGTTGAATTTTGGTCGCGACTTACGCGTATAGTCACACAAGGAATTGACTGGACAACAATTGCCGACCCGTCCACAGCCGAGCCTGTACGCTACGGTCCAGTGGAGCACGTTGCTTTAGGCGAAACCTTTGGCATGTATTGCTTTCACCCTCAAATTCTATACATTTTCAAAATGATTGCTTTAATTTTGTTATTCTTCGCTGTTATGGTACTCATTACAGTCCAATTCCTTACTTTGAAAATTTTGTTTGACGTGTTGACAAAAGAAAAGGCTGATTTGGGGGAATACATTATTTAACAGTAAAGGTATAATAGTAATAAACAGATTTTTAACATGGTGTTCCCGTGTTGCTGAATAGGCTTAAAGAATACTGGCAAGAATGTTCGTCTATGTCAGAAAAAAAGGCATTCATGCGTAAAAACGCCGCTTCTAGCTTATGAGCAGAATTTTTAACAGGCTAGGCGTTAACTGGACGTCTAGCAGATTTTAATTTTGGCACTAAGCTCTAAAGACTTCCCTCCTCGCTTCAAATGTGGGCCAGTTTCAAGGATGCGTTTGCGTCTTTCTCAACCAAAATTAAAAGAAAGTTTTTGTTGTCTTCGTTGATGTACCATTTTACGGAAGGCTTTGAGACCCTACTCTATAACCTTAACTATTACTTGAAAGACGAACCAATAAACAATGCGGAAGTAGGAAAAATTTTGGATTTTGGCTCTATCACTGATGGAATTATAATTGCCGCCAGATTGTTGGATAAGTTGCCGCAAGAAGTAAGTAGAATATTTATTGTATATAACATGAGTCACTAAATCGTTTGTAACTGGAACTTGTTCAACAATTTGAACAATGAGATGTCAAAACGTCGAAAAGCATTGCAAGCGGTTATATTTCCAGATTGCCATGATGATTTTCCATCGCCTACGGTCTTTCCACCTCCTGAAACTCTACCACCACGGCTGCTCCGACGTGACTTTGACGGATCAGAAACTTCAGCTTTGCTTAAAAAAAGGACAGGTTCGTGCGCTGAGAACACGTACAGGTACTTCAAGTTCTCGCTGTCGTTTTTTCGTATTACTTGATAGCCATGGCGTTTTTTAGCAAGCGAGTCTATTTAAAAGAATCATAATTTAGACAGCTAGTCCATTGCGATACCAAACGATGAGAAACCGTTTGGTATCGCAACGCCTTGACACTCATTGCGCTGAAGGAAGCCTTTAAAAGCTTCAATTCATTCCCTGCGATAACGCTCGATTTCACTGTGATCTTTGAAGATTCGCAAGACGAGCTTTTGCATGTCGATTACGCTTTGTCTGGTATGTCAATGCATGGGAATATTAAGACGTACAACAAATGAAGAGAAATAGGCTGGACGCGGGGAATCAATTGTGTGTCTTTGGGTAAGTAAATCGAAGATTATTTTAAGAAATTTTTTTAGTAAGAACGGTAGGAAAGCGGTTTAATAGATGGTTGACAAATGAAAAAGTCTTATTGCCGTTCAGACATTTCAATTATAGAAAGACTGCCTAAGACTAAGCAAGGCCATTGAGGGTTGATTAACATTAATCGAAAATTGGAGTTGTCCTAGGTGCGCCTATTATACTACTAGGGACAGTACAGCTACTTTTGAATCGCGCTTTTTACGGTATGTAAAAGAAATGCCCAAAAAGTTTCTTCGTCTACTGTGCCAATAACAACGGGAAAAACGTATTGATCACATTCTACATGCTTACCAATAATTATTTTACTGTTTGCAACTGCCGCCTTTGTTTTCGCTGCAGGACATAAAAACCGTTTTTGACACTTCGTTTCACACGCCGTAAAAGCGAGATTCAAATGTAATTTTTTGGCCCTAAGAGCCGAGATCATAGAGTACGGTAAAAATTTCACAACCTATTCGGATTTGCAAAATCAACAAGAGCCGGCTCTTTAATGAGCCGGTGGGAACCTTTTTTCCTGCGTGATCCCGAGAAAAGCGCAATTCAAAAGTAGTTGTTCTGGCTTTCTAACGAGGTATGTTGTTTCAGCTCAATGTCGAGATGAACGCTGAGCTCTGCGCATTAGCCGAGGCTAGCCGAAACGATGTGATGACACGGTAAGCATGTGGAAAGTCACCATCATTTTTTTTTCCGTTGTTATTAGTAGACGAAGGAACTTTTTAGACATTTCGTTTCCACGCCGTAAAAAGTGCAATTCAAAAGTCGTTGTTCTGGCCCGACATAGCCATCATAATCCCTCAAAAACATCTCAAAAATAAAAACTTTATGTGCATTCAAACAAAATCTAATCGAATTTGCAGCCGGGCTTGGCCTTGCGGCACAGGACGGTCGAAGCGTGGACAGCGGGACCAACCAGGACCTTTTCACCTCCTCCATAACCGACGGAAGCGCGTTCGTTGCGAATGTCCACCTTTCCGAGCACTTCCTTTCCATCAATGAGGATGACAGCCGGCGAAACGTTGGCTTTGCCGTTATCGACATGGACTGGGACCCATTCCTTCTCTCCTATGGCGGCGGCTTCTGGATACGGCTTCCAGGCGTAGTCGAAACCACGAACGTGCTCGGGCAGCTCGAACAGGACCTAAAATTTGATCTTGTAATAGATGGATACGGAAAACACAAAAAATGGAAACTTTAGAGCCAGATATATATATTTTGCAACGAGCAAAACAGTTTCAACCCATATCCTAAGGACTCATAAGCCAATTCAGCGTAATTGGTGAGACACTATTGACCGCAACATACCTGAATGGATCCAATATTCTTCTTGTACTCGTGTCCTCCCCATCCAAAGTTGGCGGCGATCTTTCCTCCTTCGTTCCAGATGCGTCCCATGACTGGCTCTCCGGCCTGATACCACAAGGCGACATACTGATCGGGATTCTCTCCGGCAAGAGTGTTGAGCGAACGGCCGAGAGCTTTAACACACTTGGTTGGAGGGAACGGATCGCCGGCACGGAAGTCGGCCCATTCGTTCAACATGACACGGACAACCGGCTTCTGGCTCTTGTTGCATTCTGTGCATTCACAAGCCGGCGGTCCACCTAAACAATGACAACAAAGTAATATCATACTTGATGCTGATGACAAAAAGGTCAAACATCAAAATCTCTCCGCTATTTCGCATGGACCTACCTTTCAATTCGCGGACAATAATGTACATGGGACTCAGAGCCAGTCCCTGCAGATCCTCGGCCTTTCCGTCATGGGAGAAACGGGCAATTTCGGTCCGATTGTCCACATAGCCCAACAAAGCGCCTTCCTTTCGGTCCAGCCAGAGCAGTGGAATGGAATCACCGCAGCGGACAATCTCACGTTCCTTGACGTCCTTGTCCAGACGCTCCGAGTACTTGATCCAGTTGTACCAGAATCCCAGGCTGTTATGATCGCCCTTGTATTGGAGGACCTGGATCTGGCCGGCCAAATCCTTGGCTCCGGTGAGCTCGACCTTCAGATAGGGAAACGAGCACTCCACAACTCCACCGTTGTTCCAGGCACGACCGTGAATTGGCTGAAAAACAGAAATGAAAAAAAATCAAAAATTGATTTCACGGCGCAAAATTTTTCAATTTTTTTCGACTGCACCGTGCAAAAATCCGAATTTTCTGACTGCACTGTGCGGAAAAATACAACTTACTGACTACATAGTGCAAATCAAAAATTTATAAATTTTGGAAAAAATAATAAATTCCCAAAATCTTTGCGGCCGCTCCGTACAAAAAGGGGTTTCAAATTCTGCGATTTGCCTTGCAAAAATCAAAAACATCGCAAATTCCCGGTGCGAAAAGCAAAAATCTTGCGACCGCACAGTGCGGAAATCAAAAGTCCCGCGGTCGCACAGTGCGGAAACCAAAATTATCGGAATTGCATAATGCGGAAGTTAAAGCGACCGCAATTATGCAATTCCAAACGTCTACCGTAACCCTACCGTCATCAAAATTTCCTACCGTATCACCCGGGCCATAAAAATCCTCCCCTCAACCTACCTTTCCGTTCTTGTACCACAACGCGACGTACATGTTCTGCTGGCGCAGGCACTTGACTGGATTGTCAGGGAATGGAGCTCCAATCGGCTGGAAGGCCCACGTATCCTCCAATGCAGGCACACGGTTCGGCATTTTGGGCGCACACAGAAAACAACCGTCCCACAATCGCGATCACCGTCGAATGAGAGAGAATGAAGAATCCCAACGTTCTTATATACCAATTTATGCGAATTGGGATGGGAAATGGAAAGATTCGGAAAATTTGGCGAAATTTGAATTTTTTATGGGAAATCGGTCGATTTTGGGCGATATTTGAAAGAATTTGAAAGTTTTTTTCGGAGTTTTTGGATTTTGTTCAAAGAATTTGAAAAAATAAAAAAAAATGTTACGAAGAGTTTTAGCAGTAAAGAAATTTTCAGGCAATTTTTGGGGCTAAAATCACGTTTTTCTCTCAAAATATCGCCAAAAACAAAATTTTAAGCAATTTTACAACGCCTCTCTATAACGAACAACCCTTCAAAAGTCTTTTTCTGCTAGCAAAATATCAAATTCGTTGAACAAATGTAGTTTTTATTGCGCGAATTCCATTAAAATGAGTTATGTTTTATCCGACAGGAGGAATGTTGTTCCACAGAGCACCAAGCTGTCGAAAATACGCTTCACTCTTTCTAGAGTCGCTTTGAACAAGATCTAGTTGATTTCGAGCTGTCTGCATCTTGTGGGAGATCCGGACATACACGAAAATACATAGGACAATCGAAGTGTTGAGGAGCTGAAAAAATTTGGAGTAATGAATTAATTATACAGACATGGGAACCGGGCCGGGCCGGGCTTTGGAAATTTTGAAAACGGGTCGGGCCTACCTTTTACCGGGCCGGGCTTTGGGTTCGACGTTTTTTTCGGGCCGAGGCTTCGGGCCCAAGATTTTGAATTTCGGCCCGAAGCCCGGTTCCGTTTTGACACGAAAAATTGCGATGCCAATTTTTCGCATTTTGGTTTTTTGCGAAATTTGGTTTTCTGCGAAAACAAGATTTTGCTTTTGACAGAAAAGGTGGTTTGGCGGGGTTTCTGTGTAACCGCGAAGACAAATCGTTTCCCGTGTGTTTGCAACGTGCAGTTTTCAATGTTTTTAAAACGAAATTTTACAACCGGGCCGGGCCGGGCCTGTAAACTTCACCGGGCCGGGCCGGGCTTCAAAAAAAAAATATTTCAGGTCGGGCCGGGCCTACCTTCGGGCCCTAAGCCCGGCCCGATTTGCCATGCCTGGAATTATATTTACTGCGAAAATACTCCGAAAGTACTCCAAATTCGACACTTTAATGCAATTTGACACAAATTTAGACTAATCTTTATCTAAGGCACATATGCAAGATTTCTAGCTCGCGCTTTGCAGGAACAACCTAGGTTTTTATGTCGAAAGTTGGGGAAAATGTGGCATTTTTTGCGCATTTTGGAACAAAAAGTTTTTTTTCATATTTCTACTGTAGATGGTGATGTCTTTACGAAAAATAATTTTTTTCCAAACGAAACTGGCAAAGATATGGCCAAAAAGTGTTTTTCTCTCTGACTGCTCTCCGCATTTCCCGTACTCTCTCGTCCGCAAAGATCATTCAATATTTCGTCTGTGCCTGCAAAGCGCGAGCTAAAACTTTTCGTACAAAAAGGGGTCTCAAATTCTGCGATTTGCCTTGCAAAAATCAAAAACCGCAAATTTCCAAGTGCGGAAAGCAAAAATCTTGCGACCGCACAGTGCGGAATTCAAAAGTGTAACGTTTCCACGAAAAATTAATCTTTTCCTTACGAAACTGGCAAAGATATGGCCAAAAGTGTTTTTCTCTCTGACTGCTCTCCGCATTTCCCGTACTCTCTCGTCCGCAAAGATCGTTGAAAATCTCGGCTGTGCCCGCAAAGCGCGAGCTAAAACTTTCAGGACTTGAGATGTGTGGTATGCTCCGCGTATATTCAATTAAAACATGACTTTCACGCCCAAGAATTTCTCCTCTCTGTTTCTTATCCTTCCACTTACATAATGAGCAATAGCTATCGCCGTCACAAAATAGGACTTCTGACTTGGGTCTCCGTAGAGGCCTCTTGCCACGAGAGCAATAATCAAATAAGATAGATAAAAGGCGGAGTAGATCAGAGATACTGGGATTATCAGCCTGCTGGTGACGTAATTTTCGGTCTGTTGGAAGGACTTGGATAATGAATAGTCCTTGAATTTTCTGAAAAATTGTGCTAAATTGTGTTAATGTTTAATCTTTGAACACTTTCATTGTCAAAGGAAAGCATTTTTAAAGTCAAAACCCCGCTTTTGCTTAGAGTTTAATTACTACCACTCAAAATTACAACTACATTGTACAAACTTCATTGTTCTTTTCCTACAATCTCGAATGCAGCCACAGATCTTGGTCAAGTATAGGGATTGTTGCTGTAAAGAAAGCCACATTACAGTGCAAGCAGAGATTTCGTATTAAAAAGCCAGAACAGCCACTTTTGAATTGCGCTTTTTACGGCGTGTGAAACGAAATGTCAAGAAAACTTTTTTTATGTCCTGCAGCGAAAACAAAGGCGGCAGAGTTGCAAACAGTAAAATAATTATTAGTAAGCATGTAGAATACCGCCATTACATTTTTTCCGTTGTTAGTGGTACAGTAGACAAAGAAACTTTTTGGACATTTCGTTTCCACGCGGTAAAAAGCGCGATTCAAAAGTAGCTGTACTGTCTTTTTAAAGGGCCTGTGCAAAGTAACTGTACGGTCCCTTTAATTAGATCCCCAACAGCAAATTGTTTCCTCGCCTTTTCTGCGTCATCTTATACAAGCTCCATTCTACCCTGACACTCAATGAACCCTCTGTCTACTTCTAAATCACAAGGCAAAAAATATGTATGTAATCGAAGGATGACGTCATACGAAGGTCTATATTGGACTAAGATTGACCCTGCCCCTCTGAAATTGCTGATTTTGGGCACGTTTTGTGGTTACGGGGGGTTTAATTGTTCTGTCAGCTCACCGTAAGTGGTAAAAACCCGGCTCAAAGAGCAGGAGTAACGTTTTCATGGGAAAAACGTCTTATACAAGGTAATTAAACCGGCAGAAAACGAATTCCTGAGAAAATTACAAACAGCTCGGCATCGTTTTTCTCACGCAAGCTATCTGTCAATAAAACATTATTGTTGGTTGACCCGCTTACATACATTGCAAATAACAAGGTTTGATGAAAGCAACTTGCGTTATGCCACGGCTCGTTGCAAAGAACTCCGAATAAATCTACAAGCCAAAGCGCTCTTACGTTCCATACCCTCTGGCGAGCTCTCGCTTGTTCATGACGTACAGCGCTATGTCAGCGACCGTTGTGACACCATCCACCATCATCAGCACATATAACAATATTTTGATTCGGTCTTTGTTGTCGTCCCAAGTCACAGTGCAAACGGGTATATACTCGTCGTAATTGCGCGTTCCGTAGGCGGCGTAACTTATGAGCAGCGTTATTAGCCACTAAATTGTTTTTATATTTTTCAAAACCACCCTACTGTAGCCACAATCAAACAAATCCCAATTCTCTTTCCCATTTTTTCGTAGCTTCCGCGGGATCTTGTCGCCAAATAGCGCTCTGTGAAGGCTGCCAAATGCAGAAACGTTAAGGAAACGGTGGTCCAAGAGATGGGCCATCGAAGGAAAAGACAGACCCATTTGGTGTACAAATTATCACAGTACACGGAGAAAGCTTGTAGAAGAATGTCGTAGAGATTGGCCAAAAACGCGAACAGGACATGAAGAAATACCGAGAGCCAGACGTTCCAAAGGATGAGCTGAAAAGATTCCGGCTGTATGGCTGTCAGAAGGCGTGACAACTCAGGAGAAGCGCGTAAAGCTACCTTAAAATTGAAATGAAACGTTGGATTGCGCCTCTTCCTCGTTCCAAGCGTATAAAACACTCCAATTAAGGCCACAAGACTAATTCCAATCGTTACAATCTCCTGGATCCGTGTCATCACATCGTTTCGACTCGCCTCGGCTAATACGCAGAGCTCAGCGTTCATCTCGACATTGAGCTGAAACAACATACCTCGTCAGAGGGCCAGAACAGCTACTTTTGAATTGCGCGTTTTACGGCGTGTGAAACGAAATGTCAAAAAAATGTTTTTATGTCCTGCAGCAAAAACAAAGGCGGCATAGATGCAAACAGTAGAATAATTATTTGTAAGCATGTAGAATGTCACCATTATTTTTTTTCTGTTGTTATTGGTACAGTAGACAAAGAAACTTTTTGGACATTTTGTTTCCACGCCGTAAAAAGCGCGATTCAAAAGTAGCTGTACGGTCCCTTTAAGCGGCACGATTCGAATTTCTGCACAACGGATTGAAACGGACTTATAAGGTTATTTGTTAATGAAGGTGTTCGTTTGCACGGAGGTTGGCCTAAAATCACTCTTGGAACCGCAAAAATTTTTCGTTATAAGGCTTTGCAATAAATTCGTTGTACAGAGGTTTAACTTTACAGTCAATTTAATAGCAAAATAAACCTGTCCCAGCAAGCCAAACCAAATTGTAACCAAATTGTCAAACCAAATTGTAAGAAACGAGTTCAAAATTAACAAAAATGTAGCCTCAACCTTGTTGGGTGAAAAATTGTGGCCAGAGGGGAAAAAAGGTATAAATAGCAGGCGTAAGCTCTTGAAATTCGAGTTAATTGGATTTCTGGCTCTTTAAATACACTTTCTTCGCACAATTTCGGATGTAGGCCAAGAATGTGACAAAATCATTTGCGGATAATTTAATCGAGGAGTTGCAAAAAAATAATTGGAATGTTGACAAAGTATGTATACATGTTATGAAAACCGGGTAAAATGAAAATACAGTCGGATGTCTTCGGTGGATACCCTTTAATCACGTGCTTGGGGCGACACTTATGCGAACCAATATACAATATTCACGTCACAGTTGTGCGGAACGCCCTTAATTTTTCCCAGGAGTTCGTATTTATTAATGTGATAGATACGAACCGAACTTACGCTGTTCTAAAACACCTACTACTCGGCGCAAAAAGTCCTAAGAATTTGCACTGTGCGGTTTTTGCGAATTTGCACTGTGCGGTTTTTGAGAATTTGCACTGTGCGGTTTTTAAGAATTTGCACTGTGCGGTTTTTGAGAATTTGCACTGTGCGGTTTTTGAGAATTTGCACAGTGCAGTGTTTGAGAATTTGCACTGTGCGGTGTTTGAGAATTTGCACAGTGCGGTTCTTGAGAATTTGCACTGTGCGGTTTTTGAGAATTTGCACTGTGCTGTTCTTGCGAATTTGCACTGTGCGGTTTTTGAGAATTTGCACTGTGCGGTGTTTGAGAATTTGCACTGTGCGGTTCGAAAATCGCGAAAAAACGGCTTCGCACAGTGCATTTCGGCCCAAAAACATCATTTTGCACGGTGCATTTTGCATTTTTTGCCTTACGTCGCGCGCGATTCCCAATTTTCTTAGCGACAAATCATTTTTTTCGACGCGCGACAAAATTTCGGTGCGCGATAAATTCTCAAGGCTTTCTGCGCCGAGTAATAAATATACTAGGCGGGCCAAAAGGTCTTGACATGGTTACGCACGGTGCGGTCCGCATCGCGAACTGGTTTTGCGCGACAAGAAATGAACAAACCATCGGCACGGTGCGAATGAAAAACGCACTGTGCAGTTTTAGCGCGCGACATACTAGTCCGTTCGCAAAGTCGCTGGAAAGATTTTTAGTGTCTGCACTGTGCAAAACACGTCAGGGTGCAAGCGACAGCCGAAAAAAGCCTATTGCACCGTGCGAACCGCAAGAAATTGCACAGTGCAAAGCAAACTTTTGTCTTTCGCACAGTGCATGTCGCCGAAATTACTCGAGTGACTTTGCGAACGGACTAGTATGATATTATAATATATATATTTACACTTGGTTTCCAAAAAAAAAAATTTTTGCTTACGTTATGACCAATGTCGCAGTACAATGTAGCGCAGAACAATGTTTGGTTCCGAAAATTTGTTTTGCACTGTGCGTGATCGCCGTGCTCCCCGATTTTGTTTCCACGCCGTTTGAAGATTTGCAACAAGGTTTTTGCGCGCCGGCGCACTGTGCAAACATGCCAAGACGTTGCGAGTAAGCTCGTGGACAAATGGTCCAAAATTCCCCCAGGGCCGGAACAGCGACTTTTGAATTGCGCTTTTTAAGGAAACGTTGAACCTGAACCATATTTCAATTTTTAGTTGTAAAAATTTTAATGTAGCCATATTTTCAGTTTGCATGGTTTTGTGAACGACGAGTTTAAAGTGGAGACTACAACCATCGACGTTAGGCGTGGCTCCGGGCCGGGCTTTGCAGAATTTTTCGGCCCGGGCCGACTAATTTCTGTAAAATTTCCTAAAAATCGAAGCCCAACACCGGGCTTCGATTTTTAGGCCCGACGCGGCCCGGGCCGGCCCTTTTTTAATAAAATTTTTCATTTTGTCGTACACATTGCTGATAGCTAATATAAGGTAAGCTTATTCACCACTCGCCAAAGCAAAAAAAATAATTTCAATTCAATTTGAAAAAATTTTTAAAAAATTTTGAGTTCAACCTCATAGTTAATATGCTTGCAAATTAGAAAGCGGAAAATTTTTCAAAAATACACAATAGCCTCGAACCATTTTCAGATCCGATATAATTTATGACATAAAAAATATTTTTGCTAAAATTTGTGTGATTATGCACAAAAGTTTACGATGTTTTGTTACCATTTAGTACAAAATTTTGGGGCGACCTCGTAATTTATATAAATGGTCAAGGTATAATTGCACTATGTATAGTATTTGCTAAATTCTTCCTTAGCTTTTGCAAAAATTAGCCTAAATTTCCTTTTCATTTCCCATTTTTTTCTTTCTAACCTAGTGTAAAATTTTCCTGGCCGAACCGGGCCGGGCTTTCAAAATTTTCTAGGCCGGGCCGGCCCGCTTTGCAGCCATTTTTAATCAGCGTCGTGGAAAACGTGGTTATCCGAAGATTTCAAAATTACATTTCTGCAATCGGCGACGAGGTCAGCACAAAATTGCCCTTATACGAAACCTTCAACGGTTTGCTATGATCTGATACTTAGAATTAATTCTCCGCCTATTGGTGTCTACACGGCAACTGTAAGGGTCGTTACAAGGCCCGTTTTTTATAAGGATTTCCGATCAATATCCTTTACAGTATATTTTTTAACGATTACATTGTAAAAACAAAAAAAAAGTTATGAGAATTACATTTTATCTCATCAAAGTCCAAAGTATACAATTACAATCAAAGCAATGACCATATAACGACTAATGACTTCTCTTCTCAGCGCCACCGAAGGTGAGTTTCCTTTATCGTATTCGTAATCACCAGATTCTTCAACGTCCGGGGCACTCTTGGTTGTTTTCTGCGTTGGCCTCGCCGTTGTCTTACTGTACTGGAACCGGCGTCCATTTGAGAAGAAAGAGTCGTCCAGCTCAATCAACGGGACCAAGTACCGGATGTTGTGAAAGCCGGGGACCAATGATTGGCTAAATTGGATGTCATCAGGGATGTACCAGTCGGTTCTGAAAATAGAATCCTATTTGAGGGTAAAAACAAAAATTCATTGCCTCAAATCACGACTTACCCGGTCATGTAGTCGTATACGAAATAAGAGCATCGCTTTCCACCTAAAAATCAAAAAACATTACAAATATCACTGTGATCTCTGAATAGCGAGCATAGACAACACATCAGTTCCTGAAAATATTAGCTCGCGCCTTTTTGGCACGGCCTAGATATTCAACAATGTCTGTGGCCAGGAGAGCACGCGAAACGCGGGGAGCGGTCACGGAGAAAAATACTTTTTGGTCGTACTTTTGCTAGTTTTTTACGGAAAAAATTAATTTTCTGTGGAGACACTGCCCTCAACGGCAGAAATTGGCGTGAAACTTTTCATGCTAAAAAGCGTGATATTTTTTCCAGCTTTCGACCGAAAAATCGCGGTTGTTTCTGCAAAGCGCGAGCCAGGAGTCTCGCATATGTTTTAGAAAAAAACAGAAATGGCAAGGGGGCCGGGCCCAACTCGAAACGGGCCGGGCCGAGGGCCTATCGTTTTTTGGGTCCTCTCGGCCCTTTTTTCAAAAAAAAAATTTTTGTCTTGCAACGAAAAATTTAGGTGCCAAGTTTTTTTGGCATTTTGTTGTAATTTTTTCGCAAAAAAAAATTTTTGACTACGGTTGTTTAAAGTTTCTCTTTCTTTCTCTAGGATTTCGACAATGGATTTGACAATCGAGCAGCCCATCTGAAGTCTTTTATTCACTCTTATGACATGAATACCTGTGGTTCGATTTTTCGACCTTTAAAAAAATCAAATAAACATCAAAATTTGGGACAAAAAATTTCAGGTTCTGATTATCATTTCCGAATCTTTAAATTTTTGATGTTTTTCAGATTTTTTGCATATATTTCCAATATCTGAACATCTTTTTCGCCGAAAGACAAATCATGGATAATATCAAAAAAAAAATCAACAATATCTTGGGTATAAGTTGATCGATTTTTAAATTTTAAAACGTTTTTGGACTAATTCGAGTACTGCGAACAACGTCATGATGTTAGTTTAAAGTAAAAACTTTAAACAAAAAAAAAGGGCCGGGGCCGGGCCCAACTTTAAACGGGCCCGAAGGGCACCGGGCCCGGCTCTTTTTGCCATGTCTGAAAAAAAACATTGTAAATTTGTGCCGAGTTCGTACTGAATACTTCTGACTTTCCCCAAGGCCAAGACTCCAAAGTCTTTCAATAAAAAAAAAAAGAAACAAGCATTGTCCTTCAAACCCCAGCTTATAGAGCCCACAACCTTTCCACGCAACTCCAAAATCAACCTACTATGATAAGTGCAGCTGGAGTGGACCACCAAGTCATTTCTCACATAGAGGACTTGGCACTGCTGCGAATAATGCGTCTTGTTTCTTCCGTCGATATTAAAACCACATGAGCCTCTGCCGTTGACGGACTGAAACATAAAGTAAAACCAAATTTCTGAACGACAAGACGATCTAATTAACCCCTTCTTGCCTTAAAACAGCCTCTAATCCAGTTGTAATCCACTCCATCGTCTTCAAGGCCCATTATTTCCTCTGGGCTTTTCTTTTCCACTTTGCGATCACACAAAGTCCTCACATCGATGGCCGTTTCGTTGTTCAAAATCAAATTCGGTCCCAGGAAGAACATCTTCTCTCGATGCAAAGTGGTGTGTTTTTCGCTGTGCCCACAATAATAGCTATGATTTTGGGCGATCCCATCAAAAGGGTGGATTTTGACTCCACCGTTGGTATCCGGACTGAAGTAACGGAGGTGTAAAAATCAAGCTCTAGGAAACACGTTTTTCTAGCCCACTATCGCAAACATTAAACATATTTTCGACTTTTTCGACTAGGTTGTACAGGATGGTCCACAAAGTCCTCCCTAAAAAATAAATTTTCCAAGCTGCGCCCAGGGTATCATTTTGCAACTTGATTTTTGCATTACGCTTGAGGTTTTAATCCCTGATTCCAGCTTTAAAAAGCTGCAACAGTCTTTGACCTCCTTTTTTACGACCCTTTTGGCTCCCTTTCGGCTGGATCTTCTTTTTTTCACTCTCATTATACAGGGTGGTCCACAAAGTCCTCTCTAGTTTGTCGGTGGACTAACTTGAGAACTGCTCTACAGAATTTTATAAAAAAATATTTTTGTAATCCTCAGATCCCCCAATTGTTCCGGAGAGACGTTCAAAAAAAATCTCCCGGCCAAAATTTTTTTTGTGGTGCCTTTGGTTCAATGTGAACTGCACTGAACTTATGATCCTACGGAGTTTATTCAAACTTACGGAGTTTTATCCAAAATTTGTGACAAATTTGAATAAAAACCGTGGGAAAATGAGCTCGGTGCGGCTCACAATGACCCAAGGGTAATAAAACAAAATTTTTCGGCTGATTCAATTTTTTTTAAATTCTTCCAGAAAAAAATTGGAATGGCCTGAGGATTACAAAAATATTATTTTTTTTTAAATTCTGTCGAGCAGTTCTCAAGTTATTCCACCGACAAACTAGGGAGGACTTCGTGGACCACCCTGTATAATGAGAGTGAAAAAAAGAAGATCCAGCCGAAAGGGAGCCAAAAAGGGTCGTAAAAAAAGAGATCAAAGGCTGTTGCAGCTTTTTAAAGCTTGAATCAGGGATTAAAACCTCAAGCGTAATGCAAAAATCAAGTTGCAAAATGAAACCCTGGGCGCAGCTTGGAAAATTTATTTTTAAATCACGCAAAAGATGCAAAGTTCTGCCGGTTTTTGACTGGAAAAGGTCCCCATAAAACATAAAATCAGGTTACAAGTTCAGCCGCGGGCGCAGCTCAAAAACAATGTTTTTGGATTAAGCTAGAAAACAGAACAAGATTAAATCTCGTATTTACTTACATTTGAAGTATTTTGAGCTGTCTTTCGTCGTTGATTTCCACAAGATACGGCTGAAATTGGCCATCCGAGAAAACTGGATAAAGGAAATCGGCTTCGAATATCTTTTCTTTGATATGAACTCCTTCGTGCATTGGCTGGTCCAGATGCGCTAAAAATACTTGTTATGATTATGTCTTTATATTTACGCCGTACATTACAAAAAATCGGCGAAACTTCCGTGTTTTGGCCTGCTCAAATTTTTTGCCTTCGCAGCCTGCGCCCTGATGGTTTTTGCAGCAGGATAAGCCAGGCCTAAACTAAGCTTAAGCCTGGGTAAAACCTCCGCGTTCTACGAAAAAAGAACTTTTCCGAGCTGCGCCCATTGGTTTACGCAGCCTGTGAATTGTTAGTTTAGGCTTAGCTTAGACCTACTTTAGGCTTAGTTCAGGCTTAGCTCAGGCTTAGTCTTAGCCTCGGGGTTAGGCTTAATCAGGCTTAGTTTCGGCCTGGCTTATCTTGCTATAAAAACCCAAAAACTCCTTTTGCGGATCTTTGAACAGCGCCTATTGCAAAGAAAATCCGAGCTGCGCCCAAGATTTTAAATCAAAAATATTTTTGTCGAGCTGCGCCCGCGCCGACGTAGTTTATAAAAAAAAACTAACTCACTCTGAGTCAAATATTCAAAGTTGTCTCCTTTGTGGTAGATGACCCAAAATCTCTTGAAATCGCCGGTCTTGATTGGTTTACATTGGGGACAAAAACTTCTTCTCAATTCCTCTGCTGAAATTTGCTCGGCATCGTCCGGAATTCGAGCCTGAAGAAGGGGGAGGAGGAAAAATACCAGAAATATTGGAGTCCACCGCATTTCTGTAATTTTTGATCACAAATAAAAGGTTTTCAAAATGAAAAATTGAAAAAAAATGCCAAAAAATTCAAATTCCTCAAGAAAAAAAATTGCAAAAAATTCGAAAAAAAGTAATAAAACACAAGGACTTGTTGAAAGCTCGAAAAATTGGAAAGTTTACAAAAAAAAATAGTCGATACATTTGAGAAAAGCCACATCGAAATTTTATGAGGAATTTAGAAAACTCAAAAAAGCATAAGCCAATTCCCATCAAATCCCGTTGAAACAGTCAAGATAACGACAAATCCAGTAACGATTCAGAATCAAACAAAAGATAATCAAAAAATCTCAAAATTTAAGAAAACATTTTATTTTTCAACCATAAAACAACAGGAACTGGACAATCTGCGCGTTGTACCCATTCAAGGATTGTACTCGATGGGGAGGTTCTTTCTGCGGACCATACCGTCGCCCTGGAACCATTCGCGGCGGAACTGCTTGGCCGCTCCATCGGGGGTGTTGGTCCATTCGATGGTGATGCGGTCGTTGTTGGTGTCCTCCTGGCCGAAGTTGAAGGCGTCACAGGAGACGGCAACCAAGACGGACTCCTTGGGGTCGAGGACTCCACATGGAGGCTCAACACCGAGACGCTTCATGTTGGTGGTCTTGAAGGCCCATCCGATCCGACGACCACCGGCATTGATGACCTGGAAAAAATTAATGATTAAACTACAACTGCCACAATTTGTCAACAGGTACGGTACGATATGCGAAAGTATCAAAAGGTATCCAAAAATATCCACAAAACATCCAGACATATCGAAAGGTATCCATAGCTATCAAAAGATATCCAAGAGCATCCAAAAAATAACAAAAATTTCAAAAGTATCAAAAAGTATCCAGAAATTACGAAAAATTCCAAAACCCCCCCCCCCCCCTACTCTACCCATCCCCACTCCTCACCCCCAACTCTTACCTTGATGTGGTAGGTGTGCTTGTCGTCGTAGGGGGCGTTGAAGACCACCTTGGTGCCGGGCTGGGTGGTGATGTCTCCTGGAGGAATAGATTGGGCCATTGCAACGAGACAGCGAACAGAACCCGAGCCGAGAAAAACCGGGATCGAGTGGAGATTCTGGAGCCCGCTGAAGCTTTTATACCACCGATTTTACGTGTGAAATTCCAATTTTTTCATGAACTTGATGAAAGTTCAAATTTTGAAATTTTTTCCACAAAAAAAATCGACCGAAATTTTTTGATTTCCGCATAAATTTCTCTCCGAAAATTTTATTTTTCTCTCAAATTTCCCAAAAATTTGCATATTTTTGACCCAAAATTGAAAAATTTGCATATTTTTTTCAAAAAATTTCCCTCGCATATAAAAGCGGTCGTGGGACAACGGAAAGCCCTTCAGTCGAGTTCTCTTCGCGTGGATTGCCGTGATGCCGAATCGTGTGCCGCCCCTCGAAGACACCTGGGCCTTCCAGCCAATCGGTTCGCCCTTCCCCGAGAATCCCGTCAAATGCCTGCAGCAACAGAACATGTACGTCGCGCTCTGGTACAAGAACGGAAAGGTGAGTTGCGGGGAGGACTTTTGGGGAGTTTTTGGGAGTGGCTGGCGGTTTCCGTGGGTTGAAACGGAATTTTTTGGGTTTTGCACGGTGCGGTGATAACTTTTTGGATTTGCACGGTGCGGTGATAATTTTTTGGGTTTTGCACGGTGCGGTGATAATTTTTTGGGTTTTGCACGGTGCGGTGATAATTTTTTGGATTTGCACGGTGCGGTGATAATTTTTTGGGTTTTTCACGGTGCAATCGAAAAATTACAAAATTTCCCGAGTGGGAAAAAATCGAGACAAAATTGCGGTCATCGCACTGTTTTTCCAACTTCAATTTTCAGCCCATCCATGGTCGTGCCTGGAACAACGGTGGAGTTGTGGAGTGCTCCTTTCCCTATCTGAAGGCCGAGCTCACCGGAGCCAAGGATTTGGCCGGCCAGATCCAGGTCCTCCAGTACAAAGGAGATCATCGTTCTCTCGGCTACTGGTACAACTGGATCAAGTACTCGGAGCGTCTGGACAAGGACGTCAAGGAACGTGAGCTTGTCCGCTGCGGCGATTCCATTCCGCTGCTCTGGCTGGACCGAAAGGAAGGCGCTTTGTTGGGCTATGTGGACAATCGGACCGAGATTGCCCGTTTCTCCCATGACGGAAAGGCCGAGGACCTGCAAGGAACGGCTCTCAGCAACATGTACATCATTGTCCGCGAGTTGAAGGGTAGGTTGAGCCAAAATATTGGGAGAATTGATGTTTTTTGACTTTATTTTGAGCATGATCGTCTAGTGTAACATAATTTTTGTTTGGATTTTTGTTTTTTTCAGATGGACCCGAGACCTGCGAGTGCAATGAGTGCGAAGCTCGCCGTGCCAAGCCTCAACCGGTCCCCAAGCCTATTGTTCGTGTCATGTTGAACGAATGGGCCGACTTCCGTGCCGGCGATCCGTTCCCTCCAACCAAGTGTGTTAGAGCCCTCTTCCGGTCCCTCCAAACTCTGCCTGGAGAGAATCCCGATCAGTATGTCGCCTTGTGGTATCAGGCCGGAGAGCCAGTCATGGGACGCATCTGGAACGAAGGAGGAAAGATCGCCGCCAACTTTGGATGGGGAGGACACGAGTACAAGAAGAATATTGGATCGTTGCAGGTGGGTCAGATTGCCAATATCCTTTTGAAAGCTTTGCAAAGGCTGTAGAGACTGTTGGCGACACCTTTTAGGCAACTAAAATCTTTTTGAGACGCTGATTCTTTTATTTTTTGAATTTTGACCTATCCACCTATTACAATATCAAATTTTAGGTCCTGTTCGAGCTGCCCGAGCACGTTCGTGGTTTCGACTACGCGTGGAAGCCGTATCCAGAAGCCGCCGCCCAAGGAGAGAAGGAATGGGTTCCAGTGCACGTCGACAACGGTAAGGCCAAGGTCTCCCCGGCTGTCATCATGCTTGATGGAAAGGAGATCCTCGGAAAGGTGGACATCCGCAACGAACGGGCTTCTGCTGGTTATGGAGGAAACGAAAAGGTCCTGGTTGGTCCCGCTGTCCACGCTTCGACCGTCCTGTGCCGCAAGGCCAAGGCCGGCTGCAAATTTGATTAGAATTCTGTGTGAAATGAGTAAATTCTCCTTTTTGTTCGAGATGGTCTTGACTTTGTCGAATTGTGATCCTAAACATCGTTGATAACGCCCTTCTACTATTTGCTCGGTCATTTGTACCATCGTAAACGTTGTTTTTCTTTATGGAAAAGGGCGAAAACATCTTCTCCTTCCTATGTTATATTAGACAAGTAAACAGCTGATGTCATGGGAAGAGTTCATCGATTTCTGATTAGATTTCCAAATCTATACAACGTAAACACTTTGATCTTTCATCTAATTTCTCTTTCCGAATCATTTCGTTTCGAATTCCAAAAATAATTTTTTTCCAGAAAATCCGTCATTATTACCCACTGTTTTATTGCTGTGCTTCGTTGAAATGTTACTTCATTTGATGTAAATAGGAGTGTGGAGTTTAGTAAAAATAAAAAAAAACTTCAGCGATCGTATTTTACCCAAAAACAGCGAATTTACTGACAGATTTTCCGGAAAGGGTGACGCATTTTATAGAGGTTTTGGCCGAAGATTTTTTTCTCGCTCTCGTTTTCCATCTCAGCCCTCAAACCTCCGTATCTACCATTCCGACTCGCGTTAACGACCATCGATTGTATTCAGATCTCTTCCGGATTTACACACCACCACAATGAGATTCTGGGAAGCGTCGAATTATTTATTTAACTATGCCTTCAACGAAGTTTCGGCCGTCTTCTACGAAAGATACCCTAATTCGTATGCTAAACACATCATGAGCGAAGATGTGATTGACCGACAGATCACAAGAGACCAGATTATTACTAGGAAATTGATTGTGAAGAAAGGTGAGTTCAATTTTGTGATTGCTCTTGGGTTTTAGGCATGTTTTGATGAAGGTGAGGGCAGATGGACGCGCACTTTTTCGGTTGGCTTTGAGAGAGAGGGCTAACTGCTTTTACCTTCCAAAATAGTTTTTTTACAAGTGTTAGAAGGATCCTAGCTGTGGAGATTTGGTTTTTCGTGTATATTATCCATGCCAAAAATGAAATTTAGTTTTTCAAACTAATTCTGGTGTTCTATTTGTGTTTTTTTGTTTCTGAGCTGGAAAATATTGTTCTCAAGCTGTTTTTGGGCTTCTTTGAGTGGTATTTACTAGTGTCTTTTTGTTTTGACCCAAATTACCCTATACATTCCACATTACCTGGGATTGTCTATTTCTTTTCAAATTGGGCCACATTTTGAAGGAGTATACACGGGAAAGATTGGAAACTAGTTTAAGATTTCCGGAATAGTCCTTCTATGCAATCGGGTTTCATTCATTTATGTCTATATTATTTTAGGTAACAGTTTCTTGAATGCCGTCCCGAAATGGATGAGTCGTCTGGCATCCGTTAAAACGATCCCAACGATTGAGGAGAGTATATTTGATAGGAGGACGAGGAGGCTCACAACATACACAAGAAACGTTTCATTCCGAGACATTCTGATCCTTGACGAAAAATGTTATTATAATCCAGTGGTAAGTTTATTTTTGCCTTTTATTTTCTGTCTTTAGGATCAGAATAAGACTGAGGTTCGTCGAGAAGTGGCTTGCGAAGTGAATTACGGCAGATTTTCGGGTTTGATTGAGAAAGTTATTCTCATGACCTTCCGAAAATCAATCAAGAAGACTTTATCTGGCTTCAACGAGAGACTAGAAGAAAGATTTGGCCGGCATGCGAATCAACGGAACCTGGGGCTTGCTTCCTTTCGTGGTCAATCAATTTCGTTCGACAAGGCTTGATTGATTTGGAGAAGTTGTTGACATCTAAATTAATATCGGAAATTGATCCTTACAGTGATTTGATATTATCATTGATGTTTTTACCTTAATACAGCGTCTTTATTAGTAGTTTACTACAACTTTCTTTCCCAGTTTTCAGTTAAAAACTAAAAAAGCTAAGTCTTCTATCTTTTGTATATTACACATGGCTAATGCCTGCCATTCCACCAGTTTCTTCTCAAAAGTGAAGAGCTTTCCCCCACGTCAAGTTCTCGTTACCGGCGTTGTTAAAAATCAATTTCTGGTCTCACATTGTTGTGGCCTCTGAAATCGAGGCGTATTTTCAATTTTTTCAGTTTTTATATAGATTTTGTTGTTTACCTCTGACATATTGAACGCAGGTGGAGCGATTTTTTGTTTCACAAAGGAATAAAGACTTTTATCGGATTTTTTTGAGATTTCAGCCTTTATGCTATCTGTTTTGAACAGATTTGGATACTTTCATTATTTTTTTGGTACCTATTTTGAGATTTTTGGTGATTTTATTTTTCGGAAAGTACTTTTTAAGAGAGGATTTGGAGCAAACTTTATTTTTTTATTTCTAAACCAATATGGTCTGCAATTCTTTTTGCAGTTTAGACAAGTTTTCCATAGGCTACCGACTACAACATGATTTTTGATAGTTTCAGGGATCTATGACCACTGTGTGGAAAACTTTGTGTGTCCTGAGTCTAGTATCGCTTGCTCATTGTGCCTATTCAGCAGCTCAGCACCGGTCCTTCCTTCGGCTTGTGCAGAAAGAGTTTACCAGTCTTCCACTTGATATTGTAATTCAGACTTTGGTGTCCCTACTAGTCGCTGTTTTTGCCTGTGCCCATATTGCTGGTGAATTCCAGTACATCCGAAACGATCAAGCAGTAAGTTCTTTATAATTTTGTTTGATTTTTAGGAGAAAATTATCATGGATAATATCGGGATGAAACTTAATGTTAAATATAAGACGTTGATGTTATATTTTTAGCCCAAGAAAGGCGCCTGGAACCAAGTGGGCAACCGCGTCAACTTCTATATCTTCGAACATCGCGCAAAATGCTTTCAGCCAAAGTTCGATTAATCCCTCGGGCATTCCGCCGCTCTGCTCATTCCTCAGCTCAAACCAAGAACCTGGAGTAAGATATCACTTAATTTATAACGTAAATGCTGTTCTTTTGGTCTCCGCTACTGTAGTTTCTTTACGGTAGCTCTAGTTTTTCAGTTTTCGGTCTTTTTTGCTAATAAATTGATAAAACAAGGAAACTTGATGGGACTTAGCTGAAAAATTTTATGGAAATTGTTTGAAAATGTCTCTAAATCAACGAAAATGGCTTATCATTTGTTTTAAGCCCCCTTCATCATTGCCGACAACTTGTCCATCGTCATGATTACGAGCATTTCCTGACCATCCAGTTGATCAAGGATAACAAAATAAAGTCCGCTTTGCTTTCAATTCTGTCGCTAAATGTGGAAATATCACTGATTCGAGCAAAAATACGACCGAATTCAGGAGTGGACGGGATAAATCAGCTGAAATTTTGGAAAGATTCGATGAAGCTTTTGGCGGGGTTGGAAAAAGGGCCCGTTCCACGGTAAGTTATGGGGTTTTGAAGAGGAGTTTTGATGCAAAATTACAGTATAAGGGTTTGGAATTACTATAAACGCTTTTGTTTTCAGCCAACCGACGATCAAAGCCCTCCAGGCAAATTGCGAAATTGATCAAACCAAATTAATATTATTGGAGAATTTGGTGACTGCAAGACAGCAAACCCTCGGAGATCGGCCTTTCAAGGATATGACGAGCCTAGAAGAGCATTCAAAACTTCTCCACTCATCGTTAATTCAATTACTGGCATCTGAATTGGACACCAATTCAAATTCGGAAGCCCTCAAAAATGTTGCGGACAAAATTGGAGTTTCGCTGGGAGTAACGACTCTTATGAGGTGAGTTTGGAAAAATTCAGAGAGTGAATTCCCTTGGAAATTCGAGAAATAGATTTTTTCGCTACTTTTTTTGTTGGTTTTTGAGCAAAACGCAAAAAAACGCTTGAAGGGCCTTTCTTTTCTTTTTGCGAAAAGGCCAAAAGAGAAAGAAGTGAAATGACCACTGTGCCCGGTTAGCTCAGTCGGTAGAGCACCAGACTCTTAATCTGGCTGTCGCGGGTTCGAGCCCCGCATCGGGCTATTGAATGTTTTGCATAAAAATTTTTTATTTTTTAGAAAAAAAATGGGAAATAAAATTTTTGAGAGATCTGCAGGAGATTTTTTGAGGTCTATGCAGGTTAAAACAGGGTCTTTTTTGAGTGTTTCTTGGAAAAATAGATTTTTTTTTGAAGATTTCCTTTTTTCAGAGCAACTCTTCCATTATTGAAAGAAGGAGTAGTAATGTTACCTCAAGACCTCCTCCAAATCCACGGACTCACTCCAGATCGCGTCTACAACAACAAAAACCCAGAGGCATTCAAAGCACTGGTCAAAGATTTGTATAACACCGCAGAAATTGGCCTAAAATCAGCTCGAAAATTGTCGACGGAACTCCCACCATCCCAAAAACCGGCATTCATGGCGTCAGCATTGAAAATCGATCATGCTTTGAGGTGTGTGAAACGAGCGGACTACAGTTTGTTCAGCAAAGAATTGCAGCAACATGGACCGTTTGCGGCAACAATTTTGTGGTGGAGATTCAAAAGGAATCGTTTTTAAGGGTAATTGTTGTTGAAAAAGTCAAAAAAGATGATTATTTTTTTGGTTGTTATAGGAAAATAAAGTTATTAAAAAATTTTTTTAGGATTACGCTGTGCGAGGTCGTAGGCTTTTTTGAACTCAACATTTGCACTGTGCAAATAATAGGCAATAGCCAAGTTCGGCACTGATTTTTAATGTTGGCCGAAAAATGTTGATGATTTTTTGATCTAGCCGAAACTAGCCTATTTTTTACGCAGTGCAATTTTCTAGGCTAAAACAGCCTGTGGTTTTGCACTGTGCGATTTCCTTGTACAAAAAAGCCTACAGTGTTGCACAATTCAAATCATAAAAAAGTATGTTTTCTAAAATTGTGATCTTGGCAAATCTCATTAAAAATCAAAAAAATTGTATAATTTTTATTACTCGATAAAAAACTGTAAAAGTTAAAAAACAACCGGTGTCAACAAAAAATAAAACTCTGATTCGTAAAATTAGTCGTAATATTCAGTAGGCTCCTTTTCAAGCCTTGTACTGTATAAAAGAGCCGGTTCTGTTCCGTCCTCGATTAGATACATTCTTTGGGCATTTGGGGTCAAAACCCCGAGAATTTGATTGGAATGACGATTGATGCGAAGAGCTTCGATTGGTATGGTGAGAATCTTAATGCCTTGAGGGGATTTGGAAAGAATCTAAAAAAATTAAAATAAAAAATTTTAAATAAAAAAAAATTTTTGCACAGTGCAATTTTATAAGCTAAAAAAGCCTACGATTTTGCACAGTGCATACCAAAAAAACTTTAACTCACTTTCATACTCGTTTTGGAACATCGCATTGTCTGATAAACGAATGTATGAGGGTTTAGAAGTAATGATGGTTGCATTCCAACCTCAATTCTGTGCATTTTCTTCTGCTTCAAACACGTTTTTATGATCAAAACGCTCTCATTTCCTTCCAAAACCAAATGTGTGCCAAATGCATGGATGTTTTTAAGCTGGAAATATATATATATTGGTACAATAATATATTTTTTTGAGAATTTTTTTAAATATTTTTTTCGAATTTTGAAAAATTAAAAAATATTTCCTACCATTCCGGGTTGGTAGCTGATGGCTTTTACCAACATTTGCCCTGTTGTGAGATCTGCGTAGACCATAGATAAATCAACGCCGTCATGACAAACCAGATGAAAATGATGACTGTCAACTGCGATATAAAATTTCCCAGTCAACGAAGTGTGTAGGACTGCTGTTTCAGGCTGATTGCTTGTCAATTTTTTCTTGTAGACAAAAGTTTCCTCTTGGAACGAGGTGAAATAGATGGTTTCCGTTTGAGAATCGTAGAAAAACGCGGAATTCTCGAGATCTCCGGACATCTGAAAAAAGAATAAATAAAAAAAATTTAAATAAAAAATTGCATTTTTTATGCGTTTGCACTGTGCAATTAGGCTAAGACGGCCTAAACCTTTGACCCTAAAACTCCCTCCCAAACTTACCTTAAAATTTGCCTTGAACTTCTGCGAACACTTCGTCAGGGCTTTTGCACTTTGACAACTCGTTGTGCACACTTCGAGAAGTTCCTGATGCCCGTTTCGACGCGTCGCTGCGTAAGACATCGAATTATTTTGGATATGTCGCAGCGCCGGCCGATCCAAAATCGGAGCATCCAACGTGACGTTGACTTCTACTGCTCTCGTTCGAGGCCTGCCAAAAGGGCATTGAACATACCAGTTGAGAAAATGATTGATATTTTCGGCACCTGCACCATTTCCAAATTTATAGCAGTTTCCGTAACGGTCGCAATTCTTTTTGAGGAACTTTATGGCGCTGGAAATGTTTAAAAATAAAAAATCATTCAAAAAATTGTAGAAAAATCAAAAAAAATAACAAAAAATAAATAAAAGTCGTAAAAACTCACTTCATGAACACTGTTAACCAGTCTTCTTTCGGAAGTTTTTCGATAATTTCATTAACAAAACAAATCTTCATGAACCGGAGATTCTGCGCAACCAGGATCATATTCTTGTCTTCTTCGGTCCCGGAGTTGGTAAATAGACGGACGACATCGTTGGCTTTGGAGTGGTTCAAAATTTGAATACGGATCTGAACAAAAGTAAAATGTAAATTAAAATTTGGAGTTATGCCAGTGCGGGTGTTGCTGTTGCTTTACAGAGAATGTCTATGTAGAGGGTTTAAGTCTTTTATGAAAATTTTTACACGCCAAGATAGCCAGAAAATCATAAACTGAAAGTTTAAGATATACAACAATCTTCTAAACATGTTTTATTTCAAATTTGTTATAAAAATGCAAATTTTTTACAAAAATCTCGAAAAATTCTGAGAAAATAATTTTCTAAGTTCGCTTCCTTCTACATCTCTTATACTCTAATAATTATGAATTATACTCCAAAAAGAAAAAAAATATAAAAAAACATTACCTCTGCAGGGTACCTTCGCAGCAGATTGAGGGCTTCCTGAGCTGTCATGGCCATCATACTGGGAGTAAATTATAGTGACACGTTGGGCAAACAGTTCTTCCTTTTCTTTTATAACAGAAAAAATCAAGAATTATTGCGTAATCCAAGTTTGTTTTTGGAGCAGAAATTTTACCAAACAATATATTTTCTTCTGCTCTTCTCTGTAATTGAAATTTTATTTAAATAATTTTAAAAATGATTAAATCAAAATAAAATATTCAAACCGCTTTATTTCACAAAATAATCAAAAAAAAAATTAATTAGCTACAGTATTACAAAATAATTTGAAACCTCTGTACAACAACCCTAGACAACAAAACAAACGTACGTTCAAAACGTCACTGGAGTAATTTTTGCTATATGCACTGTGCAAAAAACTGTCAGGGTGCGAGCGACAGCCGAAAAAAACCTATTGCACGGTGCAAAAAGCAAGAAATTGCACAGTGCTACGCCAAAAATTACTTCAGCGATTTTTTTTTAAAACTAATTACAATACAATTTTTGTTTGCCCTTGTGATTTGTTATACAGAGGCTTGAGTGTAAATGGTAAGTTATTGCTACCTCCCATACAACGAATAAATGTTTCCTCGCGGCGGTTGAGGCCCGGGATTGACCTCAAACAAAAGCGAGGGATCGGGTTTGTCGTCTTCAATTAAATATACAAATAAGACATCTTGTTGCATAATTCCGACAATCTGATTGGCGTACCTCCGAATTTGCTTGCCTTCGTTTCGTATCATGTTGACTATCACGCCGTTTTTGGTTTTTCGGAGAATCTGCAAATTCGCTGTTTAATACGCGCAAACGCCGCATGGCCAATGTTCAGATTTGCTTTGCATTTTGCACACCATTTGTGACTCGGCCAAATATCAATCCCTAAAAAATTTTAGCTCGCGCTTTGCAGGCGCAGCCGGGATATTCAACGATCTGGCCGAGAGAGTACGCCAAATGCGGAGAGCGGTCAGAGAGAAAAAGCGCTTTTTGGCTTTAGCTTTACCAATTTCGTCCGGAAAAACTGGATTTTTTGTGGAAACGTCTTTAAATTTTGCACACACGTCATACATAAGCCACGTATGAATTCCTGAAAATTTTAGCTCGTGCTTTCCAAGCGCAGCCGAGATGTTCAACGATCTTTGTGGCCTAGAGAGCGCGGAAAACATGGAGAGCGGTCAGAGAAGAAAACGCTTTTTGGCCATAACTTTGCCAGTTTCGCGCGAAAAAAATTGATTTTTTGTGGAAAAATTACCCTCTATGGTAAAAATAGGTATGAAATTTTTCATACCTAAATTCGCAAAAAAGTGCCACACTTTTGCCAACTTTCGATCTGAAAATGTCCGGCGTTTCTGCAATGCGCGAGCTAAAAGTCTCAGTTATGTCTTAAAAAAATTAATTTAAATTTTTTTTTACAAGGGAAGTACTCCAAGTGCGACGCTCAGATTTGCTTTAAATTTGGCACACACGCCAAGCATAGGCCACATATGAATTCCTGAAAATTTTAGCTCGCGCTTTGCAGGCGCAGCCGAGATATTCACCGGTCGTTGTGGCCGAGAGAGCACGCGAAACGCGGAGGGCGGTCAAAAAAAACATTTTTGGGAGAAAGACACTTGTTGGCCAAAACTATGCTAGCTTCGTCCGGAAAACTGGAGTTTTCGTGGAAACATTACTCTCTATGATATGAAATTACCCTCTAAATAGGCATGAAATTTTTCGTAAAAAAATCGCAAAAAGTGTTACATTTTCGCCAACTTTCGATCTGAAAATCTCGGTCGTTTCTGCAGAGCGCGAGCTAGAAGTTTTGTATATGTCGTAGAAAAGATAATATTAAATTTGTGCCAAGTTTTGTCAAAATCTGAGCGTTGCACTTGGGGTACTTCCTTCGTATGTTGTAGGACAAAAAGACCTGACCTTGCTGGTTTTGTGCACTTTTTCTCACTTATTTGCACTCTAAGGGCAACAAATAGAATATTCTATAAACGTTTTGTTGGGCAGAGCATTGTCGTCACACATTGGAAGCCCGCGCTTTGCAGAAGCAGCCCAGATTCTTTTGTCCTAATTTTGAAATATTTTGCGAGCATTTAAAAAATTTCAGCGTTTTTTTCGTACCTGGAAAGACAAATTTGTCAAAAAAATTTAGTTTTTCCGCCCAAAATTTGCAAATTACGGTCAAAAAACGTGCCGAGTTTTATCAAAATCTGAGCGTCGCACTTGGAGTACTTCCCTTTTACTTTCGCTCACCTTCACCACCGGATAACCAAACGCGTCAATCCCGTTGAACGCGATGCAATGCGGGTTCATGACGGCGATGGGACCCACGCCCCTGTCCAGAAGTTTGGGTGGGCATTCTAAATTGCTTCTGAATACGACAAGGCGGTCGTTTTGTTGTACGACGAGGGTTTCTTCGATTCCGTGGATATTTAGAATCTGAAAAACATTCGTCGCTACAACTTTCATGATGAATATAGCTAGCAATTATAGCTAGAACTGTTCCTTACACATCCCTGTTTCCATTGCAACAAACTCCGGGCGAACCGGCTTTCCCTCAGATCGCCGTACATTACATATAACCCCTCCGAATTATGGCAAACGAGATGAAAATGATGCCCGTCCACGGCCATGAAAAATCGCCCCAAAGACGGTGATTCCACAACGACTTCAACGTCCCGATCGTCCGTTACGGTCTTTCTGTAAACCTTCAGGACGTGGGAAAGGTTTGTAAAATATACCGTTTCTGTTTGACTGTCGTAGTAGAAGGCGGACTGCTCAACATAAGCATTTAGCTGAAATTACACTGAAGATAACTTCGGAGGGTGCAAAAAACTGTAACGTATGCAACTGAAGACCGAAAGTTTTTTGTTTGCCTCAGGCGTTTGATTAAAGGGACAGTACATATAGCAACTTTTGAATTGCGCTTTTTACGGCGTGGAAACGAAATGTCTAAAAAATTTCTTTGTCTGTTGTACCAATAACGGCATGAAAAAATTATGGTGACATTTTACATGCTTACTAATAATTATTTTACTGTTTACAACTCTGCCACCTTTGTTTTCGCTGCAGGACACAAAAAAACTCCTCGGTCGGGCTTATTTCAGCTGGAAAATGATAGCTTTTGCTAAAGTCGACCTGCCCGATCACATGGCTATCGGTATATCATTAAAGGGGCGGTACAGCTGCTTTTGAATTGCGCTTTTTACGGCGTGGAAACGAAATGTCCAAAAAGTTTCTTTGTCTACTGTACCAATAACAACGGAAAAAATAATGGTGACATTGTACATGCTTACTAATAATTATTTTACTTTGCAACTCTGCCGCCTTTGTTTTCGCTGCAGGACATAAAAAACTTTTTTGACATTTCGTTTCACGCCGTAAAACGCGCATTTAAAAAGTAGCTGTTCTGGCCCTTTAATGTGGGCTTAGGAACAATAGAAATATTAGCAATTTACAGCGGAAGTACTCAAAGTGTGATGCTCAGATTTCACGGAAACTTGGCGGAAATTTAGAATGATTCTTTCTGTGAGAAATGCGAGAGTCGTAGCTCGCGTTTTGAAGGAAAGAGAAGAGATACCTCGAAATTATTAGTAAGTCCGCAAGAAATGTGGAATAAAGCATGGAAATTTGTCTTGTCATTTCTAAAATTATCAACCGAGACCTTAGAGAGTGTAACTACTGGTCCAAATACGGCCATCTCGAGCTGAGGCACGTCAAATCGAAAAAGCAAGAGGGTTGGAACTCTTGGCATTTCGTCACAAATATAGGATCCGAGAAGTTTTTTTTGACCGATTTCTTGTACAATTTGGCAAAAACCAGGTCCTTTTTGAGTGAGTTTACCATTTTCAAGCTATATAGGTTCTTTTCAGACTTGGTTTGACCGGTAATACCTAGCGAGAAATTTTTGAAATAATTTTTCCAATAAATCTTAGGACGAAAAGCCAATTTGAAGAGTTCCCTTCTCAATTTGACGTGCCTCGCTCTTGCTTTTTCGCAGTTCGCAGAGTACCTTTGTTGTGGTCAGAATAAGGAACGTTTTTCCCTTTTTTTGACTGAGTTTACCATTTTCAAGCTGTATGGATTCGGACTTGTTTTGACCGGTAATACCTAGCGGGGAAATTTTAAAATAATTTTTCCAATAAATCTTAGGACGAAAAGCCAATTTGAAGAGTTTCCTTCTCAATTTGACTTGCCTCGCTCTTGCTTTTTCGATTTGACGTGTCTCGCGTCGCTCTCCGCGTTTTGCATACTATCTCGACCGCAAAGATTGCTGGTTATCTCGGCTGTGTGTCTAAAGTTTTTTTAAAATCTGAACGTTGCACTTGGAATACTTCCACTGTTAGGCCATTCTTACCGCTCATCCCAAGGCATGGTTTCTTCAATTGGTCGTACTTTTAAACTCCGAAGTTACAAAAGTCAAGTAAACAATATCGGAGGTTTTAAATGCTCACCTTGAACGAATACCTATGCTCCTGCCATGCATCCGTGTGCAGTTGTATACTCCGGTTCGGAACTAACGATAGACAAACTTTGTCGTGCTTCTGCCCAATCATCAACGTTTCTTCTTCGGTTTCGGAGCCTTGTAAGCGTCGCAACGCGGCCTCTTTCGGAACTCTGAGCTTTATTTCGAATTCTAGCGCCTTGTTAACGCCGGTCACCATTCTGTTTCGATTCCGTAGGCAGTTGTGCATATGCACAAAGAGATTCGCTTCTCCCATCGGCTTCCTCTCATCCAGGCCGGCCAAAATTCCATGGATTTGAATCGCGTTTTTTAAATTGTTCAGAACTCTAAAGTATGGGCAGAACATTATCTAAGGTTTCTTGAAACGTACAAGGGAAGTAGCCCAAGTGCGACGCTCAGATTTTCTTTAAATTTTGCACACATTTCACGCATCCGTCACCTATCAATTCCTGAAAATTTTAGATCGCGCTTTGCAGGCTCAGCCGAGATATTTAACGATCTTTGCGGACGAGAGAGTACGCGAAACGCGGAGGGTGGTCACAGAGAAAAACATTTTTTGGCCGTAACTTGGCCAGTTTCGCGCAGAAAAATTAAATTTTTTGTGGAAACATTGTTTTCTATGGTAGAAATAGGCATGAAACTTTTCATGTCAAAATTCGCAAAAAAGTGTCACATTTTGCCAACTTTTGATCTAAAAATCTCGGTCGTTTCTGCAAAGCGCGAGCTAGGAGTCTCGCATATGTCTTAGAAAAATTGATATTAAATTCGTGCCAAGTTTCATCAAAATCTGAGCGTCGCACTTGGGGTATTTCCCCAGTTTGTTTCGTTCGTTAACTTACTTGATAAAATATTTTAGCCAGGAAACTTCGGGAGTCTCCAGGACCAGCTCGTTAATTAGGCATATCCGTCTAAATCGATGGTTTTGAGAGCGCAAAACAGAATTTTCATTGAATTTCTGGTGCAATGCCATCAGTTCGGGCACCGGAAATCTGTAGAAAATTTTGTTTTGAACCTGAAAAAAATCGTCAAAAAATCTTTGAACATATCAGTAAATAAAGCTAGTCTAACAAGAGCAGGCTTCCAAGTGCGACGCTCAGACTAAAATTTACTAATGTAAAGCCGCGGCCACGATATTCAACGCGGGAGAGCATTTCGGCCGAGAGAGCATGAGAAACGGGGAGAGGGGTCAGAGAAAAAAACGGGTTTTTATCTATTCTCGCCAGTCCTGAGCGGAAGATATGACATGAAACATAAAAATGTCGCAATTTCGCGAAAAATGTCGCAATTTCGCGAAAAATGTCGCAATTTCGCCAACCGAAAAATCTGCATCGTTTCTGCAAAGCGCGTCTTAGAAAAAATTTATCTAAATTTTTGTCAAGTTTCTTGAAAATGTGAGTATCGCACTTTGAGCACGCCGTTAAACAATAATCAGACTATACTAGTCCGTCCGTAAAGTCGCTGGTGTGATTTCCGCAACATGCACTGTGCGAAAACAAAAGCTTTGTTTGCACTGTGCAATTTCTTGCTTTTTGCACCGTGCAATAGGCTTTTTTCGGCTGTCGCTCGCACCCACTTTTTGCACAGTGCAGAGGCCAAAAATAACTAGCGACTTTCCGAACGAGCTATATATTATAGTTATTCGCAAAAACAAAACAAAATAAAAAATCTTTTTACCTCAGGAGACAGCCTCATCAAGAATCCTTCAGTTACTCCAAACGTCATATTCGTAGAGTCAAATCAGTATAGTCCAAATAAATGTGCCCACAAAGAGATGTAGACAATATAATGGGCCATATACGGCTAGACAGTGGAATGCGAGTTGTAGAGCAGAACGCTAACGTAAAATGACATCACCATTTTTAATGCGAAAATAAATCGCACTTTTATTGGCAGACGGGGCTTTTGGGCTTAGCAGAAATTGCCAGAAAGGAAAATGGGACAAGGTGGGACCAATTTAAAAGACGATGTCCGCATCAGTGCATCGGCCGCCAGTTAGGGGTGGGCATGGGAAAGAATCGGATTTGAGTTTTTTGCATTAAAATGTCATAATGTCATTTTTTGAAATTTTCATTGTAAAAAAATGAAAAATTCAAAAAAAAATTGACCAAAATTTTCGATATCCACGTCGATTACACTATATCCCCTTTTTCAGAAATTTTTTTTTGGCGGTCCTTTTCGAACTCGGCCGCGAGCGACAGCCAAAAAAAGCTATTGCACGGTGCAAAAGGCAAGAAACTGCACAGCGCAAAATGTAATTTTTCATGTCTATGTCGAAAATAGAGGTGCAAAATACGAGAAATTGTACAGTACGACTAGACATGGCTCCCGGGCCGCTTCAAATTGGGGAGCCATGTCAACGAGCGACAAAAAAGCTTATTGCACGGTGCGAAACGCAAGAAATCGCACAGTGCAAAGTGAACTTTTGTTTTTGCACAGTGCATGTCGCGGAAATCACTCCGGCGACTTTACGGAGGGACTAGTATGCCCACAATACGACTCGAAGAGTCCAGTTACAATTTTTGTGCTACATTCGAAGAAAAACCGCGCATTCCACCTTGAATACTTTGAAAGACCAAAGCAACAAAATTTGAATCTCGTTTTTACGGCTTGATGACGAAATGTCACAAATTTTTTGTTCTCCCACGCACTTAAAACAAAGTGTAAATAGTTTAAAAACTGCTGAGGATGTATTTTATAATCTATGTTATTAGTTTGAGCAATTGCCAATTCGATTTTACGACGAGGGACAGCGAAATTTCTGTGACACTTCGTCTTCCAAGCCGCAGAAGCGAGATTCAAATGTAGTTGAGTTGGTGCTTTGACAATTTCTCGGAAAACAGTTTTTGAACAGCTAATCTTTATTGCTTTCCTTTCTATCCAAATATATAAATACAACCAATATTATCCATAAAGTGCCGTAAAAGCGAAAGATCTTGCAATTTCTTCTCAGAACCTTCCATATTGCACGTAGAGCCCTCTCGGTCCAGCTGATCCAACTTTTGTCGTGGCGATGTAAGACGGGGGTTTGTCGCCGGCTTCGAAAAGAAACAAATGTTGTGTACCGCGCCAAAACACGCCCAATATTTCATCCGAGTATCGCGTGAGAAAGGTGCTCGGACATCGCAGAACTTGTAATTGAGGGCCACCTTCGTGCTTGCGGAGGACCTGCAAAAATCGTTGAAAGCCGTTGCAAAAACGTTGAAAGTTCGAGTTTGCATTGGAATTACCCCAAGTGCGACGTTCAGATTTTGCTAAAACTTGGCACAAATTTAGTTTTATTTTTTCTAAGACAAATGCGACCCTTCTAGCTCGCGCTTTGCAGAAACGACCGAGATTTTTAGATCGAAAGTTGGCAAAAATGTGATACTTTTTTGCGAATTTTGGTATGAAAAGTTTCTTCTGCCTATTTCTATCATAGAGGGTAATTTTTCCGCAAAAAATAAATTTTTTCCGCGCGAAACTGGCAAAGTTATGACCAAAAAGTGTTTTCCTCTCTGACCGCTCTCCACGTTTCCCGCGCTCTCTCGGCCGCAAAGATCGTTGAATATCTCGGCTGCGCTTGGAAACCACAAGCTAAAATTTTCAGGAATTTATATGTGGCCTATGTATGATGTGTGTGCAAAATTTGAAGAAAATCTGAGGGTTGCACTTGGGGTTCTGCCCTTGTTAAATGAAAAATTATTTGGGGAAGAAATTACCTTTACCACCAACTCTCCGAAGGCGTCGTATCCACTATAGGCGAAACAATGAGGGTTTAAAAGGGAGACGTTGCCGCGGGCCTCTTCGAAGATTTGGAAATTCTCGTTTTCCACACTGTAGAGTGAGATCAGATGTCTTCGATGGATGATCACAAAGTTTTGAATGGCGTAAATATTTACGATCTGAAAAAGATATTATATACATGAAAATAACGTTTAGATTTTCTTAAGGGTAAGTTGAAACAAGCCAAATTGACTTGACATTACTTCTTCAAAATTTCAACTCGCGCTTTGCAGGCTCCACCGAGATATTCAACCATCTTTGCGGCCGAGAGAGCACGCAAAACGTGGAGAGCGGACATAGAGAGGACACAAAATTGTGAAGCTCAAATTTTGGTTGAGTTTTGCATACACGTTGTGTCACATATAGGCCAAATTTTAGCTCATTATGTCCTACCACTACCGATATATTCAACGGTCTTTGCGGCCGAGAGAGTAGGGGAAATGCGGAGAGCAGTCAGAGAATAAAACACTTTTTGGCCATAACTTTGCCAATTTCGTTTGGAAAAAAACTATTTTTCGTAAAGACATCCCCATCTACGGTAGAAATAGACATAAAACTTTTTGTGCCGAAAATTGCAAAAAACGTCGTATTTTTGCCAACTTTTGATCTAAAAACCTCGGTCGTTTCTGTAAAGCGCGCGCTTCAAATCTCTCACATGTCTTAGAAAAAATTGCTTCAAATTTCTCACCAAATCTTGTTAAAGGGCCAGAACAGCTACTTTTGAATTGCGCGTTTTACGGCGTGTGTAACGAAATGTCAAAAAAAATTTTTATCTCCTGCAGCGAAAACAAAGGCGGCATAGTTGCAAACTGTAAAATAATTATTAGTAAGCATGTGGAATATCACCATTGCTTTTTTCTGTTGTTATTGGTACAGTAGACGAAGAAACTTTTTGGACATTTCGTTTCCACGCCGTAAAAAGCGCGATTCAAAAGTAGCTGTACTATCCCTTTAAAATACGATGGTCTATTTCATTTTTTTGCTTAAAATCTCCTAAAATCCAACTTACGTTTCCATAAATCGATGGTAACCGGATCTTCGTTGTCTTACCAGTTTTCAGATTGAAATACCTCACGTGGGTTTGAATGCCGGTGTCGCAAACAAAGTACAAGTCGTTTTCATCGGCGGCGATAAAGAACCTTCCTCGAATGTGGGTCTCGAACAATGGCTGCGGCTCCGAGTCGTCGCTCACACACTTTCTGTACACTGTAAACGCATCCTCGGTGCGCATGTAATAGACGGTCTCGGTTTGTCCGTCGTAGTAAAATGGGGCCGAAGTTGAGCTGTTTTTTACCTAAAAAACGGATAAATAAGAGTAAGTGGCATCAAAACAAAGTATGGTATGTATTGTCGGCTTTCTTTTTTCAAAATGAAGCCTTGCATTTGCGGTATAAGACTTTGCTGACATAGAAAAGACATTCCCAGATATCAAAACGATCAAAACATTTAGCTCACGGTTTACAAGAGCGACCGGGAAATTCAACGACCTTTGCGGCCGAGAGAGTGCGCGAAATGCGGAGAGCACTCAGAGAAAAAACACTTTTTGGCCATAACTTTGCCAATTTTGTGTCGAAAAAATTGATTTTTTGTGAAGACATCACCCTCTATGGTAGAAATAGACATATAACTTTTTGTGTCAAAAATTGCAAAAAAGTATTGCATTTTTGCAAACTTTTTTCCTAAAAAATTTTTTTTTGCAAAGCACCAGTTAAAAATCTCGCCTATGTAATCGCACTTCCCAAATGCATTTGCGAGAAGTTAAGAGCCTCATAACTTACCGTAAACTTGAAAGAATGGGTTTCAATCTCCTCCGCGTACAACTCGACGCTCTTATTCGGCGAGATCACCATGGAAATGAGGTCTTCTTCCCGTTGCATTACAATCTGCTCCTCGTCGATTTCATTGCCCTGCATTCTTCGAAGTTTCGCGGATCGAGGAACCCTCAATTCGAGAGCAAAATCAATCGGTTTCTCATGTCCAGTCATGTGCATCGCACGGTGGAACAGGTTCTGATGGATGGTGACAAAAAGATTGGCGTCGTTTGTGATGGTCTCCGGCGATCGGCCGGCATCCACTCCGTGGGCTTCGATTGCGGAACAGAGGGAAGTCAGAGCGCTAAAAAAATGAATTACAAAGCTGAAAGAAGCGACTTATTTCGTCAAATTTTGAATCCAACGCAAGTACAGCGTTTGCAAAAAAAAAATTTTTTGCTTTCAAAAAAATTTTTCAACGAACTCTGCCTGGAAACAATCTCAAAAGTTTGAAAAAGCAAATGTAAGGCCAAAATGAACCTTGGTACAACGAATTTCTTCTATAACAAATTTTTTTTGAGCCACACGATTTGGAGGTTTAAAGGGCCAGAACAGCTACATTTGAATTGCGCGTTTTACGGTGTGGAAACGAAATGTCAAAAAAGTTTTTTTGATGTCCTGCAGCGAAAACAAACGCGGCAGAGTTGCAAACAGTAAAATAATTATTAGTAAACATGTACAATGTCACCATTACGTTTTTTCCGTTGTTATTGGTACAGTAGACGAAGAAACTTTTTGGACATTTCGTTTCCACGCCGTAAAAAGCGCAATTCAAAAGCAACTGTACCGCCCCTTTAATGAAATGACAATAGCCATGTGATCGGGCAGGTCAACTTTAGTAAAAGCTATCATTTTCCAGCTGAAATAAGCCCGATCGACGAGTTTTTTTGTGTCCTGCAGCGAAAACAAACGTGGCTGAGTTGTAAACAGTAAAATAATTATTAGTAAGCATGTAAAATGTCACCATAATTTTTTCATGCCGTTATTGGTACAACAGACAAAGAAATTTTTTTAGACATTTCGTTTCCAGGCCGTAAAAAGCGCAATTCAAAAGTTGCTATATATATGTACTGTCCCTTTAATCAAACGCCTAATGCAAACAAAAACTCTTGGCATTTTGCGACGAAATGCCAAGAGTTCCCTCCCTCTTGCTTTTTCGATTCAACGTGCACTGTAGTATTCAAAGCTCAGATCAGACTGCGTCACGCGAATAAACCTACATTGCAAAAAATTGGATCCAATCCTCAAATCCCTCCTGGGTATCCGGCTTCTCAGTCATCATTTCGTTGGCCATGCACAACGTTTTGAACCGGTCGTTCTGCGAACTCGCCAGGATCTTGGTGTCCTCAACACGACAATTGCAATAGAGATGAAGGACATGAACCGCTGAGAGGTTGTTCAAGATTTTTGTTAGGATCTAAACAGAGAAATGAGCAAATTCAACATTTAAACGTCCAATAAAAACTTAAAATTTAAATTTTTACAGTAAAAAGCCCATTTTTACCGTGAAAATACAAATTTACCTCCATCGGAAACCTCTTCAGAAATTGCAGCGCTAGTTTTACACCGTCGACTTTGCAAAACATACTGTTAATGCAATGAGACATTTATTTCGAGCAAGAAAGATATCAACTCAACGTGTCTAGTTGAGATCTCCAACGGACACTTTATGTTTTATGTGCAGAAAATTTTTGATTGCCATTGCGTCATCTGCGATTTTTCTCTGTGCTTTGACTTTGATTTCTTTTTTTGCATAATTTATGTAATTTTGTTGGCAATAGAAGATCGAAAAGATCTCCATGCAGACAGTAAATTTGTGGAAGATACGACGATTTACAAGGACAATACTTGAAAGTAAAAGATTTGACCTTTTCCGAACATCTTTTCCAATTTTTTTTCAAAAAAAGACCATTCAATATCTCGACAATGCCAATAACTGATAAGCTAAGATTTTCAGGAACTGATAAGTGTACATGATGGATTATATGTGCAAAATCTGAAGCAAATCGGACTGTCGGATGTGAGCTTACAGTTTCCGACCGCTCTCCGCATTTTGCGTAGTCTCTCGTTGGCAAAGATCTGTGAATATCTCGACTATCTTAGCAAAGCGAGAGCTAAAATTTTGTGGAATTTATGTGTTATCTATTCACAAGTTCGTAAAAAAATTTCAATGAAATCTGATCATTACACTCCGAACACTTCCTTCATGGACAACCACCAGTTAGCTCGTCAAAGATCTGTGAATATCTTGACTATCTTAGCAAAGCGAGAGCTAAAATTTTGTGGAATTTATGTGTTATCTATTCACAAGTTCGTAAAAAAATTTCAATGAAATCTGATCATTACACTCCGAACACTTCCTTTATGGACAACAACCACTCTCTTCGACAAAGATCTGTGAATATCTCGGCCATCTTTGCAAAGCAATAGCTAAAATTTTGTGGAATTAATCTGTGGGCCAGTCACAACATTTCAGCGGATTTAACTGAAATCTGATCATTACACTCCGCACACTTCCTTCATGAACAACAACCAGTCTGCTCGACAAAGATCTGTGAATATCTCGGTTATCTTTGCAAAACGATAGCTAAAATTTTGTGTAATTAATCTGTGGGCCAGTCACAACATTTCAGCAAATTTTCAAAAAAATCTGATCGTTACACTTCAAACACTTTCCTCATGAACAACAACCAGTTAGCTCGTCAAAGATCTGTAAATATCTCGGCTATCTTTGCAAAGCGATAGCTAAAATTTTGTGGAATAAATGTGCTATTTTGTCAGAAATTCGGAGAAAATTTTTAAAAAAATCTGATCGTTACACTTCAAACACTTTCCTCATGCACAACAACCAGTCTGCTCGACAAAGATCTGTGAATATCTCGGCTATCTTTGCAAAGCGATAGCTAAAATTTTGTGGAATTTTTGTGTTATCTAGTCACAAGTTCTTAAAAAAATTTTCGAAAAAATCTGATCATTACACTCCGAACACATCCTTCATGGACAACAACCACTCTCTTCGACAAAGATCTGTGAATATCTCGGTTATCTTTGCAAAACGATAGCTAAAATTTTGTGTAATTAATCTGTGGGCCAGTCACAACATTTCAGCAAATTTTCAAAAAAATCTGATCGTTACACTTCAAACACTTTCCTCATGAACAACAACCAGTTAGCTCGTCAAAGATCTGTAAATATCTCGGCTATCTTTGCAAAGCGATAGCTAAAATTTTGTGGAATAAATGTGCTATTTTGTCAGAAATTCGGAGAAAATTTTTAAAAAAATCTGATAGTTACACTTCAAACACTTTCCTCATGCACAACAACCAGTCTGCTCGACAAAGATCTGTGAATATCTCGGCTATCTTTGCAAAGCGATAGCTAAAATTTTGTGGAATTTTTGTGTTATCTAGTCACAAGTTCTTAAAAAAATTTTCGAAAAAATCTGATCATTACACTCCGAACACTTCCTTCATGGACAACAACCACATTTCCGACCCACAATATGCTCAGTTTCTTGAGTCCGCTCCTCTCCCCACATTTCTTGTCCCTTCTTTTTTTGCGGGGTTTAATGCGTTTGATTGGAGCCGCGAGCGAACCCATAAAAGGTGCGGAAGTCGAAACGACTCCTTTCTTGGTGTAAAATCGGGAGTTTTGGCGCATTTCAGCCATAAAGCCCTGATCGACTTTTTTGATACAAAAGCCCTCGTCGCGAGAGGTCAGAGGTCATAAAATTCGGATTTGTAAAGAGATCAAGAGGCCCTGTTCTCGAGGCTTTGTGGGATATAATAGATCCGAATTGTTTTACGACCACTTTGGACCAACATACGACCGTTTTTTGAGCGTAACGCTTGTGCAGCAAAAAGACAACGGAAAATCAGTGTTTTTCGGAGGGGGGGGGGGGGGGATTTTTCGAGATTTTGCCGCAGATAGCCGTCTTGTGCATTTTCGGGAATGAATGGAAAGACAGTTGTTGGTAATTTCAGCGCCACATTAGTAACGGCGATCTAACGACGAAACGAAATAAAAACAAGACCCCCAACTGTGCGGTACAAGATTTTTTGGAGAGCAGATTGAAGAAGCGAGATGGTAAAAGGCGGAAGCAAGATTTTGAAGACACTGAGGGACTAATATTTCCATTTTCTCGACATAAAATTTTTGATTTTTGAAAATAAAATTTTTTGATGACTAAAAAATGTTTTTTGAAATTTTTTTAAATTTCATGCTTGGAATTTGACAAAACTTGACCTAACTTAAGATTAAGCCTGTTTAAGACATATTTTAAATCCTTCAGTCGCACTTTGCAGAAATTTTTAAGGCAAAAAATGGAAAAATTCAATTTTTTGCGATTTGAGCAGCGAAAATTTTGTATTCTGCTTTCTATATAATCGATAATGTTTCCACCAAAAATATATTTTTTCTTCACAAATTTCACAATGATATAAACAAAAACCCGTTTTTTCTGGCGGCTCTCTGCATTTTCCATAGTCTCTCTCCAGCACAGATCGTTGAATATCTCAACGGAAGATGCATAGCAAGAGCCAAAATTTTTAGAAAGTTATTTATGGCCCAGAAGAAAAGCTTGGACCAAATTTGAAGCAAATATCAAAAAGATTTTAATGTGAGGTATTACCATATATTGTTCATCATCAAGCAAATTGGCAATAAATTTTCAAAGATTTTAAATCATTTTTTTGATAAATTTGCCATTAAACATACCTAACAAAGCGATATTCAGCAAAACTTTGGCTTGATTCCTTTTCTCTCTCCATTTCTCGCGTTTCCCCCTTCCTCGTCGCTGATTGGCTCTCTCTTTTTTCGACCAACGAGAGGAAGAGAAGAAATGGAAGCTCCGCCTCTTTATCGGCAAGTGGCTTTTGGCTGTTTTGGGAGTAATTTGAATAAATTTATGCGGACAAATTATTATAACGGGTTTTTTGGGGCAAAAGAAAGTTTTTATGCGCCATTTTGGAAGCATATCTGATGAAATGTTTGATGATTTAGGCAGAAAAATTTTATTTTTGACAGTCAATCGATTTTAACGTCTTGTGGTGTGAATTTTGAGAAGGATTTATATGTTTTAGAGCGAGTAAATGCGTCACATTTGAGAAAATTATAGATTTAATTGCGAGAAGTTTTATTTTTGACATAAAAATTCGTTGCAGTCTCTCGACTCCAAAGATTGTTGAATATTTCAGCTGAAGTCGCAAAGAAACAGCTAAAAATTTCAGCGACTAATCTAAGGCGCAGACAGAGTATCTATGTAAAGTTTGAGTTCAATCGACCAATCGCTTTTTTTTCAAATTCTATTTTTTACCAAAAATTTTTGGCAATTTTTCCGAAAAAATGTTATCATTACCACTGCAAACTTAATGTCCAGAACGATCATTCCTCGAGTTGCACTACCGTAACCGCACTCATCGTTTCACAGCTTGCTTTTTTCGAATAACTCATTAATCCCAAGGAGAGATCGGTGTTTCCAATCCAATTCGTTTCTCTTCAGCCGCAAAGGGTGCAATCCAGTTTACGACCTGTGGCGCTCTTCCGCCAATACCTTCCACAGCCGCTTCTCAACGCCGCTGAGCGAAAATGCTTGACGACAAAGTGGTTGTGTTCGATGGGCTAGTTGATGGTGGTACTTTTTTTTTAAGTTTTGCATCGAAAGGGTCTCACATGTCAAATTGAGAAGGGAACTCTTCAAATTGGCTTTTCGTCCAAAGATTTATTGGAAAAATTATTTTAAAATTTACCGCTAGGTATTACCGGTCAAAACAAGTCTGAAAAGAATCCATAGCCTGAAAATGGGAAACTTTGTCAGAAAGGACCTGGTTTTTACCAAATTCGACAAGAAATCGGTCAAAAAATATTTTCCGGATCCCATATTTGTGACGAAATGCCAACTTGAACAGTTCCCTTTTGCTTTTTCGATTTGACGTGCTTCAGCTCGAGATGGCCGTATTTGGACCAGAAGTTACGCTCTCTAAGGCATTGGTTGATGATTTTAGAGATTACAAGACAAATTTCCATGCTTTATTCCACCTTTCTTGCGGACTTACTAATGATTTCGAGGTATCTCTTCTGTTGTCTAAAATACGCTCTGTTCTCAAAACACAAAGCTCCTGTTTTCGGATAATTTTGCAAGTACGATCTGTTTAGGTCACATATTGAACGCTGAAAATTTCAAGTCAAATGTGTTTAACACTTTCGAGATATTCAAAGATCTTTAGGGGAAAGGCCCGGTATCTATGACGAAATACGATCAAACAATGATTTTTGGCTTTGCCTTTCTAAATTTTTCCCCGAAAAAATAAGTTTTTATAGACATATTGCACTTGTTAGTTCAAAGAGAATGCAAATTTTTTATTCCAAAAAATAATAAAATTTTGATCTGAGACTCCGTAGTTTTTGCAAAGCGCGAGCCAAAAATTTTGGATAGCATCTAGAAAAGTTTAATCTTAAAATTTCATTGAGATCTTTACTTTTAAATTTCGATTGTTGCTGAAATCACTCTAGCGGCTTTACGTAGAAACTTGCAAATTTTCGACCAAGAATCTCTGTGGTTTCTGCAAAGCGCAAGCCAAAAATGTGGGATAGGACGTAAGAATTTTTTATCTTAATCCCCGTCAAATTTTATCATGATCTTTACTTTTGAATTTCGATATCTCTTCCGTCCTTCGTTACCCACCAATCTCTAAAGCGACCAAATTCACTGACCCCTCTCCTCCTTTTGCGACCAAAAAATTTTTTCATTTTCACAAATTGCCAACTAAACGCTGCTAATTATCCAAAGTCGAGTCTCACTTTCCAATAATTACTCGAATTGCCTCGAGGAATGAACGAATGGAGTCGAAAAGCATTAAACCAATTGGACGAGTCGGGGATGTGGTGGTGGGTGGGTGGTGGGAACGAGTAAACGGCAGAGGAGTTGTTTGTGAAATTGCGTTGGAAATGTTGTGTCGGACGTGTTGAATGCCATCATTTTTTCTTGAGGTGCTAGAAAGGTTCAACGACCCTTAAAAAAGCTGTGGAAAATGGGACAACTTTGAGGGCAAAATTACTTAGAAATGATATTTTTTCCGTTGATACGACGCGGTATTTACAAGCCTCTTTGTCAAATTTATACCGTTGCAAAGCTAAATTTTTACTCTCTAATGACGCTAAATTTCAGCCTCCTATCTTTAACGGCTAGCGAGAAATTTGTTGAAAAAGAAGGTGCAGTCAAATCGAAAAAGAAAGAGGGTTGGAACTCTTGGCATTTCGTCACAAATATGGATCCGAGAAGTCTTTTTTGACCGACTTCTTGTCTAATTTGGTAAAAAACAGGTCTTTTATGACAAAGTTTACCATTTTCAAGCTATATAGGTTCTTTTCAGACTTGTTTTGACCGGTAATACCTAGCGGGGAAATTATAAAATAATTTTTCCGATAAATCTCAGGACGAAAAGCCAATTTGAAGAGTTTCCTTCTCAATTTGACGTGTGAAAGAAATTTAAAAAATTCAAAAAATTTCATAAAATTTTTGATCGAAAAGAACAAAAAGCCATGCACAGTTGCAAACAACATTGAAATTCCCCACCGACCATCGCGGCCTTTCGTATGAGGTGTCTCCAAGCAGGAATTTCCAAAAAAGTTGGGTATCTCGACGCACGTCAAATCAAAAATGGAAGTCTTCAAGTTGGCGATTCGTCTTTGACACTTCGCAACATCGAAGAAAAATTATTTTTCTAGCTGCCGCCTTTTTCTTTATTTACGTTTATAGCCAGTATTTGACGGAAAATGGTAAAATAACTGCCAAACCACAATAAAATAATTTTTTCCAACAATTTGCGTTACTTTTCAGCAAATTTTAACAAAAAATGGCAAATTTAGATACCCAAAAAATACTTTTCTTCGATGTTGCGAAGTGTCAAAGACGAATCGCCAACTTGAAGATTTCCCTCTCCCTTGCTTTTTCGAGTTGTCATATATATGTGGAAGCCATGCCAAAAATTTGAAGGAAATTGGACCGCACGTCAAATCGAAAAGGGGGTTCTTCAAGTTGGCGATTCGTCTTTGACACTTCGCAACATCGAAGAAAAGTAATTTTTTGCGTATCTAAATTTGCCATTTCTTGTTAGAATTTGCTGAACAGTATCGTAAATTGTTGGAAACAATTATTTTATTGTGGTTTGGAAGTTATTTTGCCGTTTTCCGTCAAATACTCGCTATAAACGTAAATCAAGAGAAAAGACGGCAGCTAGGAAAATAATTTTTCGCACGTGTTGCGAAGTGTCAAAGACGAATCGCCAACTTGAAGACCTCCCTCTCTCTTGTTTTTTCGATTTGACGTGCGACGAAAAGTGTAAACTCTTTGAAAAGTGTAACTTCAAATCCACATAAATTATATGCACTCTGTTCAGGCCATGTATGCAGAATTTGAAGCCATTCGCCTTGGCCAATAGCCAAGAAAAAGATTTTTTTTCCGCCTGTCTTCTCATCCTGCCATCTTGTTTGCCAACAATTCTCCAGCTTCGCCGTTATATTACTTTATAATCCATTTTCCCCATAGCCCTGTCTGTCTACTGTACACATTCCCTATCGCTTCACCTCAATCATCCACCATTCCGATCTCCAGCAGACGCCCGATTCCAAAGGTTTGAATGAGGTCGTGTGGAAGAAGAATGCAAAAAAAAGAGAATCCAATCAATTTGATCGTTTCTCTCCCCCCCCCCCCCTTTTTTTCGAAAATTGGGTGCGGCGGTGTACGGTAGTTGCTTTTTGTAGCGGGAGAAAATTTGTTTACAATCAATTTATTGCAGGTGCTGATCATGATGGGTTCTGGGGAAGGAAAACACAGTAATAATTTTTTTGTATAGCAAAAATTAGAATTAAAAAATGGATTTTTTTGTTTTTTGAGATTTTAAAAATTTTTTTTGCAAATAAATTTTTGCATAGCAAATTAAAGATTTTGACATTTTTTTGCGCAGCAAGGTAAATACCTTTGGCTAAAAATGTAGTAACAAGTACTTGAAATGATTTTTAGATCAAAATATAGGTTTGAAACAGAATGCCAAAGATTTGCCAAAACGCGCGGGAGATTTGAATATTCAAAAATTTTTGCAAAACAAGCTGTAGATTGGCTAAAAATTGAGAAAAGTAAAATATTCTTACTTCTTGTGCAAATTCAAAGCTGTTTGTCAAGTGCTACCGTAATTTCGACCAATGTCTTCTGCTAATTACGCTGTTGATTTCTCGATTTCTCTCCCGAAAAGAAAGTGTAATTTGGTTGGGTGCTTTGCGTAATAAAAGAGTCGTGTTAAAATTGGGAACGAAGCAATCTGGCTGATTGATTCGAAAAAGACTTTTTTCTGTAACGACATAGAAAGTAGTAAATTGACGAAGCATATAACTAGACTAATCTCAGAAAAAATGTAAAGTTAATTTTAATTTTGCTTTGCAAATTTTTTGGGAAACATTTCAAATTTTTAAGCAAAGCAAGGCGCTTAAAAAAAGTGCGACGCTCAGATTTTTTTTTACATTTTGTACACTCGTCGGGCATACACCACATATCAATTCCTGGAAATATTAGCCAGCGCTTTGCAGACACAGCCGAGATATTAAACAATCTTTGCTGCCGAGAGAGTATTCGAAATGCGGAGAGCGGTCAGAGAAAAAGCCTCTTTTTGGCGATAATTTTGCCAGTTTCGCGTGGAAAAAGTTGATTTTTTGTCAATACATTGCCCCTATGGCAGAAATTGGTTTAAAACTTTTTGTGATAAAAGTTTGTATCGTTTCTGCACAACGCGATTCTCAAAACTCCGACTCTAGGTTCGATGCTTTTCAACTCCATTCGTTCATTCCTCGAGGCAATTCGAGTAATTATTGGAAAGTGAGACTCGACTTTGGATAATTAGCAGCGTTTAGTTGGCAATTTGTGAAAATGAAAAAATTTTTTGGTCGCAAAAGGAGGGGAGGGGTCAGTGAATTTGGTCGCTTTAGGAGATTGGTGGGTAACGAAGGACGGAAGAGATATTGAAATTTAAAACTAAAGATCATGATGAAATTTGACGGGGATTAAGATAAAAAATTCTTACGTGCTATCCCACATTTTTGGCTTGCGCTTTGCAGAAACCACAGAGATTCTTGGTCGAAAATTTACAAGTTTCTACGTAAAACCGCTGGAGTGATTTCAGCGACATGCACTATGAGAAAACAAAAGTTCGCTTTGCACTGTGCAGTTTCTTTCTTTTTGCACCGTGCAATAGACTTTTTTTGGCCGTCCCTTGCATCTTGATTTTTTTGCACTGTACAAACACCAAACATGACTCCAGCGATTTTCGAACGGATTATATTATGTATAAGAATATCGTATTTTTTTCTTTAAAAATTCATAAATCGCAAAATTTTCAATTTTTATATTATATAAGCTGCAATAATCCAAAAATTATATTAAAACATCTTTATTCGCAAAAAAATAAATAAACACCATAAAGAATTACGGCGTATTTTACAAATGAATTATTCTTTTACTGTTACAAAAGTTCCAAAAAATAAAAAAAAAACAAAAATTATTTTGATACTAGCGATTTTAATGTTAAAGGGGCAATATAACAACTTTTGAACTGCGCTTTTTACGACGTGGAAACGAAATGCCAAAAAGTTTCTTCGTCTACTGTACCAATAATAGTCCGTTAGCAAAGTCGCTGGAGAGACTTCGGCGACATGCACTGTGAGAAAACAAAAGTTCACTTTGCACTGTGCAATTTCTTCCTTTTTGCACGGTGCAATAGGCTTTTTTCCGCCGTCGCTCGCACCCTGACGTTTTTTGCACGGTGCAACCACCAAAAAATCTCTCCAGCGCCTTTGCGAACGGACTAGTATCAGCGGAAAAAATAATGGTGACATTCTACATGCTTACTAATAATTATTTTACTGTTTTTAACTCTGCCGCCTTTGTTTTCGCTGCAGGACATAAAAAAACTTTTTTGACATTTCGTTTCACACACCGTGGAAAGCAAAATTCAAAAGTAGCTGTGCTGTCCCTTTCATATTAATATAATATTTTCCCTTGCTTTCTTTCGCACTTTCCCAACTCAATTCGTCGAGTTCGTGGGCCCCGGGATTTGACAACCCGAAAGTTGTCATCTTATCTCTCATCTCCGTCGCCCTATTGTCCCCGCGAATGGCCTCCGGGGACTCGTTGGCGGCTTTTCCCGACGAGACTTTTCGCGCTTCATCTTCATAGCGCGAAAAAGAATGTTTTTCGCGCGCAGGAGGAGGGGGGGGGGGGGGGGGGGGGAATATTGTGCCGGCGATTGGGGCCGAGATTGCGGCCGCTCCGGAGGGTGACAAAACTTTGGGCCGCGAGGAATGGGGAATCGTTATCGCGTCAAAGTGGGGCTCCAAATCGAACTCTGCGGCTTTGCGGACAATCTTTATTAATTTTTAAGGCGAAAAATGAGGAAGGGTTACTGTAATCGAAAAAAAGTATTGTAAATTACAAAAAATCTTGTTATTCCAATCTAAGAGTCATTGACAGATTTTTTAAAAAAAACTTGACGTAAATAAAGATGAGTTCTTTGTACTAGCCCGTTTGCAAAGTCGCTGGAGTGATTTTAGTATTAGTACAGTAGGCGTTTTTTGGTGTTTGCACCGTGCGAAAAACGTCAGGGTGCGAGCGACAGCCGAAAAAAGCCTATTGCACCGTGCAAAAAGCAAGAAATTGCACAGTGCAAAGACAAGTTTTGTTTTCTCACAGTGCATGTCGCCGAAATCTCTCCAGCGACTTTGCAAACGGACTAGTATTGGTACAGTAGGCGAAGAAACTTTTTGGCATTTTGTTTCCACGTCGTAAAAAGCGCAGTTCAAAAGTTGTTATATTGCCCCTTTAACATTAAAATCGCTAGTATCAAAATATTTTTTGTTTTTTTTTATTTTTTGAAACTTTTGTAACAGTAAAAGAATAATTCATTTGTAAAATACGCTGTATTTCGTTTTGGTGTATATTTATTTTTTTTGCGAAAAAATGTTTAATATAATTTTTGGATTATTGTAGCTTATACATGGTGCATAAAGCAGGATATTGCACAGTGCAAAGCAAACTTTTGTTCTCTTACATTGCATATCGCAGAAGTCACTCCAGCGGACGGAGTAGCAAGGCGCATTTAAGATTTTGGCATGCCCGTTGCAAACACCACCAGCATTTTCAAGTCGGAAATTGGGCTGCTTCGACACGCGTCTCATCGGATTTCAGTATATGATTTTTGGCTGCTTAGCGCGCTAAAACTTGGATGACTAAACTGAGTTTAGTTCAGTTTAGGCTTGCTCTGATTAGTGTTACGGCTGACGAGGCTTAGAGTTTGTCTCAGGCCTTAATTCGCGCTTAGGAAAACCTTTTATAATATAATATTATAAAGTTTTCTGCAGGTTGTGGACAAAGTGGGGCGGTTAAAGTGCCAAGTAAAGACATTTCTATAGTATGACTTAATCTAAATCTCGCCCAACTTTTATCCAAATGCACGCTTTTAATTTTTTTTTGTTTTTTCTGTAATCTTTCAATAGCAAAAAATTGTTTTGGCCTTTGTATGACATGTTCTACCGAGATCAAGCCCAATTTATGCAAAATTATGGGGTTTATGTCAACTTTGGACTTGAATATTTCGATGGTTTCTGCATAGCGCAAACGAAGAGTCTGACAAATGTCCTTGGAAGTAAAAATCTCAATTTTGTACCAAGGAACATCAAAATTAATTTTTTTTTTGTTTTTTCTGCAAAACTAAGTTTTCAGTTTTCTACCGTAATCTTTTGTTGTCAAAAAATTTTTAGACCCTTGTATAATATATACGACACACGTCAAATTGAGGAGGAAACTCTTCAAATTGGCTTTTCGTCCTAAGATTTATCGGAAAAAATATTTAAAAATTTCCCCGCTAATTACCGGTCGAAACAAGTCTGAATCCATATAGCTCGAAAATGGTAAACCTTGTCAAAAAAGACCTGGTTTTTCCCAAATTCGACAAGAAATCGGTCAAAAAAGACTTTTCGGATCCCATATATGCCTCGGTGTATATAAATTGCTCGAGCAAATATGAAAATAATTAGCCAAAACCGTTCATTTACATTTTCATTTTTCATTTTCATTTACCGTTCATTTTACAAAATGAACGGTTTTTGGCAAAAACCGTTCAGCTTTGGGAAAAAAATTTCCTATAACCGAGGTCCTCCAAAATTTGGACCAGTTCAACATCTGCTGCGAACGGAATTTCAAGGAAAGCGTTCACAATTCACCACATCGTGAACGTTTTTTTTCATTATCGCAAACTAATTCGCGATAATGAAAAAAAGTTGACCATTCGGACTAGTTCATCCGATGAACGCTTTTTCGTGAAAACCGTTCAGGAAATTCTAAAAAAAAATCTAATTATTTTGGGCTGAACGGTTTTTGCCAAAACCCGTTCATTTTGTAAAATTAACGGTAAAGAAAATGAAAAATGAAAATGAAAATGTAAATGAACGGGTTTTGGCGAATTATTTTCTTATTTGCTCGAGCATTTATATACACCGAGGCTTATATTATATTTGTGACGAAATGCCAACAGTTTCCTCCCTTTTGCCTTTTCGATTTGACGTGCCTCAGCTCGAGATGGCCGTATTTGGACCAGTAGTTACGCTCTCTAAGATCTTGGTTGATGATTTTCGAAATTACAAGACAAATTTCCATGCTTTATTCCACCTTTCTTGTGGACTTACTAATAATTTCGAGGTATCTCTTCTCTTTCCTTCAAAATGCAAGCTACGACATGTTTCACCAAGATCCAGCCCAATTTTTGGTCAAGTTGGACCCGAACTTCTCGTTCTTCTCGGCCCATTCCCAGTTTATTCTCGATTCCCCATTTTATTCCCAAATCCTGCGGGGGCAAAGGCCGGGCCGGCGGCAATATTTCACATTCAATTCCATTTTTCGTAATCCACTGTTCTTATCTGCGCCCGAAGCGAACAGCTTTTCTGGTGACATTGTTTGACAAATTTGCGGCCGCGCGCCCTCTTTTCGTCGCGGCCCAATCGCCCTTTTGCGGAACGTGAAAACCCGCGAAAATTCGGCGCAAACTCGCTGTCCGCTTCCCTCTTTTCGAAGCCATTCGTCCACCGTAATCCCCGCCGGCTTAATGCTTGTTCGGCCGTTGGGCGGCCGTCGAAAGGCGCGCCTCAAAAAGTTTTTTCATTCCGATTTTATTTCGAGAGACATTAAAATGTCAACGGGATTTTTTGACGGCGATGCTTGCAAGGCATTGGGTTGTAAATTTGTGAGTGTTCGAAATTTTGCGTAGCAAGGTTTAAAACTTTTTGAAAGAAATTCGAGAAAATTTTCCGAATCAAAAAAAATTTCTTGAATGTGTTTTTAAATAAAATTTCGATTTCACACTAAATTCACTTATATGACTTTTTGCGGCGTATTTTACCGGGATTTCTCAACGGCAGTCTGCGCCCCGTCCTACAAGTAAAAGGCTCACAGATTTTTTAAAAATTCTCAGAGAATCTTCTGCAAGCGCTATACTAGTCCGTCAGTAAAGTTGCTGGAGTGATTTCCGCGACGTGCACTGTGCAAAAACAAAAGTTCACTTTGCACTGTGCAATTTTTGATTTATGCACCGTGCAATTGGCTTTTTTCGGCCGTCCCTTGCATCTTGATTCCAGTGCATATCGCCGAACTACTCCAGCAACTTTGCGGACGGACTACTACTCCATTCTTAAAGTCGCTGGAGAGATTTCGGCGACATGCACTGTGCAAAAACAAAAGTTCTCTTTGCACTGTGCAATTTCGTGCTTCTTGCACCGTGCAATAGGTTTTTTTCGGCTGTCGCTTGCACCCTGACATTTTTTGCACTGTGCAAACACCAAAAATTACTCCAGCGATTTTGCGGGCGGACTAGTAAGCATATCTCTGAAGTCTTACAACTTTATAAGCCTTTTTTATCAACATAGCGAAAAAAATTTTGATGATTTCTGAATTTTTATTACTTTTTTTTAAATTTTATTTTTATTTGATAGTGCTCGTTTATCTCGTATTTTACCCTATTTTCCCCTCAAAAAAATTTTTTCTATCGCTTTTTTTCAGTGATGTCGAAACGAAATTTTTCCCACTCAAACGAGGAGACAATTTCGAAAAAATGTCGATTTTCCATCGACGAAATTTTGAATACGACCAAAAACTCGGCCCTCGAGGAAGAAGAGACAAAACTGGACGAGGAGACGGACAGACGACGAGAGGAAAATTGGATTCCCGCAGGCAATTCGGCCACCTTGGAGGGGCTGAATTGTCGATTGGAGGGGAGAGAAATGTGGGCTCAGTTCTACAAATTGGGAACGGAAATGATTATTACCAAGTGTGGAAGGTGAGAATGTAATTTTGAAAAAGGATTCGACGCTTTTGATCGGTTTTGTTCGGGATTTGTCAAAATTCGCACAGTGCAAAATCATAGGCTTTTTTCAACTAAGAAACTGCACTGTGCAAAAAATTGGATAATTTCACTCAGATTTCTATGACATGTTGACACAACTTTGGATTGCGACTTTTAAAGGCATATGCAAGATTTTTAGCTCGCGTTTTGCAGACAAAAATTTAAGTTTTGGGCCGAAATTTGCAAAAATATTTTTATTTTTTGATTTTTTATCTGTTTTTGGCATTGAATAGCGATTCTTCTAATTTGAAGCCAAAACCAACTATCTCGGATAGGTCCTTAAAATTCACCAAAATCCGTGCAATTTTGTTCTTCGGAAATCTACAGTAACCTCAATTTTTGTTTTCCCTCCCAAAAAACGCGTAAAATTCCAAATTGGTGGTGATTTTGAATAATTTTACTACTTCGTCGGCAGTTATTACAAATTGAGTAATTTTGAATTTTAAAAACTTGTGACATCTGCCCTCGAGGCTCCAAGTTTAAACGCGCGAAATTGCTCCCATGGGAAGCGAAAAAAAGAGCTAAAGCTCGACGAGAAATGTCGTCGAATGGACAAGTTTTTACAGGCACATGCTATACACGTCATGTTTGCTTGAAGATACAAAAAAAAAGTTTATGTGTTGACCTGTTTACAGTAAGAGCCAAGGATATAAAAACTGGGCTGAGCCGGTAATCGAAACCGGGACCTCTCGCACCCGAAGCGAGAATCATACCACTAGACCACTCAGCCACGCATTGAAAAAGGCTTTCGGGCCGCGCTAATTGGACGCGGCTGTGGCCAAAGAGAGACATTCCGCTGCAGCGCGCTGAAGAATAAATAATAGAAAAAATTTTTAAGGAATGAAAGCGCAAAGCTAAAATTTCAAAAAACTTAATTGTAAATTTTGAAAATCTCGAAAAAGTTTGTCAAAAAAGAAAAGACGATCAGAAAAAAGACTTGTTTCATTAAAATGCCTGGGGCAATTTTCTTGAAATTTGGTCTACATGTGTCATCTAGGCCACATATCAATTCCTGTAGATTTTAGCTCGCGCTTTGCATGGGCAGTCGAGATATTCAGCGATCATTTTTGCCGAGAGACTATGAAAAATGAGGAGAGACCAAAACTTTTCTAGGTATATCTTTTGAAGCATTGATGATGAAAGGTTAATTCTCTGTAGAAAGATCTTGTTCTTTATGACGAAGAGACTGTAAAAAGCCAAAAAATAAATTTTTCGATTAAAAAATCTCGAAAATCCCAAAAACTTTTACAAAAATTGCTATGTGATTTCTCAAAAAAAATCGTAATCCAAATTACCATTTTTTTTAATTATTATTAAACCTTCAGACGGATGTTCCCCACAGTAAAAGTTCGACTCGAAGGTTGCGAGCCTCATCACCAATACTACGTATTCTTGGATGTGATTCCGGTGGACGATCATCGCTACCGTTACATGTACAACAAATCGTCGTGGCAGACATGCGGAAAGGCCGAACCTTCGCCGCAAAGTCGGCTTTATTTGCATCCGGACTCGCCTCATGATGGGCGTGGGTTGGATAACAATGTCATAACCTTTGAGAAGGCCAAACTCACAAATAATGCGGACGATTCGAGGGTCGGACATGTGAGTTGTATTCTGCTGGCCGTAGAGGTCAATGTTTCAATAAAAAATTAATTTTTCCCCCGCAAGTTTGTAATATGGCTAAAACTGTTTTTCTCTCCGGCCGCTCTCCTCATTTCGCGCACTCTCTCACCGGCAAAAGATCGCTGAATATTTCGATTGCCTTCGCAAATTGCGATCTAAAACTTTCAGACATTGATGGGACGTGCGAAAGGACTGTTTATGCCCATTTTCCGGAAAATCGCCTCAGGCATTTTTCTTTTAGCAAGATTTCTCTAACCATGTCTTCATTTTGCTATATTTGAGTTTTTAGCAATAATTCATTTAAAACAGTCCGAGTAAAATTTTCTTATGATTTTTCATACCAATCACGACGTCATTTCAGCTAGTCCTCAACTCAATGCACAAGTATCAGCCTCGTGTCCACGTGGTGGTCAAAAAAAACCGGTCAGCTCCGTTGGATCCAAATCATCCAGATTTTGACATCCAAAAAGAAGAGTACAAAACATTCGTCTTCGATGAAACCAAATTTATGGCCGTTACAGCGTATCAAAATCAGCTAATAACGAAATTAAAAATCGAAAAAAATCCGTTTGCCAAGGGATTTCGGGATCCCAATGGAAGAGGAAATGATTTCAGCGACTTGTAAGCAATTTTCAAAAATTTGAAAAGCTTTTTTGCGAAAAAATCACAGTGGTGACAAAAATGCTACTGTTTTAGATGGGAAAGCATTTTTGCGAAAAAATTTTATTGGAAAGCACTTTTTCCAAAAAGCTTACATTGTCAGTTGGAATGCATTTTTGTCAAAAAATATTTTACCATTTTGTTCCAGATTCGGTTCATCCTGCCCAACCACACTAGCTGAGCCCCCACACTTCTTTAACAACGTATTACGATTCGCGATGATGTCCTCAATATTTGGTCCACAAAGTACCCTATTTTTGCCGGCAGTGCCAACCAACGAAATGTCCGCTCAATGGCAAATGAATCAAAATCTGAATCGATTTTGTCTACCGATTGAGGAGGGAAAGAACGTATGTTGATTTGGGAGTCGGCGTAGTCTCTCGTCGACAAAGCAAACGCTCTTCGAATATCTCGGCTGCCCGTACAATATACGAGCTGAAATTTTCAGGGATTGATACTTATGGACCACTTATCAATTCCCAAATGTTTTAGCTTGCGCTTTGCAGAAACGACCGAGATTTTTTAGTCGCAAGTTGGAAAAAATGTAACACTTTTCTGCGAATTTTGACATAAAAAGTTTCATGTCTGTTTTTACAGTAGAGGGTAATGTCTCCACATAAAATAATTATTTCCGTACAAAACTGGCAAAGATAAAACACGCATTCTAGACTCCTAGCTCGCGTTTTGCAAAAACGACCGGGATTTTTAGATCGAAAGTTGGCAAAAATGTGACTTGCAAATTTAAGTATGACAAGTTTCATGCCGATTTCTACCATAGCGGGTAATGTTTCCACAAAAAATTATTTTTTCCGTACGAAACTGGTAAAGATATAGCCAAAAATGTTTTTTCTCTAACCGCTCTCCGCGTTTCGCGTATTCTCTATGCCCCAAAGATCGTCGAATATCTCGGCTGCCCCTGCAAAGCGCGAGGTAAAACTTTCAGGAATTGATAAGCGGCCCATAAATATCAATTCCTGATAATTTTAGCCCATACATTACACGGATAGCCGAGATACTCAAAGAGCGTTTACGCGGACTGCGGAGAGCGGTCAGAGAAAAAAACGTCTTTGGCCAGTGCCTCTGCCTTTACTAGATTAAAATTTTAAAAACGAGTTCGCAAACATCAAAAAAATAATGTCTTGGACATTATTTTTGGCTTTCGTTTTATGAATACCTTTTTCTTCAGCTCGAATGCAAACCCTCCACATCAAACTCGTCAACACCAACTGATCATGAAACAAACGTCTCCGTCGACGATGCCGACGATCAAAGTTCAATAGCGACAGTCAAAACTGACGCTACTACATAGTTATGGCCTGTACAACATCACAATTTGTATTATTCTTCACTTTCCTCCTCAATTTTATCCATTCCGATTTAATTTCTTTCCAAAAAACAACTTTTTTCGTTATTTTTTTTTATTTCTCTCATTTTCTAGTCGGTTACAAAAGTTTCATTGCCCAAATTATAAAAAAAAACAAAAGATTGTTCACTTATTCCAAGGTCTATATGTTGTGTTGCTCAGTTTGTACATCTTCGCTTCGGTAGTTTCTTGTTTATCGGTTCTCTTATGAAAGTTAAATAAATTATTATTATTTTTTATAGATTAAAAAGATCCATAAATAGTGTTAAGAAAGAGCAATTACTAGAAGTTGGACCAAAAGGAAGACTTGACTCAAAAAAGTAAGTTTGCGTCACAACTTTCTCCATGTGGTAATTGGGGCAACAGCAAGCGTTCTAATTTCTCGGAAACCGTTGAATTTCTCAGCTCACCCTGCAAAGCAGGAGCTAAAATTAACAGAAATTGATACGTGGCATATGCGGAATACGTATGCAAAATTTGAAGAAACTCTATACACTTCTTGCAAAACAGATGTGGGATCTACAGTATGCTTCGCAGGAACATACGAGATTTTAGGGTCAAAAGTTTGCAAAAAAACAACGTATCCCTACGAATGATGACTCTGCTCTGCCCGCACTTTCGTAGTCTGTTCGCAAAGTCGTTTAAGTGATTTCCGCGACGTGCACTGTGCAAAAACAAAAGTTCACTTTGCACTGTGCAATTTGTTGCTTTTTGCACCGTGCAATTGGCTTTTTTCGGATGTCGCTCGCACCCTGACGTTTTTCGCACGGTGCAAACACCAAAAAACGCCTACTGTACCAATACTAAAAATCACTCCAGCGACTTTGCAAACGGGCTAGTACAAAGAACTCAGCTTTATTTGCGTCAAGTTTTTTTCAAAAAATCTGTCAATGACTTTTAGACCTGGACTAACAAGATTTTTTGTAATTTACAATACTTTTTTTTCGATTACAGTAACCCTTCCTCATTTTTCGCTTTAAAAATTAATAAAGATTGTCCGCAATCTGCTTTAGGCACAACAACTTTACAAAATTTCAAGAAAAACCGCGAGTCTCACCCCCGAACCGTCCCTTATAAAGTGGTTCTACCTTTGTTGATATCGCTTCAAACATTTGTTCTCTTCTCTCAATCCTTTCAACCTCAATCCTTCCTCATTCCGTCGAATTCGCAATCCCAATAAGAGATCCCTTTCGTCAACGCACATTCTTTGCGATCGGAGGGAAATGCGGCAGAAAAACGATTAATCGAAAAGAAATTTGGAGGGGGGGGGGGGGGATTAACTGGTTTCGCGATGTGACATTTAATTAAGATTTGGATGGGAATTAGGCTAATTGTCATCCAGGTGGGATATTGACTATTAAATCGTAGTTAAATAGTTACTTTTGCTTTATTCTTGAAGTTAGTCAAATTCAAATGGCTGACACCGATTCTACGGATCAAAGTAACTCCAGTCTACTGTTTAAAACTTCGTCTATTAAGACCACGGTTGATGTTGAGGCCAATATCGCAAAGCCTACGGCAAATTGGCTTACTAAATTCGTTTATTTTTCTGTAAAAATTGTAACGATTTTGCTTTTTCCAATCCTGTGGCCGTTTGTTTTAAAGGTAAGAGTTTGTGTTTGTGAAATACGTTAAGAGCGACCCGAATATGAAGAGCCTACGTGAAATGGGGAGAGAGAAAATTTGTTTTTCCAACACCCCAAGCGCCACGCTCAGATTTTCTTTATTTTCTTTAAATTCAGACACAGACCACATCAATTCCTGAAAATTTTAGCTCACGCTTTGCAGGCGCATTGAAACGTTCTAATAATTTGGGCAATGAAACTTTTGTAACCGACTAGAAAATGAGAGAAATAAAAAAAAACAAAAAAAGTTGTTTTTTGGAAAGAAATTAAATCGGAATGGATAAAATTGAGGAGGAAAGTGAAGAATAATACAAATTGTAATGTTGTACAGGCTAAAACTATGTAGTAGCGTCAGTTTTGACTGTCGCTATTGAACTTTGATCGTCGGCATCGTCGACGGAGACGTTTGTTTCATGTTCAGTTGGTGTTGACGAGTTTGATGTGGAGGGTTTGTATTAGAGCTGAAGAAAAAGGTATTGATAAAACGCAAGCCAAAATAATGTCCAATACGTGTTTTTTTGATGTATGCGAAATAGTTTTTAAAATTTTAATCTATTAAAGGCATTGGCTAAAGACGTTTTTCTCTCTGACCGGGTAATCTCTCGTCGGCAACGCAAACGCTCTTTGAATATCTCGGCAGTCCGTGTAATATATAGGCTAAAATTTTCAGGAATTGATATTTATGGGCCACTTATCAATTCCTGAAAATTTTAGCTCGCGCTTTGCAGGTGCAGCCGAGATGTTCAACGATGTTTGCGGCCGAAAGAGTATGCGAAACGCGGAGAGCGGTCACATAGGGAAACATTTAGCCATACCTTTGCCAATTTTGTGCGGAAAAAATAAAATTTTTGTGGAAGCATTACTTTCTATGGTAGAAAGCGGCATGAAACTTTTCAAAACAAAATTTGTAAAAAAATATCACATCTTCGCCAGCCGTCGATCAAAAAACCTTGGTCGTTTCTGCAAAGCGCAACCAAGGAATTCGCATATGTATTTAAAAAAATAAACCCAAATTTGTGCCAAGTTTTATCCGAATCTGAGCGTCGCACTAGGGGTACTTTCCCTGCTAGCTAGATTTCTGCCAATTTCGCGAGAAAAATTTTTTTTTGAATAAATTCTATGATGGTATCATAGAAAAGCGAGCTTGTTTTGTCAACGTTTTTTGTCCATGTTTCAGATCGTCCGCCATGGCAGTAAAGGAGTTCTTCGTCGGTTCAACAAGTCAACAGTCCTTGAGCCGGGCGTTTATTTCGTTCTTCCATTCGTCGATAGCTTTGCGGTTGTGAGCACATTGAAACAGACGGAAAAAGTGTCAAATATTCAGGTAAAAATTATTCAAATCTGCTTTATCTTCACATAAAATTGTTGTGCAATGTACACAATGAAATATTTTTACCACAAAACCTATCTATAACGGGCAATTTCAAAGGAACAAAGAGTCAATTAATTTCATGACAAAAAACTTCGGCATAACGTATCCCTTCTACTACGAATATATTTTCAGGCCTACTCCCTCGACTCATTCGAACTCTCATTCTCAATCAGCCATGATTACAAAGTCGAAAATGCCGCGAATTTCGATCTTCCCCGATCGCAACGCCATTTACTTCAAACTCTCCGAAATAGCGTTGCCGAAGAGACCGTTGAAGACATTATCAGTGGCATCTCCGACCTAGAACGTCAAATTAATAAGCAGATAAAAAGAGGTGGAAATTTGTTCGGAATCAAACTTTCCAACATAGTTATCGACAGAGTCGACATTATTGGACAATTACAATTTCCAAAACAAGAAGAAGTAAAGGAATTGACCTGGGAAGACGAGGAAAAGCTTTGTGAAGAGGCAAAGAAAGCCGCCGATTTATTGGATCAAAATCCAATGGCTTTACAGCTGAGAATTTTACGGTCCGTGGAGCAGAATGGGTAAGATATTTGGGAGATTTTTTAAAGGAAAAGTATTACAAATTCGATTAAGACGCATTGAGAGCAATATTTTCTAAGAACTTTGAAATTTTATCACTGTTTCAGTAAACAAAACTACAATCTTGTCCTTCCAATGGCCTCGCAACAACCTGACGTCTATGGTCATCAGACTTCCCATTCGATTGTCGGTGATTTTACGCGAGGATCTTCTTATCGCTACCAGAGAATCTATATGAGTCCTCCTTATAACGACCCTATTTATGATAAAATTGTGTAAAGTTTTTACTTAATTTCTGTAAAAAATTTGAAAAACTTTTAAAAACTTAAAAAAATTAATTAAATGTTTCAAAAAACAGTTTTGATTTTTCATATTTTTTATTAATCAAAACAATCAAACAAAAATAAAATATTTACAAAACGATAATTGCTATAATTGAAAGACATCTTAACAATTTGATTTTTTTGGCGTTTTAATGTCAAAAACCGGACGAAAATTAAATGAAATACTATAAAAGTTGAGAATAATGAAAAATTAAAATATCTAAAAAGTTATTAACACCCTTCTAAACTAAGATTTTCGGGTTTCCTCATCCTTTTCGCCGGGATATTTTCCTTTTCTTCCACTTCGATCGCTCTCTTTTGCACGTTCTTCTCTATCAATTCAGGCGCCGTATAGTCAAAGTTTTTGAAGTCCTTGATCCCCTTTTCGCCTTCAAAATTCCACCCAATAATCTCTTCTTCTTCGAGTCCCCCAAATTTGGGAAAAGGCTTTGAAAATGGAGCTTTCAATTTTTTCTCCCTCAGGGCATCAAAATCGAATTTTTCAAAGAATTCGAAATGCTTGAATTGTCTTAGGCCAGTGGAGCCAAGGCGATTGCGGACGTCTTTCCTGAGTAGGCAGACCATGATCGACTGGAGATTTTTGTTCACTTTTGGAGGGTAGTATGGCTCCTCCTCGCAAATCTAAAAAAAAATTTAAAAAAAATTAAAAAAAAAAATTAAAAAACAAAAATTATGGGAAAAAAATTAAACTTAAAAATTTTCCTCACCTTTCTGATCAACTCATTCTTGTCGTCGTCGTCAAACGGCACCATTCCAAAGTACATTTCGTACATGATTGCTCCGAGGGCCCACCAATCCACCAGCCTTGTATATCCAGCTTGTCTATCGGTAAAGCATTCTGGGGCCATGTAAAGAGTGGTCCCAACGATACTATGCATTCTTTGCAGATAATTCTTGATGTCCCTCCGGGCGAATCCAAAATCGATGAGTTTCAGATATCCGTCAGGGCGGACCATAACATTTTCGGGCTTCAAATCCCTGAGGCAAATGTATTCCTCGTTAAGGTGGTCCAAAGCGAGGATTAATTGCGCTGAAAAATTTACCTTTAATATATGTTTTTGATTTAGATACTTTTTGAATTTGCAATAATAAAAATTTAACTTACCACTAAAAAACTTTGTCAATTTCATCGTTAATTTCCCAACTTTTTGCATGTATGTGAATAAATCGCATCCATCAATATAATCCATCACCATGCACACCAAATTCTCATTTTGGAAGATGTACTTCAGGCTTGGTGCATACTCGCCATTAACTTGCTTGAGGGCTTTGACTTCGCCATGTAGATTTTTTAAATTAAGCTTGTTGTTGGCCAACTTTTTCTTCTTGACCACTTTGAGGGCATATTTTTGGTTGGCATCAATTCCATTCAATTTGGTTACTACGGATACCTGGAATTTTAATATTTGTACAAAACGAAAAAAAATGTAAAAAATTTACAAAGAAATATTAAATTTTTTGTAAGTACTCTTTTATTTTTAGTCGAATTTTAAAGCGAATGGAAAAAAATCTGGAAAGTTATCAAAAATATTTACTCACCAATCCAAAAGCTCCTTCTCCAACATATTTGACATGCTTGAAATCTTCGTATTTGGCAGCTGGCATGATGAAATTTTTCGTTTTAATTAACCTTCTGAAAATGTGAGATATAAAATTATGCCTTTTATAATTTTAATACAACAAAAAATTTCGGGATTTTTAAGTACTTCATACTGTATTTTAGCCATCGTATATAAAATTGATGCAAAAAATGAAAAAAAAAACAATTTTAACTAAAAATTCTATTAAAAATCGTCTTCAAACTTATTATAATTGTTCAAGAGACTGTATTAAAAATTCTCAGTGTAAAATTCGGGAGCCAATTTTCATTAAAATAATAAAAAGTTCTAAGTCATCAAAAAGTACAAATTGAAAAATTATCAGTTCCCCAATCAAATTTCCAATCTACCCCATCTAAAGCCCTAAATGCCCTTTCGACAGTCCAAATATTCCTTTTGCAATTTTCTTCTGCGCTTTGTATGCAGAAATTTTTGAGATGTCACTGATTTGTCGGAATATACAGAGAATTTTCTTTGTTTCTTTTGTTTCTGCTTATGGCGTCAGATCCACAATTGCTATTACAGACAAAATTGAGCAAATGGTGGATATGAAACAATAAAGTTCAAGTGGAGGCTACGTACTTTATTTAATATGGAAATTATTTTAATTTATATATATATATTTAGATATCAAGTATAACATCAGATAAGAAAAGTAATTATTTGACATTTCTACGACATTTATTACCTCCGAGAAGTCAATAACAACACACCCAATAAAATTTTTATCAAATTGCACCGTAAACTTTTAAGAGTACTGTAACAATCTGTCACAACTTTTATCGTATAACACTAACTTGCAGAAACATGGGGCGCGACCTGCCCGAATAAGATATTGTTTTTGAAGATGAAAATTTTTCGGAAACGACTTTTTCACATCTGATTCACCTTGAAAATGCCTCCAAAAAAGCATTTGGAGCTTGCCACAATCGTCATAGATCGAAATGAAACGGCCAATAACTCCGCCTTGTCCAATATGAATTGTGACACGGATTTTGAAGCGTCCATTCAAATTTCTGACTTGCTCTTGAGCAGAAAGGTGGCTAATGATGTGTTTTATTAGTTTACATATCATTTTAGATCTTTTCACAAGCCACAGATTTGTATTCATGTGTTTTGTTTGGCTCGGATCAGGTGAATGTGTTGAAGGAATTTAGTCCCGCAGACTTTGGTACAATTTTAGCACTGCGGAATGAAAAGCCAGGAATCTCCACGGATATTTCTTGTAAGTTTTTTTCTTGTTTTGTATTGGAATTTTAGGTTTGAGATGAAATATTAAAAATTTTTTGGAGTGACCACTTCTGGTGGCAAGGCGAAGATAGTTTTGTGCTTTTCAGCGGGATATTTTTGACTTTTTAGAGAGAAAATGCTATCAACAGCTTTACTGAGAGCAATGCTTTCTTTTTAGCTATTCACTTTACAAAAAACACCCGTAAAATCTTTAAAAAACATTAAATTTATGTTATACATGGGATCAAAACCAAACCTTTTTATTTTTAGTCATAAGAGGTATTGAGAAAGCCCTGGAACTTTTTAAACAGTACTCCAAAGACTACCCGAAGACTAATGTGGCTGGGAGGACCATTTTCTTGCTTAGTAATCTCACTTGTGCTGATGCGTCCGAGCTGACAAGTAAAACAGCCCTGAAATTGGCAAGTATGCTGGCAAAGGTTGATGCCGATCTTATTGTTGGGTTAGTTATTTATTTATCACTCCTTGACGGCCTGTTTGAGACCATACTGACCTTATTGTTTCTTTCAGATCGCCGGATATTACTTTAGAAAACAAAAACTCGCATGAATTTAAATTTATGCAAATTTTGGCTAGCCAATGCTCACTTCAGTGGATCAGCTTCTCCGAATGTTACAAGCGTTTCTCTGGCTTCAATACGAAAGAAACTCAGCCAAGAGGGCAGCCGTTTGAACTCGAATTAGGGCCTGGTGTCAAGTTGAAGGTCCAGATGTACGTAAAAAACACAAATCTTAAACCGCAGTGGAAATATACGCTCAGCAACAAGGCTGGGAGACGGGTAAATCATTCATTTTGTGTTGATTTTTAGATACAAAAGGTCAAGAAAATCAAAAAAAATATATTATTTTAGTTCTCCAAGCATTTTCATTTCACCACTCAGCCAGAAGTCAAAGTAACAGCCGCGGAATTGGATAAATTGACTGACGAGGAGGTCAGAACAGGAAAAATAAAGTCGGCGGCAGCTGGAAGAATCATTGATAAGGCGAATTTGATCAAAGGATACGCCTATGGAAAGGATTATGTGCCCGTAACCGAGATGGATATGGAAGATTTTGTACCAAAACGCGAGACGAAACAACTCAAATTGATCCAATTTGCCCCTAAAGATAATGTAAGCACAATTCTTTGGCACAAAATTTATTGCATTACTTTAGATACTACCTCAATATATTATGTCGGAAGCCAGGTATTTCCTACCGTATCCCGAGGCTGAAGCCAGTCAACAAGTGTTAATGGAGCTAGTGAAGGACCTTATTGCGAAGGAGAGAGTTGCAATTTGTCGATATGCCTATAGCGCCGCGGCTCATCCAAAAGTCGCTGTGTTGATGCCAAAATTGAGCAAAACTGGAGTTCCGGTAAGAGTTTTTGATTGTTGTCTTGATGTTTAGGTAGGCCCAAGCAATATTCAAGGTCCTAGCAGTGGTTTCGCAAAATTCGACAGCTTTTTTAGCTCGAAATCGAAATTTCTTTCCGTTTTGTCACGGTTTTTTGGGAAATTTTTGTTGTTTGTTTGAAAATAATTCAAGTAGACCGAAGTATTACTGTAGGCAGTGCTCTACGTTTCATTTACGATATTGTTTTCCAGGTTTTCATTCATTACATCTTGCCCTTTGGAGATGAAGTCCGAAATTATGAATTTCCGCCACTCGAAAATAAAATGGAGCCCATTTCAGGTAATTTTGATTGTATTCTAGCTTTATATGCGTTTGCCTTCACAATAGAGCGATTTCAGATATTTTCATCGGTTTGCAATTGTATTTTTTAAAGAAAATTCAGGTCTTTCAACAATTGTTATATTATACTTGTCACCAGATGTAAAATTTCGAATTTTTAGATTATCAGCAGGACGCCATGGACGAGTTCGTTGATAGTATGATGCTAGGACCATCGGACTTCAAATTAAGAGATCTGCCAGACCCAAAAATTCTCCATGAATGTCAGCTATTGAAGCAAAAAGCATTGGATCCGGCGACTCCTCCCCGGAAAAGTGGATCTTAGATCGTCAATTCTGCATTTAGATAGACCCCAGCCGGAAAGGAAGCAGTGATCGACAGTTTGACAAATTTGGAGGAAGCTTTTCCATTGCAAATCGACCCAAATACCAGGGCGACTCATTTTCTCAACCGTGTTTTAGGCCAAAATCCGCCGATGGAAATTGTAGAAAGACTGAAAAAGGACGAACGATGAGCAGAGAATGTAAATTTGTATTTTTAATTTATAATATTTCCCATTTTTTATTGTTATTTTTAATTTTCACTTCATTTTTTATCCCGATGCTATAGGATAATATAAAATTAATGACAAAGTTTTGGGAAATTGCTCGATTTGTGGGAGAATTGAGAGTATGGGACGTAGTAATGTCAATAATCATTATTCACACTTCCAGGGGACAAAAATATGGAAAAATTTGCTTTTCGGATCTGACCTAGTATAATATAAAGTTGGTGAATGTAGTACTTAAATATGTTGTAGAAAAGGTAGATTGTGATGCAATAAACCAAACTGACTGACTTTTCATTAAAATTCGTTCGTTTTCTTCATTAGTTTTCCTAAGTTGAAGGTGAAAATGAATAATGTCATTGGTCAGTCCAAATTTGAAACTGTGGAGTAACTGATAGTGGGTTTCCGGGCTATGATGTTTGTCACTTACCAGGCCATGATGTTTTGTCATCAAAATCTCAACCAAAAATCCGAATTATGATCAGTTTTCGAATATCCAGAAATTTTTGACATAAAATCTCGATTAATTCTGCAATACGCAGGCTAACAATTTGCGTATGTTTTAGAAAATGCCAATTTAAATTTTGTGCCAAGGTCATCAATCAAAATCAAAGCAAAACATATGTATTTATATATTATATTACAGTATCCAGCTTGGGATTGAATTTAAAATTTTCCTGAACTTTTCTCCATGCCATGTCCGTGTCGTAAAAGGTTCCATTCGGCATTTCCGTTGAGTTAAAGCGCTCATCGACCAAGATTTGGTCGAACAAGGTGCTTGGGTAATCGTCCAGAGCCAACTTTTCCATCGCGATGTTACCGATCTTCAATGGTTTCCACAAGAACTCGTAGTGCCCTTTAAGGCGGCGGTGATGTTGTGGTCGACCTGTCGGAAGTATTGTGCACAGTAATTCACGTCAATTGAGAGGATGACGTCACCCTCTTGCACGCGCGGTATAGCAATGGTAAAGTCGGACTTGATGTGGGTTCGGACGAAACTGAAAGGGAAAAAGGAAAAAAGTTGTGGATTTTGATGAAAATTGAGGCAAATTTAGATTCAAATTTTTTAACAAGACGCATGCAAAGATTTTAGCTCGCGCTTTGCAGAATTGATGGAAATTTTTTGATTGGAAAATTAAAAAAAATTAAAATTATTTGCTAAGTGCTGCTTTCAAAATTTATTGGGACTTGTTATAATGTAGTATTAAACTTGTCAGAAGAGATGCGGGATTTTTAACTGTCGCTTTGCAGAAATAATCGAGATTTTAGGTCGAAAAATAATACAAAATGTTTTCCAACATTTTTGGACAAACAAAAATTGAAAAAAATTTGCATAAAAATGTTCCAAGACTTATGCATTATTTTTAGCTGGCGCTTTGCAAAAGTAATTGTAATTTGTTGGGTAAAAAAAGTCAAAGTCAGCGGTATCTCTAGTCGAAAAATGCAATTTCCATAGTTTTTCGACCAAAAAAATCTGAGATATCTTTGCAAAACGTAAAGTAAAAAGTTTTGCATATTATAATATAAATTTTGGCTTAGTTTCATTAATTTCCTTCCATTTTTATTCTCAAAAAAAATTAAAAACTCATCATACCTTAGTTTCACATACTCGTAATGACTAATAATCTGGTACGCCGTCACATTGAGGCTGTTCAGTTCGGGGTATGGCAAATAGTTATAGCAAATGAATTGGGCCGACACACAAATATACTTGCTTGTCGACCAAATGCATCCATTGTTGCTGCCAACGTCGTAGAACGAATGAGCCGAGGGAA
>CM046359.1:10721928-10883534 GCA_025436335.1 Bursaphelenchus mucronatus
TTTTGATGAAACATGGCACAAAAATTTAGAAGAATCTTTCCGAGACATATGCGAGATTTCTAGCTTGCGTTCTGCAGAAACGATCAAAACTTTTAGGTTGAAAGTTTGAAAAAATGTGGAATTTTTTTTTGCGAATTTTGGCATAAAATGTATCTATACGCATTTCTACCGCAGAGGGTAATATTTCCACAAAAAATCATTTTTCCGCGCGAAATTGACAGAGATATCGCCCAAAAGTTTTTCTCTCTGACCGCTCTCCGCGTTTTGCGTACTCTCTCGGCCGCAAAGATGGTTGAATATCTCGGCTGTCGCTGCAAAGCGGAAGCTAAAATTTTCGGGAATTGATATTTGGCCCATGCCTTGCGTGTGTGAAAAAGCGAACGCAAATCTGAGCGTCGCACTGGGGTACTTCCGTGTTAGATTTCCTGTCCTCAGTCAAGCCTCTGTATAACAAATTTCGGGAAATTGTTTTTTGTTATAGAAAAATTTCGTTGCGCGTTGGCTCATTTCGACCTAAACTAAACTCTTGAGGCTGCCAAAATTGTTCCTTATAGACAGAGTTCTGTATGCCGAGCTTTCACTGTATATATTAGGGGTTGTACCGCCCGTCGACGGTCTGTCAAGTTGCCAAATTGCCGTCATTTTCGTCATGTCAAATTGCTCTGTCATTTTTGATTTGTCAAATTGATTTTTTTGGGGAATTTTTTAGAATTTTGTCAAAAAAATTGTGAATTTTTCCCGCAACGAAAAATTTTCAAGCCAAAAATTCTGGGAACTTAATGCAATAAACCTCCAGTTTCACTGACTCAATTCATCAATGGGAATTTGGATGATAATAACAACGGGGACGAGGACGAAGATGATCCGAAAATGGGTCCACTAAACTCTTTTTGTTGTTATAAGCTGTTGTTTCAATTTGTACATGGGCATAAACATGTTTGAAGCCCCTATACTACCTTCAACAATGTTTTTTTATGATGAGACAGCGTCAAACCGAAAGGACGGCAATTTGACACAACTTGACGAAAATGACAGCAATTTGACGTCAAGTTTGACGTCATTTTGAAGAGTTCTGTCAAAACCACAACCCTATTATAATATATATGTATGTTGGCCGAGTATTTTTGGCACTTACCAAATAATCTGCAAAGAGGACCCATTCAAGGTCAACCTCAACACTCGAGCGTTCCACAAGTCCTTCGACGCCGTTGGACAAAGTTTTTGCCTCAAAATTGCACCGTTTCGTGTCAATCTGCCCAACGGTCAGCTCCGCATCGTAAAACATGCAGTGGATTTGCGGGCCGACCGAAAGCCAATGTGACCAGTGGTTTGGCGATGGCTGCGCGGCGAGCCAGCTGTCGAACTGGCGTCGACCATCCCCTTGGCGCAGTGCGCCCGAGGCCAAAGACCCCGTCGTAGCGCAGGTCCGCGTATTCTTCCGCCAGACTGGCGCTGTGGCCAAACGAAAAGGCGCCAACCTTTGGAGCGGCCTTGTGCGCGGCGCCCAGTTGCAGGGTGTCCAACGCCGCGCTGAGAACGGCGCTTTGGTTGAGAAAGTCGATGGTGACGCAGGATTTGCCTGAAACGGGCTTGTTGAAAATGCCGGACTAATGGAAGAAGTGCTCAAAACACTCAGATTTGGATAAAACTTGAGGCGAATCAAGATTAAAGCGACAGAACAGCCACTTTTGAATTGCGCCTTTTACGGCGTGTGAAACGAAATGTCAAAAATGTTTTTTTTATGTCCTGCAGCGAAAACAAAGGCGGCAGAGTTGCAAACAGTAAAATAATTATTAGTAAGCATGTACAATGTCACCATTACGTTTTTTCCGTTGTTATTGGCACAGTAGACGAATAAACTTTTTGGACATTTCGTTTCCACGCCGTAAAAAGAGCGATTCAAAAGTTGCTGTTCTGGCCCTTTACGACTTTCTGTCAAGACTTATGGACAAAAATTTAATTACCAGAATTTAATGTTGATTTCAAATCTGAAATCAAATCCAAGGGACAAAACAGCCGCTTTGGATTGCGCTTTTTACGGCGTGTGAAACGAAATGTCAAAAAAGGTTTTGTACGTCCTGCAGCGAAAACAAAGGCGGCAGAGTTGCAAACAGTAAAATAATTATTAGTAAGTATGTCGAATGTCACCATTACGTTTTTTCCGTTGTTATTGGTACAGTAGACGAAGAAACTTTTTGGACATTTCGTTTCCACGCCGTAAAAAGCGCGATTCAAAAGTAGCTGCACTGTCCCTTTAATAATGGATTTCCAGTTTAATAGATATGTAAAACTTTGTGTCAAAAGATTAAGCGATAAAAAAAGTTTGATGCCTAAAAAAATAAAAAAAGTTGCCCACGCCGTAAAAAGCGCGATTCAAAAGTAGATGTTCCGGCCCTCCAACAATATTCGCACTCAAAGTCGCGTGTGAAATTTGGTGCGCGGACAAATGCATGTCGCTTGGGTAAAAGCGAAAAGTCGCGGCGACGACCGCGGAAATCAATAAAAAGGGCACAGTGCAAAATTGTCTCAACTTTTGAGTAGTACTATGCACAGCGCAAAACGATGATTTTGGGTCAAAGTGCACTGTGCGAAGCACTTTTTGGCAGATGCACGGTGCAAAATGTGTTTTCGAAGAGCGACACAGTTTTTAGAGGAACGTGCACAATGCGAAAGTCTCAAGACTTTTTGGATAGGATAGTACTTTGTGTTGCCTCGATTTGTCGTTGTACGCATGAGGAAGGCTAGCAGAAGGTCGATGCTACAAGTCCGTCTGGAAAGTCGCTGGAGTGATTTGGCGACACGAGGGGGCGAGCGACAGTCGAAAAAAGCCTTTTGCACGGTGCAAAATTTAATAAATTGCACAGTGCAATGTGAACTTTTGTTTTCGCACAGTGCATGTCGCGGAAATCACTACAGCGACTGTATAAAAAGTCTTGACTCCAATCCTATTTTCAGGCCACAATCAACTCCGACTCTCCATATCTGTATGTCCCCGAAGCAGCGTGGGCGTGGGTGAAGGGACCTCTGACTTATATCAAAATTCTCTGAACTTTTGAGCGCGAGTAGTACTACCAGTACTACTACTAGTTTTTTCGATACTACTAGTACTACTTCTCGCGCCATAAAGTTCTGACAATTTTGCACTGTGCATTTTTCTCAAATTTTCGCGGCCGTCGCAGCGATTTCGCGTTTTTACCCAAGCGACATGCACCTTTCCGCGACCTCATTCCAATTTTTGTGTGCGACATCAGCGATAAAATTGTTGGGACTTTATGGCGCAAGTAGTACTAGTCCGCCCGGAAAGTCGGTGGGGTGATTTTTGGTGTTTGCACTGTGCAAAAAAGGTCAGGGTGCGATTGACAGCCGAAAAAAGCCTATTGCACCGTGCGAAAAGCAAGAAATTGCACAGTGCGAAGTGAATTTTTGTTTTTTGCACAGTGAATGTCGCCGAAATCACTACAGTAACTTTGCAAACCGACTAGTACTTTCTACGACGTATGCGAGACTCTTAACTCGCGATTCAGAGAAACAACTGAAATTTTTAGCATTGGCAAAAAATGTGAGACTTTTTTTGCAACTTTTGCTATGCAAAAGCTTATGCCTATTTCTACCGTAGAGGGCAATGTCTTCACAAGAAATCAATTTTTTCCGCTCGAAACTGACAGAGATACGGCCAAAACATGTTTTTCTCTTTGACCGCTCTCCGCCTTTCGCGTACTCTCTCGGCCGACCCAGATCGTCGGACGGGTCAACTGCCGCTGAACTCACGGTCAACGAATGTGTAGGACGCGTCGGAATTGTAGACGTTCTTTCGAGTGCAACGCGCGTAAACAGTCGCATCGTTCGCCGGACCCATCTGATCGTTCGCGCAACAATGGCTCTTGCAGACGTCGTAGCACACATGTTCGGGAACTGAAATTCGTTGCAGTTCCCCATTGGGGGTCAGCGTCACTTACCGGCGTAGCATTCGGCGGCGCATTTGCAGTCGGCGTGGGGCAGCCAAAGAAGGCCGGCGTTGGAGTCGAATGCGACGTTAACGCTTTGAGGAGGGGTTCCGACCGCGATGGTGCCTGAGGGTCAGCGAAAATGATTTTACAACCAAAAAGCAGAGAGATAAAGAGAGGTTTTGCAATTTCACAGCGATGCTTTGACGATTTTAGTCATCGGAATTCTAACATCATCTCAGCTCAATGAAGCTTTGGTTTAGGCAGGGGCGCAGCTAGGGGGACATGTTGGTACCCCCAGCCAGGGGTCGACAAAAAAAAGAAAAAGGGGTAAGGGGGAGAAACGTAAAATTTGGGGGGAGTAAGGTTTTAGTCATCGGAATTCTAGCATCATCTCAGCTCAATGAAGCCTTGGTTTAGGCAGGGGCGCAGCTAGGGGGACATGTTGGTACCCCCAGCCAGGGACGGACGAAAAAAAAATGAAAAGGGGTAAGGGGGGAGAAACGTAAAATTTGGGGGAGTAGGGCAAAAAATAAAATTTTTTTCACAGTTAGAGGTAGTTAGTTACCTGTGCTCCAAAACCTTTAAAACCTGCGTCAAATGATTTTGAACGGCATTTTTCGGCCAATAATCGTCGTGTTATGAAAGATACCACAAGATTACTAGTTGTTTGCAAGACTATGTCAATATTCAGTCGGCCGAAATTGCCCAGGCGTCGCTGTGTCACTCAGTTTAACGCTGCTGCGGACCAACTAATTGTTTCGTTGTAGGGACAATCCGGCTTGGGGATAAAGAATCTCAAAAATTGTGATGAAAAAGATATATGACTTTATATATATCGCATGGGCTAAATCTGCGTCAAGTTAAATTTAAATTTTGGGTAAAATTTCCATTTTCTGGCATTGGGTTTGCAGCCTGCGCCCACTGTTTTCTACGGCCTGTGAATGCTTAGTTAAGGCTTAGTTTAGGTTTAGCGTACTTAGAGTTAGCTGAGCTTCAAGGTTAGGCTTTGCCTCAAGACTTGGCTTCGCTAATCCTGGGGCCATCCGAAAGTTTGTTAAAAATGGTTGGGCGCAGCTCGGAAAACAAGCTGAAACGCAGCTCGGGCGCAAGCCGCCGCCAAAGCGCAGGTCAGATAACGAGCTAGGGCAGCTGGTTTTCCGCGCTGCGCCCTAGGACTTTGCTCACCTTCGGCAAACTTTCAGGCAGCCCCAGCTGCGAAAAACCCCAGGGCGCAGGCTGCGAAAGCTAGGCAAGTTTTCCCAAAATCTTTTTTTTTTGGGATTATTACTCCTCTCCCTGTATTATCAACTTACCAACATAAACACCATCTTCCGCAACATATTCCAGGTTTATTCCGCTGGCAGTTGATACTACCAAAAATACCGCACACACACAAATAACCAAAGGTTTATTCGACATTGCGCCTTTCATATAACACGACTAAACTTTTGGAAGACTTAAATAGTCGTTGACAACATTCTCACGAGCTTCGTGGGAGGCGCTGATCCCAAAATTGTTTTGTGATTAAGCCGAATTTAATTAATAAATGGAACATAAATTTCTTGAGCGTTGGGGCTGAGTCGCTGCCCAACGGGTTATCATTGTCGGCGAGGGATAGCGACGTAGGAGGCGTTTTTAGATAAACGTATTAACGCGAGCATTTGTAAGCAGTATAAAAGAAAACAAAGTTTTTCGGAGTTTGTAACTCTTGAAGCCACAAAATGGCTGAAAAACTTGTTCTTGTGCTGTTTTTGGGGCGCATTGTACAAGGACTGGTGCCAGTGTACGATGGAAGAATCTACGGGGTCGACAATCAACTCAAGTTGGAGAGAATTGGAGGGTCTTTGGTTGGTAGGTCGGAAAAATAAAACATTACTATGAAAAGAGGTACATGGCGGGCTTGGACATGGCTCCGGGCCGGGCCGAAAAATGTAGGCCCGGCCCAAATTGCCGTCCTTTTGGTTTGACGCTGTCTCATCATAAAAAAACATTGTTGAAGGTAGTATAGGGGCTTCAAACATGTTTATGCTCATGTACAAATTGAAACAACAGCTTATAACAACAAAAAGAGTTTAGTAGACCCATTTTCGGATCATCTTCGTCCTCGTCCCCGTTGTTATTATCATCCAAATTCCCATTGATGAATTGAGTCAGTGAAACTGGAGGTTTTTTGCAGTATGTAAATTCCAAGAATTTTTGGCTTGAAAATTTTTCGTTGCGGGAAAAATTCGCAATTTTTTGGCAAAATTCTAAAAAATTTCCCAAAAAAATTCAATTTGACATTCAAAATGACAGAGCAATTTGACATGACGAAAATGACGGCAATTTGACAACGTGGCAGACCATCAAGTTAACGGGCGGCACAACCCTACAAGATAGGGTTAATTTTACATTTATTAGATTAATAAGACATTTTATACGATGAAACACATTTTTTATCAATAAAAAATCATTTTCCAAATCCAGAATTGGTTTATCACATCAAAAAAAATATTTTATATCAATACCAAAAATAGCGCGCCGTATTTTACACAAATCACCCTTTTTTCGATCGTATTTAGGGTCACAAAAATTCTTAGACCGTATTTTATTGAACGCTAATTTTTACCAACGTATTTTACAATATAGAAAGAACCGCAAATCATATTTTGGGCGGCAACATCTTGCAGAACGTATTTTACAGAATTTTTTTCGTACCGACATTTTGAAACTCAGTGAAACTGGAGGTTTATTGCATTAAGTTCCCAGAATTTTTGGCTTGAAAATTTTTCGTTGAGAAAAAATTTCACAATTTTTTTGACAAAATTCTAAAAAATTCCCCAAAAAAATCAATTTGACAAATCAAATTTTGAAGAATGACTCTTCTTTGAGGGGTCCGGCTTCAAAGTTCAGCCATCTTATTCTACGCTCATCGATACCTTTTCAGGCTCAATTTCCATCGGAACGCCAGCTCAAGACTTTAATGTCGCGTTTTCGACCGAGTCCGGCTCTTTGTGGGTCCCCGACACAAAATGCCCCTGTAACTCGGAATGTACGATTGGTAAGCGATCCTTTCCCCAATCATACCAAGCTTGCAGGAGGTGACGCTCTTTGTTATGGGTCGTGCAAGTTCCACTGCTGCTCCAAGAGCAACACTGACCATGGAGTTGGTCTGTGTGACAGTAAGAACGTCTACAACTCTGATGAATCGAAGTCACGTGCTCCTCGTAAGATACCAGTGTTTCTGTTTCCGTCGACTTTTTTCGCCTTTTATCGCCGGTGCACAGTGCATTTTCCATTTTTTCCCCTATTTGTGGCTCACGCACCGTGCATTTTGCTGTTGCTCGCACAGTGCAGACTGGAAAAAGCGATGTGCGCAAAAAAGTGAAAGCACTGTGCAAAATGCATTTTTTGCCTTCTATCGCCCGCGCACAGTGCATTTTTCTTTTTCCCCAATTTGTCGCTCACGCACCGTGCATTTTGCTGTTTTTCGCACAGTGCGGCCGACTGGAACAAAGCGGTTTGCATTGTGCGAATGAAGGCAACAGCGCAGTTAAAAAAAGCTTACGTTGCGGTGCATTTTGTTGTTTTTCGCACCGTGCAAACTTTAAAAACCGTCTGCACGGTGCAAATGCACGCAGTTAAAAAAAGCTTACGTCGCGGCGATTGATGCACGGTGCAAAAAAGTGCGCAAAATGGTGAAATGCACTATGCAAAATGCGTTTTTTCGCCTTTTGTCGCCTTTTGTCGCGTGCAATTTTCTTTTTCCCCATTTGTCGCTCACGCATTATGCATTTTGCTGTTTTTCGCACCGTGCAAACTTGAAACAGCGGTGTGCACAAAAAAATAAAATGCACTGTGCAAAATGCATTTTCTCGCCTATTATCGCCCGCGCACAGTGCATTTTTCTTTTTCCCCATTTGTCGCTCACGCACCGTGCATTTTGCTGTTTTTCGCACAGTGCAGACTGGAAAAAGCGGTGTGCACTGTGCAAATGCATGAAAAGCTTACGTTGCGGCGATTGATGCACGATGCGAAAACGTGCGCAAAAACATGAAATGCACTATGCAAAATGCATTTTTTTGCCTATTATCGCCCGCGCACAGTGCATTTTTCTTTTTCCATATTTGTCGCTCACGCACCGTGCATTTTGCTGTTTTTCGCACAGTGCAAATTTTAAAAACCGTCTGCACGGTGCGAATGTCGCAGTTTTTGCCTAGCGACAAAAAATCTACGCACTTTATGGAAGCCCTAGTACGTTTTTCTTCAGGTGCCGCTCTTTTGACCGAAACTATCTGCGGAATACCGACGAACTTGAGTTCCACGTTCGAAACCGTTCATTTCGGTGCGAGCCACGGCTCCAGCTTCTCCGCCAGAAATGTCATCATTGGCCATGGCTCCAAATTCCCCGAAAACTTTACGGACCAAAAGTTTGACGGGGTTTTTGGCGTCGGCCGGAAAGCCCCTGATGGCTTCAAAACTCCGATTGAGCAGTTGGCTGATAACGGCGTCATAGCGTCGCCTTTGGCTACGCTTTCCATTCCTGATAATGCTGGAAATGCGTATGCTACGATTGGGCAGATCGACGAGACCTTTTGCGAATTCAGCAAAGCCAAAACTTACGCTGTGGTATCTGCGGACAGCTGGAAGATCGCGCTGAAAGTCGCGTACTTTGCAGACAGAGAATACAAATTTGGGGGATATACGGTAAGAATACTAGTCCCTGGGACCTTACTTTTTGATTGCAAAGTCGTTGGAGTGATTTTTGATCTTTGCACAGTGCCAAAATGTGAGGGTGCGAGCGACAGCCGAAAAAAGCCTATTGCACGGTGCAAAAGGCAAGAAATTGCACAGTGCAAAGTGAACTTTCCTTTTTTGCACAGTGCATGTCGCCGAAATCACTGCAGCGACTTTGCGGACGGACTATCGGACTGTAGAGAAAATAATGATCACAATGTCGCATAGACAATCGCGCGTCAAATCGAAAAAGTAAAAGAAATTCTTCAAGTTGGCATTTCGTCGCAAATACTACTCGGCGCAAAAAGCCCTGAGAATTTATCGCGCACCGAAATTTTGTCGCGCGCCGAAAAAATGAGTTGTCGCTGAGAAAATTGGGAATCGCGCGCGACGTAAGGCAAAAAATGCAAAATGCACCGTGCAAAATGATGTTTTTGGGTCAAAATGCACTGTGCGAAGCACTTTTTTGCGATTTTCGAACCGCACAGTGCAAAATTTTTAAAAACCGCACAGTGCAAATTCTTAGGACTTTTTGCGCCGAGTCGTATGGGTTTCAACAATTTTTTTCTGATCAATTTCTAGTCCAATTTGGTCAGGTCTTTTTTGACAAACGTTGACCATCTTCAAGCTCTCTGATTTTTTTGAGACTTGTTTTGACCAGTAATAGCTAGCGGGAAAATTTTAAAGTAATTTTTCCGATAAATCTTTGGACGAAAAGCCAACTTGAACAGTTTTCTCCTCGATTTGACGCGCGCCGCCCCTGAGAAGATAAATTGCTCATTATTGTCGCTACAAACTGATAGTCCGTCCGGAAAGTCGCAGGAGTGATTTTTGCGACATGCACTGTGCAAAAAAGATTAGGGCGCAAGCGACCGCCAAAAAAAGCCTATTGCAATATACGTATTGCACAGTGCACTGTTAAATTTTGTTTTCTCACAGTGCATGCCTCAAAAATCACTCCAGCGACAGTGCGGACGGACTAGTAACCTGGTGACGTCATTGGCTATTTTCGGAAAACGAAAAGTCGCTCGAGTGATTTTCGCGACATGCACTGTGCAAAAAAGGTCAGAGTGCAAGCGACAGCCAAAAAAAGCCTATTGCACGGTGCAAAAGGCAAGAAATTGCACAGTGCAAAGTGAACTTTTCTTTTCGCACAGTGCATGTCGCCAAAATCACTGCAGCGACTTTGCGGACGGACTTGTATGTAAAGATATGAAATGTCTTGCCTCCAATCTTATTTTCAGGCCACAATCAACTCCGACTCTCCGTATCTGTATGTCCCGGAAGCAGCGTGGGCGTGGGTGAAAGGGCGTCTGACTTATAATCAGGCCACGGACACGTACACTGTCTCCTGCAGAGATGGGAAAAGCATTTTCCAAGCGACCACTTTCCACGTGGGCGGCAATGATTTCAGCGCCTTCTCCGTCCCACAAAACCAAATCTTGTCGGACAAGGGCAACGATCATTGTGAAGTGAATGTGAGAAGTTCGGGCAAATCCAACGAATTCCTCCTCGGAAAGCCATTTTTGAACCAACGCTGCGTTGTGTTCGACTATCGCGGATATCTTGGGATCGCGGATTCGAGAAAATTCAAATACAATTGAGTGGAACGAAATGAAGTAAAGCAGTTAAAACCCATTTTTCTTGGCTGAATTTTGATCACTAAACGTTGTGGATCTCTGCGATTGAAGGGCCAGAACAGCTACTTTGGAATTGCGCGTTTTACGGCGTGTGAAACGAAATGTCAACAAAAAATTAAAAATTGTGTCCTACAGCGAAAACAAGGGCGGCAAGGTTGCAAACAGTAAACTAATCATTAGTAAGCATGTAGAATGTCACCATTGTTTTTATTCGTTGTTATTGGTACAGTAGACAAAGAAACTTTTTGGACGTTTCGTTTCCATGCCGTAAAAAACGCGATTCAAAAGCAGCTGTTCGTTCCCATTAAGTGGTGTAATTACAAAAAGAGATTTCTCAAAACCTAACTGATGGATTATATAATTATGTTTAAAGAACAGCTACTTTTGAATTGCCCTTTTTACGGCATGGAAATGATAGTGACAGCGGGAACGAGAAAGAAGATTATCCGAAATAGGTCTACTAAACTCCTTTTGTTGTTATAAACCGTTGTTTTACTGTTTATATGGTCTTAAACATGTTTGAAGGCATTATACTACCTTAAATAATGTTTGTTTTATCGTCCAACCTTTATCCGACACAATGGCAATTTGACGCAATTTGACGGAAATGACAGCAATTTGACGTCACTTTGAAAAATTCTGTCAAAATCACAACCCTTCCTACCGGCCATGATATAGCCAAAAAGTGTTTTCTCTCTGACCGTTTTCCGCGCTTCGCGTACTCTCTCGGCAGCAAAGATTGTTGAATATCTCGGCTGTAAGAGCTAAAATTTTCAGAGATTGAGATGTCTAGCCCGAAGTGTGTTGTTATCGCGCTCCGAAATTTTGTCGCGCAAAAATGATTTGTCGCTGAAAAAATTGGGAATCGCGCGCGACGTAAGGCAAAAAATGCAAAATGCACCGTGCAAAACGATGTTTTTGGGTCGAAATGCACTGTGCGAAGCCGTTTTTTCGCGATTTTCGAACCGCACAGTGCGAATTCTGACGATCAGGGCTTTTTGCGCTGAGTAGTACTTTTCTTTCTGGACCAAAATTAAGGTCTGCAAACCAACACCTTTTTGGTAGTGTGTCCGTAAAGTGGCGAAAGTGATTTCCGCGACATGCACTGTGCGGAAACAATTTTTCCCTTTGCACTGTGCAATTTCTTGCTTTTTGCACCGTGCAATAGGCATTTTTCGGTTGTCGCTCGCACCCTGGCTTTTTTTGCACAGTGCAAACGACAAAAGTCCCTCCAGCGACTTGTCGGACGGACTAGTATAGCAAATAAATTCGTTTGGTTTTGCTTGAAATTTTGGCAACGGTCCACAGTGGGCAGAATCCACAATGGGCAGACCGTAATGGACAGATTTCCAAAACCCTTGAAAAAATGTTACATATTTGTTGTTGGCGATATCCCATTTGCATAAAACGGATTTTCCATATAAAAGCCACGGTTTTATCTTTTTATCTCAGAGCAATAGATCATTCATTCTTTTCTGCGCTGCGTCGCACAATAAAACTTCTCTCTGTCTGCCGATCGGTCGTGCCTCTCTTTCCCGTGGTTCTGTCTCCTTTATTTGTAAAAAATAGTATTTTTTTAAAATTTTACTTGTTTGCTTAAGTAGTAGTGCTTAGTAATTTTTGGAATTTTTTGTGTGAATAGTGGATTTAGGGGTAATCAGGGGTGCTGAGTTTGAAAATCGTACTCATTTTCCCTGAATCTTACATTTTTACTTTACCGAGTAATGTAACTTTTGTGGACGCCCACGGAAATTTCTTGCACATGGGTTTGACTGCGTTTTAAATAAAATCTGACGTGAGGTAAGTTTTTATTCATTTTCTCCTCTCCACGTCATTGAAAAAGATCATTTCGTAACAGATCTGACGATCGTAACCGTAGTCTCCAACGTATGTTCTCGTCTTCCGCAAAACGTTCGAATTAATTGGCGTCGAAAAGATGGCAATACAAGAAGCACGGTTAAGGCGTCAAAGAGCGGCGAAATGGCGGGGCCCACGCCGAGTGCGATTGTAGTATAGCTCATCAAACTGGCTGGTAAAATATTTATCGCGAACAACAGATTTGGCACCAACATGAAGAGAAATGGAGGAACGGCCTGGAATTCGCGAATTACCGGTCGATTTCGTAATATTAAAAGTAGTTATAGGCTACAGAAATGGGCCAGGGGCCATTTCTGTAGCCTATAACTACTAAATATTAAAAAAAAAAAATTTTTTCGCATTTTTGAGTACAAAATTTGTGAAAATTGTACCACAAAACAATTGTACTTTACACTGTACCTGTAGTAAAAATAAAATGTGAACGCTTTTGTTGAAACGCCTCGTCTTCGAGGTCATTTTTGCAACGTTCTCGTGGTACGTTTTCCATGACATATATACAAAACAGAGCAGAAGGGCGAACAGCACACACAAGCCCGCATTTCCGAAAATGTTGTGCGCATTGTTCAACGTTGTGTTCTAAAATACCACATTTCAAGGTAAAAATCACAGTTTTTACAAAAAATCAAAAGAAACTTTTAGCTCGCGCTTTGCAGAAACGACCGAGGCTTTTAGGCCGAAAGTTGGGAAAAATTTCAATTTTTTTTGCGAATTTTGGCATAAAATGTATCTATACGCATTTCTACCGCAGAGGGTAATATTTCCACAAAAAATCATTTTTTTCCGCTTGAAATTGACCGAGATATCGCCCAAAAGTTTTTTTCTCTCTGAACGCTCTCCGCATTTTGCGTACTCTCTCGCCCGCAGAGATTGTAAAACCTCTCGGATGCTTCTGCTATGTGCGAACTAAGACTTGAAGAAATTAAAATTCACACTTTTGAGACGAACAAATACATGGGAAGCTCTTTACTGGTCCATCCGGAAAGTCGCTGGGGTGATTTTTGATGTTTGCACTGTGCGAAAAACTCCAGGGTGCGAGCGACAGCCCAAAAAAGCCGATTGCACGGTGCAAAACGCAAGAAATTGCACAGTGCAAAGTGAAATTTTTTTTTGCACAGTGCATGTCGTAGAAACCGCTGCAGCGACTTTACGGACAGACTAGTACAAAGAACTCTCATATAACGAAACCTATGCATTAAAAACAATTTCAAAGGTCATAAAGTCAAGTTTACAGGGGCAGTAACCTAAGTGCGACGCTCAGATTTTGATAAAACTTGGCGCAAATTTAGTATTATTTTTTCTAAGACAAATGCGACCCTTCTAGCTCGCGCTTTGCAGAAACTACCGAGATTTTTAGCTCAAAAGTTGGCAAAAATGTGACACTTTTTTGCGAATTTAGGTATGAAACGTTTCAGGTCTACTTCTACCACAGCAGGTAATGTTTCCACAAAAACTTAATTTTTTCCGCGTATTATTGGCAAAGTTATAGCCAAAAGTGTTTTCATCTCTGACCGCTCTCCGAGTTTCGCGTACTCTCTCGACCGCAAAAATCTTTCAATATCTCGGCTGCGCATGCAAAGCGCGAGCTAAAATTTTCAAGAATTGATATGTGGCCTGTGCCTGATATTTGTGTGAAATTTAAATAAAATCTGAGCGTTGCACTTGGGGTACTTCCCTTGTAAGGCCAAAAAAAATGTAAAACGAAAGACGCCGTCGTATAAGGATAAAATATATCTTTTTGTGCGATTCGTTGTACAGATTTCACTGTGTGTTGCTTACTTTATACACAATCGTAATGGTCGGCAGACTACTCATATTGCAGCCTTCCATTCCTCCAAAAATCGATTCATAAAACAGTTGCGGATTCGGCTCCACCACCCAAATCCACGTTATTCCATTGGCCAGCGCAAAGCTCAACAAAATCGTGAATGCTCCCCCAATATAGTATACTGTAACATCCTCGTCTCGAAGGGCTCTGTAGCGATAAAAGAATTGAATGCAAGGAATGCCCGCATGGAAATACACAACCGTATAAGTTAGGACAACTCCAAACAACTGAACTTGATTCGAACTGTACATGAAAGCATTGCCGACGGTGAAGAAGTAAAAGTAGTCGGGCGTGGTGATTGGTCGCTGAAAGAAGATAAGGTACTAGTCCATCCGGAATGTCGCTGTAGTGATTTTTGGAGTTTGCACTGTGCCAAAAGAGTCAGGGTGCGAGCGACAGCCGAAAAAAGCCTATTGCACCGTGCAAAACGCAAGAAATTGCACAGTGCAAAGTTAACTTTTGTTTCCGCACGGTGCATGAAATCACTTCAACGACTTAACGGACGGACTAGTACTAGTATTTCCATAAAGTACGTTGACTTTTTTTTGCTCAGTGCATTTTGCCTTTTTCCACCTATTTGTCGCTCACGCACCGTGCATTTTGCTGTTTTTCGCACAGTGCAGACTTGAAAAGCGGTCTGCACCGTGCGAATGCACGCATCAGCGCAGTTGAAAAAGAATTCCATCGATTGCGACCCTAAATGGGTTAAAGCGACCCCGTGGCGTAAAAGCGTGGAGAAAATGGTAAAATTGGGCTAAATCTTTGAGAAAGTGCCCAACTGGAAAAAAATTTGGCCAAAGGCGAAAAATTTTTGCCCAAATGGGGAAAAAGTTTGGCCAAGCGCTAGGCCAATTAGAAACAAATTTTTTCCAAGTGGGCCAAATGGAAAAATATGGCCAAATATTAGAAATTTTAGCCAAGAAGTTCTTTTTGCACTGTGCAATAGGCTTTTCTCGGCTGTCGCTTGAACCCTCACTTTTTTGTACAGTGCAAATACCAAAAATCACCGCAGCGACTTCCCGGACGGACTACACAGTAGAAGAGAATCCTCACCTGTCCCACGATACTCCTCGTCAGCGTGAAACAGATATTGAAAAACGAATCCAGCCCAATCAACTTTGCATACATCTTTAGCTCCATTCTTTGCTTCAGGCTAAAGTGGATGACCAGCCAGTTGAAGAAGATGGAAAATGCACCGACAATGTAATTAAAGTTATTGTGGAAGTAATGAATCGAATCGACGCTGCAAGGAATGTTAAACGTTGGCTTTAGCATTGTCAAGTCCAGCTGAAAAGTGGCAAAAGTGCGGAAAAATGGAGTTAAATGCAGTTATAAGAGGAAGAAGTCAAAAGTACTTCAAAGAACGCCCCTTCTGACGTCTCATGATATATAACACTTGGACCTACGAACAAAGGTCGCAAAGTTAAGAAACCGTGATATTAAAAAGAGAACTATAAGAGACACGCTTCAAGTCACAGTATAAATTCTATAGTGGAACGCACTTTGCATCACAAAACTGGTGGGTAAAAATAGCCTGTAATTTGTTTAGATCTCAAATGCCCTAGGATCTGATTTCAGATTTGAAATCAGCGTTAAATTCTAGCCCAGAATCATTAAATTTTTGTCCATATGTCTTGATAGAAAGTCCTAACATGTTTTCGCACGGTGCGGTCGGCGTCGCAAAAATCAGGGGTGGACGCCAGGCCCGGCGGCCCGGCCCGGCCCGGCTCGGCCCGATCGGGCCGGGCCTGACTCAAAAATGGAAAATTGAAACCGGGCCGGGCCGGGCCCGAAATTTCCGGTCCGGGCCGCGGGCCTGGGTTTTTCAGGCCAGGCCCGGCTTGGTTTTTATCATAATGCCAAACCGTTGGCATTCATTGTTTTCGTGCTGGGAAAATTTTTTGATGGGGTTGTTGTTGTAGTTTATCAAGTTCTAACACATTTACAAGCTTTTTTTCACGTTTACTGTCAAAAATAGTGCATATATAGTAATGTATTACAATAGTACTACCGGAACCAAAGCTTTTTTTGCAAACTTTAGTTCCCAATAGGCTAATAAACATTTATCAGTAATTTTATTTGCAATTTGTTGAAAGAAATCTAATTAACTAAGTATGAACAAGGACGAAGATGATCCGAAATTGGTCTATTAAAGTCCTTTCGTTGTTATAAACTGTTGTTTTAATGTTTATATGGTCTTGAGCATGTTTGAAGGCATTATACTACCTTGAATAATGTTTGTTTAATCGTAAGACAGTTTCCGACCGAAACAACGGCGGCAATTTGATGAAAATGAGGGCAATTTGACGTCACTGCCAAAATCACAACCCTAGTTATAACAAAACGGCAACGATTTTTTGGCAGGTCGCGCCCTAGCCGGGCTTTCACGGGCCGGGCCGAGCTTGTAAAAACCTCTATCCGGGCCGGGCCGGGCCGGCCTTTTGACGGACCGGGCTTCGGGCCCAAAATCGGAAAAATAGGTGCCAGTGACCACCCCTGGCAAAAATGGCTTTGTGCGACAAATCATGAGCACAGTGCGAATAAAAATTGCACTGTGACGTGACTGCCCTATTCAAAACAGTTTGTTTTGCACTGTGCGTGGTCGCAGCGCACCGTGAATTTTATTCGTCGCCGCGCGACATTTTTTTTGCGCGACAGCGCACTGTGCAGGCTTGTCAAGACTTTTTGGTTCGCCTAGACATGGCTGCGGGCCGGGCCGGCCCAAAGCAAATTTGAAACGGCCCAGGGCCGCGCCAAGCTTTTTCGGCCCGGCCCGGAACCCGCCCGTAATAACAAAAATTTTGAGTCTGAAAGCGAAAATTGGGGTAGCAAACAAAAATAGAGCGTCAAAACCCTATCAAACAGGCAGAGAAACAAAAATTACTATAGTAATTTTGTGTTTTCCCGGCGAAAAAAAGCGGACCAGACCGAAACAAATTCGAAACGGGCCGGACCGGGCCGACATTTTTCGGCCCGGCCCGTAGGCCAAAATTTTCGGCCGGGCCTGCAAATATAAGTCATTCGCTTTTTGAAACGCGACAAAGATTCGTATGTTGTGTCGTATTCATTGGAATGGGCTTTTCCGACAGCATTATTGAAGTGCATTTGGACGCTTTGTACTACTCGGCGCAAAAAGTCCTGAGAATTTATCGCGCACCAAAATTTTCTCGCACGCCGAAAAAATGATTTGTCGCTGAGAAAATTGGGAATCGCGCGCGACGTAAGGCAAAAAATGCAAAATGCACCGTGCAAAATGATGTTTTTGGGCCGAAATGCACTGTGCGAAGCCGTTTTTTCGCGATTTTCGAACCGCACAGTGCAACTTCTCAAAAACCGCACAGCGCAAATTCTCAGGACGAGTAGTGCTAGCGGACGGATTTGTAGCATCGAGCTTCTGCTAGCCTACCCCAAGTATACAACCACAAATCTAGGCAATACACACAAAGTATCGGGTTACCCTGAAAAGTTATAGCGTCGTAGTTCTCACCATTTGGACATGAAGGATCGGAATAAATTTGTATTAAAGTTCAACTCATTTGTGATTTAAACGACTTTCCTTGCAAGTGCAATGTGATAACTATCCGATTGTACTTGCTAAGCACAAATAACAACAAATAGTATTCAGATTAGTTGACCTTGACAAGTTTGGCTATAAAAAGACACGCCGATCTCAAAAAATGAGCAGTAATGACATTGCAGAAAATAGTTGTGGTCGCTACAGTAATCCTCTGTTCGTATGCCCAATTTGACGAAGATCTTGCCAGCCAAAAGTTCATACATCTCTCCATCGGCGCGGACTCTCCGTTCCTCGAGGGCTGTGTGAAAAGAGCATTTTCGGATGGTGTAGTAAGTAGCACAATATAAATATTTATGTTATCATAGACAACATTGAAAGCCACCACTGAATGTGGTCCATCGCCATTTGAATGGAAGGTTTGCTTTGGATTCGTGGGCTATTCCAAGAAAGAAAGAGTGATTTTTGTTGGATATAGGTGAGTCAAGTGGTGAAATACGATCTATCAGTCTGTAGCGAAAATAATGAGCACAATGTCGCATCGAAAATCGCATCGCCTCCGAGAAAATAAATTGTATCGCGGCAAAATCAAAATTTTTTTTTTCACTTTAGCGATGCGATCGGCGCAGCGACATGGTGCTCATTATTTCCCCGAAAGACTAATGGTATTGTCATAGTGCATGGACACGTCGCTTTCCTTGCCGTGCACAAAAAACCTCCATTCTGCACCGTGCATTTCATTTTTTTTGGTTTTCGCACTGTGCAATCTTAATATCGCCGCGACATGAGCTTTTCTCAACGGTGTCGCTGGAGTATGCACAGTGCAAAGCGGGTTTTTTTGAGGCTTGCACTGTGCCGAAAGTGCAAAATTCACTGTGCGATGGCGACAAGCGTGGGAAAAGGTGCGAAATGCACTGTGCACAAGATAACAAATGTCCATGCACTTCAAAAAAATAGTAACATTACAATTTAAGGGGCACTGTAAGTGCCATCCAGCTTTCTTACGAAGCATATCGCTCCTTTTTTGCTAAGCAACATGACGCTAAAATCGGCGGAAAGTTGAGTGCCTACTTTTCGACAGTTTCGAATAACCTGCGCAGCGCCGGAATCAACGCGGAAGTGGTCCGCTTGGCTAAACAATATCCGGACTACGAGATTTGGCTCTCCGGCCATTCTCTTGGCGGAGTGTTGGCATCGATCGCGACCGGGGAATTGATCGCGGTCGATGGGATCAACGCCAGCCAAACCAAGTTGATCTCATTCGGACATCCGCGACATGGGAATAAGGAGTATGCGGAGGCCTTCAACGCCGTTGTGCCCTATTCGTATCGGGTCGTCAACAAAAAAGACTTTTTTGGCCAAATGCCTCCGCAGAATTACAGAGGCTACACCCACATCGACACGGAAGTCTGGTATCCAAACGGGGTCAAGGTGGGAGGTAGGTATCAGGTTTGCGCCGAGACCGAGGACCCTCAATGTCAGGACTCTGTGAACCCCCATCTTGATGTTGGAGACCATTTTTTCTATTATTATGAGATTGTATCCGCCGCTGCCACTGGATGCCAGATTCCATAATATACGTCAAAAAACATTCCAGCGACTTTCCGGACGGACTAGTGATACCCAGGGGTGGACACCAGGCCCGGCGGCCCTGCCTGGCCCGACCCGGCCCGATCGGGCCGGGCCTGACTCAAAAAAGGAACATTGAAACCGGACCAGGCCCGAAATTTCCGGTCCTACCTTAAATATTATATAATGTTTAGTTTATCGTTAGACAGCTTCCGACCGAAACAACGGCGGCAATTTGGTGAATTTGACGTCAAGTTGACGTCACTGTCAAAATCACAACCCTAGTTATAGCAAAACGGCAACGATTTTTTGGCAGGTCGCGCCCTAGCCGGGCTTTCACGGCCGGGCCGGGCTAAAAAAACCTCTACCCGGGCCGGGCTTTTGACAGGCCGGGCTTCGGGCCCAAAATCGGAAACATAGGTGCCGGTGACCACCCCTGGTGATACCTACCGCATCGTTTACAACTCTCATCAAAGCCGGACCTACTCTTTATCGTTGAAACCAAGTTGAGGGCATTATTAATAACGTATTTTTTTTACCGCTCCGGAAATGTCGCTATCTGCGAAATGTTGTATTGCTATATATTTTAAAGCACGCATAAACCGATTTCATGCCAACAGTTTTGCGAAAACTAATTTTTGCTTTAAACTTTTTTATTGCTTGCAAATTTTTCCAAAAAAATTTTTAAAAAAACTTGTGATAACGCGGTAAAATCTCGGTGGTTTTGCTTTGGGGTCAATGAAGAATTGTCGCAGTGGCTTCATTCGTATCATCTTCAACCAGCTTACAAAACTTCGGACTTTGAGACTTTGACAACGCGTGATAACTTGCTTGAGAACCTCACTCTCAAGTCGTGAATGTCTTCTGACATTTTCGGGTACGATTTGATGCGCATGTTGGCTACGGCAACTCTAATAAGAAAATCAATTCCGAAAAAGGACATTGGAGACAAATATCATGTTACCTTCACACCGCGATTCACACCGTAATTGCTCGACGGCTTGGTTTATTCCATCACAATCTTCCACCAGGATTGTTGCTAGGAGATACGTGAAGCGGTTCCTATACGAAATCATTTTCTCGGCTTCGTCATTTCGTCCGGATTCAATCAACCATGCCTTGATAATGTTGCGCTATTCTCTTAACGAAGTCGTATTCATCAAATGTCTTTTCGTTAACGCCCGAAGTCCTGTCCATGTCTGCATTGCGACAAATCTCCATTGCTGTGAGTATCCTAAAAAGTTGAAATGAGGTACTGGTCCGTTCGTCGTTGGATTCTTTTTGACCCGACCCCTCAGGGCAAGAGAGGGCTATGCGGATTAATCTGCAAATTTACGGATATAATTCATGATTTTGTTCTTCTTTTGTAGAATTAATATTTGTTATACTAGCCCGTCCACAAGTGATTTCAGCGACACGCACTGTGCGAAAACAAAAGTTCTCTTTGCACTGTGCAATTTCTTGCTTTTTGCACCGTGCAATAAGCTTTTTTCGGCTGTCGCTCGCACCCTGATCTTTTTGCACAGTGCATGTCGCCGAAATCAGTTCTGCGACTTACGGACAGACACTTTTTTCTAAATCCGGTTTGGGGCCTAATCCCCATGGTTTTTTGTACAGTGCATGTCGCCAAAATCAGTCCGGCGACTTACGGACCGACTAGTGACAAATCATGATGACTTTGACCGGCTATGTTCAAATGCCAACAAGGAATGTTACATTAATTTCCCTTCTCTTGGAATTTGCAATTTATGCATGAGCAACTTAACCACTCGCCATTAAAATAAATATTGTTTTTGTTTATCGTTCGAATAAAGGCCGGAAAAGACAGCGAATTTCTGGACCCAGTTATTAACGAAAGAAAAACAAAACTTATGGCTCTCAATTTGGGGAACATGTACATGCAAGAAATTTTGCCATATTTCGCATCCCATCTTTTGCTAGGCCGTCCGTAAAGCGGCTGCAGTGATTTCGGCGATATGCACTGTGCGAAGACAAAAGTTCCCTTTGCACTGTGCACGTCAACTCGAAAAGGGAAGTCTTTGTCCGTAGGTCCAAGTGTATATATCATGAAACGTCAAAAGGGGCGTTCCTTGAAGTACTACAATATTAACTTCTTCCTCTTATAACTGCATTTAACTCCATTTTTCCGCACTTTTGCCACTTTTCAGCGGGACTTGACAATGCTAAAGCCAACGTTTAACATTCCTTGCAGCGTCGATTCGATTCATTGCTTCCACAATAACTTTAATTACATTGTCGGTTTTCCATCTTCTTCAACTGGCTGGTCATCCACTTTAGCCTGAAGCAAAGAATGGAGCTAAAGATGTATGCAAAGTTGATTGGGCTGGATTCGTTTTTCAATATCTGTTTCACGCTGACGAGGAGTATCGTGGGACAGGTGAGGATTCTCTTCTACTAGTAGTGCCGTATAGTGTGCAGACTTTTTTCGCTTTTTTGTCGCCGGCGCACAGTGCATTTTGCCTTTTCTCCTTATTTGTCGCTCACACACCGCACGTCAAGTCGAAAAGGGAAGTCTTCAAGTTGGCGATTCGTCTTTGACACTTCGCAACAGTGGAGAAAAGTAATTTTTTGGGTATCTAAATTTGCCATTTTTGTTAGAATTGGCTGAAAAGTATCGAAAATTGTTGGAAAAAATTATTTTTGTTATGTTTTGGCAGTTATTTTGCCGTTTTCCGTCAAATACTCGCTATAAACGTAAATCAAGAAAAGACGGCAGCTAGGAAAATAATTTTTCGCACGTGTTGCGAAGTGTCAAAGACGAATCGCCAACTTGAAGACTTCCCTCTCTCTTGCCTTTTCAATTTGACGTACGAGTAGTATTAGTGACGAAATGCCAACTTGAAGAATTTCTTTTTCTTTTTCGATTTGACGCGCGATTGTCTATGCGACATTGTGATCATTATTTTCTCTACAGTCTGATAGTCCGTCCGCAAAGTCGCTGCAGTGATTTCGGCGGCATGCACTGTGCAAAACAGAAAAGTTCTCTTTGCACTGTGCATTTTTTTGCTTTTTGCACCGTGCAATAGGCTTTTTTGGGCTGTCACTTGCACCCTGACCTTTTTCGCACAGTGCAAACACCAAAAAATTACTTTAGCGACTTTCCGGGCGGACTAGTTCTACTTGCGCCATAAAGTCCCGACAATTTTATCGCTGATGTCGCACACGAAAATTGGAATGATTTTTCGCCTGTCGCTCGCACTCTGACCTTTTTCGCACAGTGCAAACACCAAAAAATTACTTTAGCGACTTTCCGGACGGCCTAGTATCAGAACTCTCACCAATTTTTTTTGAAGTAGCCCGAGTGTTTTTGATTAGTCTCTGATTAATTTTCAGTTCGGAAAGGATCTCTGCAAACGCGAGTAAAAAATGGCCGCTGGTCAGTCCTGAATCACACATCGGACCCGCAGGCGTTGGAGATTTATCGTATAAATTTGAGGTTCGTACACTTTGGAGGGGTCTAACAAATTCTCCGCTTTGTTGAAAGAAAATTTAAAAAATTAAACGTCCGACCGGTAAATAAAGTTTTTTTCGACCGGACTCGAACCCGAGACCCCCACTTTTATCGCCGACGCACAGTGAATTTTGCCTTTTTCCTCCATTTGTCGCTCATGCACCGTGCATTTTGTTGTTTTTCGCACAGTGCGAACTTGAAAAAGCAGTCCGCACAGTGCGCAACAGCGCAATGCAAAAATGGACGTCGCGGCGATTCATGCACGGTGCGAAAAGTCCCAAAACGAAATTGCAGCCGCCCACGCAGCGACGCAGTTGAAAAAAAAACTTGCGACCCCGCGATATTCCGATTGCACAGTGCGAAACCCAAAAAAGGTGAATGCACAGTGCAAAATGGAGGTTTTTGCGCACAGTGCGGGAAGTGCATGTCGCTTGGGTAAAAACGGGAAATCGCGGCGACGGCTGCGAAATACAAAGGAAAATGCACCATACAAAATTCTACGGACTTCATGTCGCGAGTAGTAGTCGAAAAAAGTTTGCGACGCCGCGATATTCCGATTGCACAGTGTGAAACCCAAAAAAGGTGAACGCACAGTGCAAAATGGAGGTTCTTGTGCACAGTGCGGAAAGCCACAAAATGCCCATGCACTTGTGTTTAGCAAGTACAATTGGATAGTTATCAGATTGCACTTGCAAGGAAAGTCGTTTAAATCACAAATGAGTTGAACTTTAATACAAATTTATTCCGATCCTTCATGTCCAAATGGTAAGAACTACGACGCTATAACTTTTCATGGTAACCCAATACTTTGTGTTGCCTAGATTTGTCGTTGTATGCTTGGGGTAGGTTAGCAGAAGCTCGATGCTACAAGTCCTGAGAATTTGCACTGTGCATTTCGAAAATCGCGAAAAAACGGCTTTGCACAGTGCATTTTGACCCAAAAACATCATTTTGCACGGTGCATTTTTTGCCTTACGTCGCGCGCGACTCCCAATTTTCTCAGCGACAAATCATTTTTTTCGGCGCGCGACAAAATTTCGGAGCGCGATAAATTCTCAGGACTTTTTGCGCCGAGTAGTACAACTAATCGCGCTCAAACGTCCAGACAATTTTGTCGCCGACGTAGCGCGTGAACTTTGGCGTCGCCGCGCGGAAAAGTGCATGTCGCTTGGGTAAAAACGGGAAGTCGCGGCGATGACCGCGGAAAAACAAAGAAAAGTGCACGGTGCAAAATTTTCCAAACTTTTGAGCGCGAGTAGTAGTACTACTAGTAGTACTACTCGCGCCGTAAAGTCCCGACAATTTTGCACCGTGCATTCTTCTCAAATTTTCGCGGCCCTCGCGGCGATTTCCCGTTTTTACCCAAGCGACATGCACTTTTCCGCGACCTCACTCCAATTTTCGTGTGCGCACAGTGCGGAAACCGACGAAATGCCCATACACTTTGTGAAAATACTAATATGTAATATTCTGAAATCTTTTTTTTTTTATTCAAAGAATGTCTAAATCGAGGAAATTTATTTGTTCAAAAAATTCTTGCGGGGAATTTATTTTTTTGGGCAAAAAAGGAGAGAGAGGGGGGTTTAGGACACATGAGTTTCAAAAAAAGTTTGGATTTCGAATAAATTGCGCTTTGGTTTGGATTCTTTTTGACCCGGCCCCTCAGGGCAAGAGAGGGCATGCGGATTAATCTGCAAATTTACGGATATAATTCATGATTTTGTTCTTCTTTTGTAGAATTAATATTTGTCATACTAGCCCGTCCACAAGTGATTTCTGCGACACGCACTGTGCGAAAACAAAAGCTCACTTTGCACTGTGCAATTTCTTGCTTTTTGCACCGTGCAATAGGCTTTTTTCGGATGTCGCTCGCAGCCTGACTTTTTTGCACAGTGCATGTCGCCAAAATCACTCCAGCGACTTTACGGACGGATTAGTAGAGAGGTTCATTCGTTGCGGAAAAGTTTTGTTGTAGCGGTGTTTCTTGCACAACGTTGTATAGTGTACTACTACTCGGGACAGAAAGTCCTGATAATTTGTCGCGCGCACAAAATCTGTCGCACCAAAAAATCGCGTCGCGTGCGACGGTAGTGCAAAAGCAACACAATGCACCGTGCAAAATGTTGTTTTTCTGTCAAAATGCACTGTGCAAAGCACTTTTTTTGCGATTTTTGGAACGACGTGCAAAAACCGCACCGTACAAATTATCAGGACTTTTTGTCCCGAGTAGTACTACTCGCGCCATAAAGTCCCGACAATTTTGCACGGTGCATTTTGCTCAAATTTTCGCGGCCGTCGCGGCGTTTTCCCGTTGTTACCCAAGCGACAAGCACTTTTCGGCGAGTTCACTCGCGCGACATCAGCGATCAAATTGTCGGGACTTTATGGCGCGAGTAGTATCAGTCTGTCGGGAAAATAATGAGCACGTTGTCGCGTCAAAAATCACATGGGCCGCCGAGAAAATGTACTGTGTCGAAAAATCCAAATCAAATTGCTTTTCGCTGTCGCGACGCGATCGGCGCGACGACGATGTGCTCATTACTTTCCCGACAGACTGATATGTACTTTTTACTTTGTTTTTTTACCTTTTGCGTATTTTGCTTTTCAAAAATCCTTCAAATTCTCGACTGTGTAACCGCCTCTTGTCCAACATCCCTTCGTTCTCAAGTTTCTTTTATTCAAAATCAACTCAAAAAAAGTTTGGGACTCGAAAAAACAGGAAAAGGTTGAATGCAACGAAAAAAACGGTTTTGAGGAAGGGATTTGGGGAGGGGGAAAAGTACGAGGAAAGCGGGTTGACAAGTTTTTTTCGAAGATTTCGGAATGGCCTCGTTTCGTTATAAACACATTATGATTAATTATTGTTTTATGGGAGGGAGTCTGAGATGTGGAGGGCAAAAGTTGGGTTTTCTTTGGAAAATTTGAGAAATTTTTTCTTAAGACGATTTTTTACCGATTTTTTGTTGGAAAATTGTGAAAAACTTTAAAAATCTCAAATTTTGGGGTACATTTAAAATGGTTTTATTAGATTCGCTAGGCAAAACGCAAAATTAAGTCGATTAATCCGTCCGTAAAGTCGCTGCAGTGATTTCCGCGACATGCACGGTGCGAAAACAAAAGTTCTCTTTGCACTGTGCCATTTCTTGCTTTTGGCACCGTGCAATAGGCTTTTTTCGGTTGTCGCTTGCACCGTGGCACTTTTAATCAGTCTGTCGCGAAATTAATGAGCACAATGTCGCTGCGCCAATCGCGTCGCGGAAGAGAAAATCAATTGGATTTTGCCGCGGCACAATTCATTTTCTCAGCATTTTTGATGCGACGAGTGTCCATTATTTCCCCGACAGACTGATACACAGTGCATATCGTCATCGTCAAAATCACTTCAGCAACTTTGCGAACGGACTAATACGGGATAAAATGAGATTTGGTGAGTGTTTTCTGTGACGATTCTGTTTTTGGGTCCAAAAGTTCAAAAAACTTTTTTGGCTAAAACTTGGTATAAAAAGTGATACTCAGTCTTTAAGATAAACGATTTCATTGGTAAAACACGGCGCAGGCGTATGTTCCAATAAAATCACAAAAAAAAACCAAATTGTCTTTGGCCTGAAAATCTCGATTATTTCTGCAAAGCGCGAGCTAAAAATCTCATATATGCCTTCAAAATGTCTAATCTCAATATTTTTCTAACTTTCATCAAGATATAAATAATTAATTTTTGTAAAAAAATTTTTTTTCGCACTGTGCAGACAAACAATTTCCAATATTTTCCCCAAAAAAAAATCTTTGTTGCGCTTTGCCCAATTTTGCTATTTACCTTTCCTCCGAAAAACAGTAAAGTTTTGGTTGTTCCCTTATCACTCTTCGAATTTTATCAACCACCTTTTGTTTTTCTTTTCGCTTATTTCTCCAGACTGACGGAGAGGGAAAAACGCCCTCGGGGGGGGGGGGGGGGGGAGGAAAAAAAACATTCGTTCCGTGAGTTAAGTTTTAATGAACTGCAAAGGGAGGGCGGTTTGCCGGAGGAAATGTTTGATTAATGCGACGAATGGCATTCGGTTCGGTCCTTAGGGCAAATTAAATGGCGCTTATGAAAGGAGTTGTTTTGTGGCAACGTGTTTGATACAACTTCTTTTTTTTTGGGCTACGGGTTTGCAGCCCGTGAATGTTTAATTTAGGCTTTCTTTAGGCTTAGTTTAGGCTTATATTAGGCTTAGTTTAGGCTTAGTTTAGGCTTATATTAGGCTTAGCTTAGGTTTAGTTTAGGCTTAGCTTAGGCTTATATTAGGCTTAGTTTAGGCTTAGCTTAGGCTTATATTAGGCTTAGTTTAGGCTTAGCTTAGGCTTATATTAGGCTTATATTAGACTTAGTTTAGGCTTAGATTTTAAGAATTGATATGTGGCCTGACGTGCGTGCAAAATTAAACGAAAATCTGAGCATCGCACGTCAAATCGATAAAGCAAAAGGGAGGGAACTGTTCAAGTTGGCATTTCGTCGCAAATATAGGGTCCGAGAAATCTTTTTTGACCGATTTCTTGTCCAATTTGGTTAAGACCAGGTTTTTTTTGACAAAGTTTACCATTTTCAAGCTATATAGGTTCTTTTCAGACTTGTTTAGACCGGTAATAGCTAGCGGGAAAATTTTAAAATAATTTTTCCGATAAATCTTTGGAGGAAAAGCCAATTTAAAAAGTTCCCTTTTCAATTTTTTTTAATGCAACAAATATGTAGAGGGTACCCTCAAGAAGGAATGTCTTAGTTGTACATGTTTATTGCAAGTTTACACATTCAATAATTGATTTGTGGTCTGTCTAACATCTGTGTTGAGAATTTGACAAAAATCTAAGCGCTGGCAATTGAACAAAAAAACTTTTTTCAGTGAAAAATCTTCATAATGACTTCCAAAAACGGCATTTTTGTGATTTATTAACTTTACTGAGATTACAGACCAAAAATAATTTGAATGGAAGAAAGAAACATCTCGTATCTATCAACACCACTCTTTATCCCCAAACAATGCCCGCAACAATTCGCAATATTTGTCTTTGACATTAGTCCTGTTGACCATTCCTCACTTCCCGCAAAAAACTGACCTAACGCGAGCTGCACTATGAATCAGCCCTCGGGAAAAGCTCCTTATACAGCCAGCGGCGTGATTCCGGCTATCATAGGGTTTTCGAATCGCATTTCCAAAAGATTGGTTTGGGTTTTTGGGGGAAAATCACTTTTGATCGATGGGTTGATCGACGAAGACGATAAGCGCCGCGCTTTCGGTTTAATAGCGGGCGCTGGGTGTTCGCTTCGGACCTTGGAGAGAATAGAGGCGATTTTAAAGGGAGGTTGGAGCTTTAGAAGGTAGTCTGGTTATATTGTTTGATTTTTCAATACGGGTTGGGCACTTATTGCGATATTTTGATGATTTTTCAAAAGAAAAAACATTTTCTTGCAATTTCTTAAACACATCGCTTTCAAATTAAGAGGACTCCCGTTAAATGGCCTTAAAACTAACCCCTGAGAATATCAGCTGAAGCATTTTACAAAGAGCCGAGGTGCGAGCTAATCTTAGGCCAAAGCCAACCTCCATTCAACGAAATCCTTCTATAATGAATGATTTTTATGGTGTTTGCGATGCGTTGTAGTACTAGTCCAGCCGGAAAGTCGCTGGAGTGATTTTTGGTGTTTGCACTGTGCGAAAAACGTCAAAATGTGAGCGACAGCCGAAAAAGCCAATTGCACGGTGCAAAAAGCCGGAAATTGCACTGTGCAAAGTGAATTTTTGTCTTTGCACAGTGCACGTCGCGGAAATCACTCCAGCGACGTTGCAAACTACTAGTAGCGTATGTAAAAACCTTAAGTAATAATTAAAAAAAAATAAATTTTTTTTTTTTTTTTTTTTTAAAAATTGATTTTAGATATATTTTCCATTCGCATATTTTCGAAATTTTTGTTTCAAATTTTTTCACGCTCAAATTAATCCGACCTTGAGGCTAATTCTTTTTTAGTTTTCAACGTTTCGCGTGCTTTTCGGATAACATTTCGGAACTCGGTTTGGAATAATAAAGGGGCATTATTTATAACGAAATAATGCGGATTAGGCCGCCAGTTTTTGTTTTTTGCTCTTCATTTTTTTTTGAAATGTTGTGAGGCCAAAAAAGAGTCGATTTTTCGTAAGTTTTCGCACCGTGCATCCATCGCTGTGACGCACGTCAAATTGAGAAGGGCACTCTTCAAATTGGCTTTTCGTCCAAAGATTTATCGGAAAAAGTATTTTTTAATTTTCCCGCTAGCTATTACCGGTCAAAACATGTCTGAAAAGAATCCATATAGCTTGAAAATGGTAAACTGTGTCAAAAAGACCTGGTTTTTACCAAACTAGACAAGAAATTGGCCAAAACAGATTTCTCGGATCCCGTATTTGCGACGAAATGCCAACTTGAACAGCTCCCTCTCGCTTCTTTGATTTGACGTGCGACGTATGTTTTTTTCAACTGGGTCTTTTCATTCGCACAGTGCCGACAATTTTTGAGGTTTGCACTGTGCGAAAAACTTTTTCTTTTAATAAATTTTTTTATCCCCTCCCCCACTGTATTGCCCCCAGACATGGCAACCGGGCCGGGCTTCGGAAATTTTGAAAACGGGCCGGACCGGGCCTACCTTTTACCGGGCCGGGCTTTGGGCTCGACGTTTTTTTTCGGGCCGAGGTTTCGGGCCCAAGATTTTGAATTTCGGCCCGAAGCCCGGTTCCGATTTTTTGGTCCCGACACAAAAAATTGCGATGCCAATTTTTTGTCTGGCATTTTGGTTTTCTGCGAAAACAAGATTTTGCTTTCGACAGAAAAGGTGGTTTGGTAAGGTTGAATAAATAAAGATAAAACGAAATTTTACAACCGGGCCGGGCCGGGCCTGTAAACTTCACCTGGCCGGGCCGGGCTTCAAAAAAAAAAAAAAAAATTCGGGCCGGGCCGGGCTTCAAAAATTTTGAGAACGGGCCGGGCCGGGCTTCAAAAATTTTGAATACCGGGCCGGGCCTACCTTTTACCGAGCCGGGCCTACCTTTTACCAAGCCGGGCCCGGCCCGAAGGGTCCTAGGCCCGGCCCGATTTGCCATGTCTGATTGCCCCAAAAAAATCCTCATAATTTTCACTCCACAATTCTTTGATTCGGGGGCTTTCTCTCTCTTTTCGACGAATGCACTGTCGCGTGTCGGGAATTGAAAATTGCCGGGACAACCGCGCATCTGCCTCCCAAACAAGGTCCTTATAAAGAGATCAAAACACAGAGAGCGAAAAAAATGAGTGCGAATTTCCGATGGAAAAACAGAGAATACCAGGTGCCGGTTGGGTAATTAGAGGGCTTTATGAAGATTGAGAAAATTAAAAATGGTTTTTTGTAGGGTACCTTGTAGATTGCGCTGTGAAAAAACATTTTTTTGTAATTTCTTTGCAAATTTTGCAAAAAAATCATTTTTTTCCCCAAAAAATTCAATTTTTAAACCTTAAAAATCTCACTAATTTTTTTGATTTTTTATTACGCCTAAGTCATCTAAAACAACAATCTTTTATCAGAAAAATTTTTCACCATCTCAACCATTCGTTACACAGGGTTTTTCGACACTAACTTGCTACCTCTTATTTCCAAAAAATGCAATTTTTAAACTTAAAAATCTCACTAATTTTATGCAAATTTTTCAAATGTTTTTTTGATTTTTTACTACCTAGGCTCTCTATTACAACGCTCTTTTATCATAAAACTTTTTCACCTTCTCAACCATTCGTTATATAGAGTTTTTGAGCGCTAACCTCCTACTTGTTATTTTTAAAAAAAATTCAATTTTTGAACTTAAAAATCTCACTAATTTTATGCAAATTTTTCAAAAACTTAAAAATCTCACTAATTTCATGCAAATTTTTCAAAACTTTTTTTGATTTTTTATTACGTTTAAGTCACCTAAAGTAACAATCTTTTATCAGAAAATCTTTTCACCTTCTCAACCATTCGTTATACAGAGCTTTTGAGAGGTGACTTCCTATCTCTTATTTTTAAAAAAATTCAATTTTTGAACTTAAAAATCTCACTAATTTTATACAAATTTTCCAAATTTTTGTTTGTTTTTTATTGCCTAAGGTCTCTAAAACAACATTCTTTCATCAGAAAATTTTTTCACCTTCTCAACCATTCGTTATATAGAGTTTTTGGGCAGTAACTTCCTACTTGTTATTTTTAAAAAAACTCAATCTTTGAACTTAAAAAGCTCACTAATTATATGCAAATTTTTCAAATTTTTGTTTCTTTTTTTATTAACTAAGCTCTCTATAACAAAACTCTTTTATCAGAAAATGTTTTCACCTTCTCAACCATTCGTTATACAGAGTTTTTCGACACTAACTTCCTACCTGTCCGCAGCCCTTCATTTTCGGTCATTTCCCCTGAATTTTTGCGCGACCCGTGCCTAATTGCGGTGTTTCTCAAAAAAAAAACGTCGGGCATGGGCAGAGCGTAGGGGTAAGTGGATTGACGGCAAATGACCTCGGTTCGGGAAGAAAGGCTGCGATCGGGTTAAAGTAATGGGCACACTAAATAAAAATCGCGAATTTACTCTCGACTTTCCGTGATCGTCAGCTTTGCCGGCTGTTGGGGTTTTACTGAAGGCATTTTTCTAGCTTTTTTGAGTTTTTTAGGTATGAAAATTGCTATAGAAGCGAAGTCAAAGTCAAACAAGCGTTTTGTTTGTAGCGTAGGTGCGTTACATGCGATTTATTGTCATTTTAATGTCGAAAGTTGCTTGATATTCGATTTTTTCAAAAGAATGGCAGCGAGTTCACTATTTTGCTTGGTACTTGGCCGGATTTTTAAATTTGAGCGTGAAAAAATTTGAAACAAAAATTTCAAAAATATGCGAATCGAAAATTTGTGTAAAGTCAAGTTTTTTAAAAAAAAAAGTTTTATTTTTTTTTTAATTACTACTTAAGGTTTTTACATTCGCTAAATATTACTAGTAGTTTGCAAAGTCGCTGGAGTGACTTCCGCGACGCGCACTGTGCGTAAACAAAAGTTTTCTTTGCACTGTGCAATTTCTTGCTTTTTGCACCGTGCAGTCGGCTTTTTCGGCTGTCGCTTGCACCCTACCTTTTTTTGCACAGTGCAAGCACCAAAAATTACTTCAGTGACTCTCTACTGCAACAACTTTCCTTAAAATTTCCAAAAATTGGTTTTTCGATCTCTTATAGTTTCTTGTCCATGGATTCCACTTTATATATTACATAATACATCTTTTGCAACTCCAACTGTCCATTGTTTTTTCTTCTCTTCGAAACGAGTACCAATGTGTCGCAAAAGTCTCGGAATGGATTTAATATTCGACTTCCCGGACGGACGAGTATGCGTTAGCGTATCATCAAGACTTCTGTATTCTTATTAATCTCTAAAACCTTTATCATCCTTTTTGAATCATCGTAATCAGAAATCTCTTCTCAAATTTTGCACAAAAAAAATCCGTGGATCCCAAGTAAGGCGTCTAATCTCCGAAGCCTTTAAAGCGACGGTACAGCTACTTTTGCATTGCGCTTTTAACGGCGTGTGAACGAAATGTCAAAAAAGTTTCTTCGTCTACTGTACCAATAATAACGGAAAAAAATTATGGTGACATTCTACATGCTTGCTAATAATTATTTTACTGTTTTCAACTTTGCCGCCATTGTTTTCGCTGCAGGACATAAAAAAACTTTTTTGACATTTCGTTTCACACGCCGTAAAACGCGCAATTCAAAAGTAGTTGTTCTGGCCTTTTAACATCGCTCTCCGCTCACCCTAATCACAGAGCCGCGCTCCATTTCATCGACGGCTGGGCCTTGCGTCGGCTGTACCTTCCCCAATCCCAGCGCATGGAACGTGATTCCCCTGTCATGTCTTTGTTTTCGTCGCTCGGAATCGGGGTGGGATGGAGAAATGGGGGGGGGGGGGGGGGGGGGGGCTGTCAGAGCAACATGGAGAATATTTCATTTGTTTTTCGATCGCGACTCCCTCCCGTCTCGCGTTCTCTTGCGCAATACAAAACACGGTTGTTTCACTACTACTCGGTATTTACTTTTTTTTTTACTCCCCACCTTCGGCTGAATGAAGGGCAATATTTGGGGTGGAGGACCGAGTGAGGAGTTGTTGGGAAGTGAGTCCACTGCGGGCGAAGGGGGGGATTGGGGGCGGATTTGGGTGCAAAATTGCGGTAGATCAAAAATTGACTAGAAAAAAGGTTTTACGGGTAAAATACTCGGCGGATGATACTAGTGAGTTTGTAAAGTCGCTAAAGTGATTTTTGGAGCTTGCACTGTGCAAAAAAGGTCGGGGTGCAAGCGACAGCCGAAAAAAGCCTATTGCACGGTGCAAAAACCAAGAAATTGCACAGTGCAAAGAGAACTTTTGTTTTCGCACAGTGCATGTCGCCGAAATCACTGCAGCGACTTTTTAGTTCGGATTAGTCGACTTAATTTTGCGTTTTGCCTTGTAAATCTAATAAAACCATTTGAAATATACCCCAAAATTTGAAATTTTTATATTTTTCAAAATTTTCCAACAAAAAATTGGTAAAAAATCAACCAAGAAATTGTACGGTGCAAAGCGAACATGCTTTTCTCACAACGCATGTCGCTGAAATCACAAATTCTTAGTTTAGGCCTGCTGCGAAAAACCCCGGGGCGCAGGCTGCAAAGCCGATGCCAGAAAAATGTTTGTCCGTAAAGTCGCTAGAGTGATTACAGCGACATGCACTGTGCAAAAATGTCAAAGTGCGAGCGACAGCCCAAAAAAAGCCTATTGCACTGTGCAAACAGCAAAAAATTGCACAGTGCAAAGGCTAAATCTTGTTTTTGCACAGTGCATGTCGCTGAAGTCACTCCAGCGCCTTTACGAACGGACTAGTAAGACTTGATACAAGTTGAGAATACAATTTTCCAAGCCATATCCAAAATTTTTAGCTCGCGTTTTACAGAAGCCATTGAGATTTTTAAGCCGGAAATTTGACTAATCGAAAATCTTGTCTGTTATAGACAGGAGAATGTCATGTATCATGTTAGCTTTGGCTTTTTGTGGTAACATACGAGGTCATCAATCTTCATTTTATCCGATCAACGTTTGTAACTTCCAAAAATGTTTGTTAGAGACAGTTTTCGGCGTATGGGGGTTTGTTATACGGAGGAGTACCAAAAAAATTACTAAAAAATTATTATTTTTTCGAATTCGAATTTTCCAGCCGACTTTTCTGCTTTACTGCACAACTCCCTCTGTTTTTCGTGTCCATGTTTTCAAACATGGAATATTATAATACAACAGGAAATACGCTCGATTTCCTCTGTGCGTATAAAAGGCATCAAAGAATCGAAAACGGCGGAAGCCTTACGTATTTGGAGGGTCCCATCTTACTCTATTTTATTTAATAAATGGACATTTTGTCGCTTTCCGCACTGTGCACAAAAAGCCTCCATTTTGCACTGTGCATTTCATTTTTTTTGGTTTTTGCACTGTGCAATCGTTTTTTGGTTTTCGTACTGTGCAATCTTTTTTTGGTTTTCGCACTGTGCAATGTTTTTTTGGTTTTTGCACTGTGCAATCGAAATATCGCGCGACGCAAGTTTTTTTCAACTACGTCGCGTCGCTGCGCCGGCGCCTGGAATTTGCACAGTGCAAAAGGCTTTTTTGGAGGTTTGCACCGTGCAAAAAGAGCGAAATGCACTGTGCGGTGGCGACAAGCGTGGAAAAAGTGCAAATGCACTGTGCAAAATAGAAAAAAGTCAATGCATGGACTATTTATCGCCGGCGCACAGTGCATTTTACCTGTTTTCCCTTATTTGTCGCTCACGCACCGTGCATTTGCCGTTTTTCGCACAGTGCAAACTTTAACAAACTGTCAGCACTGTGCGAATGCACGTAGCAGCGCAGTTAAAAAAAGCTTACGTCGCGGCGATTGATGCACGGTGCGAGAATTTGCCAAAAAGGGGAAATGCACTGTGCAAAATGCACTTTTTGGCTTGGCGATCAAAACTCTACGCACTTTGTGGAAACCAGACATGGCAAAACGGGCGATTGTCAAATCCATCGTCGAAATCCTAGAGAAAGAAAGAGAAACTTTAAACAACCGTAGTCAAAAAAATTTTTTGCGAAGAAATTACAACAAAATGCCAAAAAATTTGGCACCTAAATTTTTCGTTGCAAGACAAAATTTTTTTTTGAGAAAAAGGGCCAGGCCGAGGGGGCCCAGAAAAACGTTCGGCCCGGCCCGTTTAGAGTTTGGCCTTTTTCAAAATTTCCAAAGCCCGGCCCCCTTGCCATGTCTGGTGGAAACACTAGTAACTTCCAATCATATCCGACTCTCTCACCCTCCGAACAACAATGTAATCGCCTGTGCAGGTAGCGATCGCTCTCCCTCAAAAAACAGTTTTCTCATTTTCCCCCCATCGGCGACAATGCGTTTCCCCTTTTTTTCATATTGGTATTCGGATTGAAGGAGGAAAAGAGGAAGGGGTTGTTGCATGAGCTCTTCTCTTTGATTCCCTTTTCCGCTACCTTTAGGGCAAGTTAGCGGACCATCGCGAGGAGAGGAGATTTTACATTTTCATTTTTGAGGGGAATTCAGAGGTTTTGGTTGATCTTAAAAACGGGATTTTTCGAAAAGCATTGCTCGGATTTTTTTGAATTTTTGTAGGAATGATCTTATCAGTCCGGGAAGTCGCTGGAGTGATTTTGGCGACATGCACTGTACAAAAAAAGCCAGGGACAGCTGAAAAAGTCTATTGCACCGTGCAAAAAGCAGGAAATTGCACAGTGCAAAGGGAACTTTTCTTTTCGCACAGTGCATTTTGCCGAAATTACTCCAGCGACTTGGCGGACGGACTTATGATCAAATGGACTAATAGAGCTAAAAATTAATCAGCCCAAATTTTATCTGTTTCTATGCAAAGACTTTTGAGATTTTTAGATTTTTTTGAATTCTTAGCGGTCGAGATATTCAAGGCTTTATGCAGCCGAGAGAGAACGCAAAACGAGGAGAACGGTCAGAAAAAAATTTTTTGGCCATATTCTTGCCAGTTTCGCGCAAAAGAAATAATTTTTTAGTGGGCCAGAACAACTACTTTTGAATCGCGTTTTTACGGAGTGTGAAACAAAATGTCAAAAAAGTTTTTTTATGTCCTGCAGCGAAAACAAAGGCGGCAAGGTTGGAAACAGTAAAATAATTATTAGTAGGCATGTAGAATGTCACCATAATTTTTTTCTGTTGTTATTGGTACAGTAGACGAAGAAACTTTTTGGACATTTCGTTTCCACGCCGTAAAAAGCTCGATTCAAAAGTATCTGTTCGTTCCCCTTAAGTGGTGTAATTGCAAAATGGGATTTCTCAAACCTAACTAACGGATTTTCCTGAAATTACGTTCGTCTGATACACCTGAGCCTCGTATCAGCTTCTATAAGTTTTAGCTTTTTCCCTGCAGTCGCAGCCGAGATATTTGACGATTTATGTCGGTGAGACACTATAGAAAATGAGGAGACGGTTAGAATATTTTTTTATTTTGTATTATTGGCAATGTTTCGCGATACAAACTGAGTTTGCTTGGGATATTTATGCACTGTATATATTGTATATGTCGAACATAAGGCAAATTTTTCGAGCTGAAGATAGAAAAAAAAAATTTTTTTTAATTCCAAATTTTTTAGCAAAAAATTTCGATTATTTCTGCAAAGCATAAGCTAAAAACCTCTTATATGCCTTCCAAACTTGTAATATAATGGTTTTCTCAAGTTTCCTCAAAAATTCTGGACTTAAAAATTTGCATAAATTTCAAAAATTCCAAATTTATTCAAATTTTCCCTCAAAAATTCAAATTCCGAACCTTTCAAAAAGGTTGTGACTTTTTCCGCGTCGATATTCGATACTCCTTCTTTTTCATCCACCTGCGTGTGATGTGTCTATTGTACACAGTTCATTCCGCTGCCCATTGTTTTCGGGAATCGCTCTTTTCTCGCTTTTCATCCAAAACCTTTTACCAACGAAAAATATTTTTATTTTTTTTTTAATTCTTTGAATTTTGAGGGATAGTCTCAGACGTGCGATTTTTCTTTTTTTTTTTGTCGCTGTTTTTTTGCGGATATTTTTGGCTTTTTTGGAAAAACGGAGTAATTTCCCGTCGTTGGAGAGATTCCGGCGACATGCACTGTGCAAAAACAGTCAGGGTGCGAGCGACAGCCGAAAAAAGCCTATTGCACGGTGCAAAAAGCAAGGGATTTTTGCACGGTGCAGTGAGCTTTTGGTTTCGCACAGTGCGTGTCGCAGAAATCACTTGTGCACGGGCTAGTATAACAAAGATCAATTCTACAAAAGAAGAACCAATTATATCCGTAAATTTGCAGATTAATCCGCATAGCCCTCTCTTGCCCTGAGGGGCCGGGTCAAAAAAAATTCAAACCAGAGTGCAGAGATTTTGGCGACATGCACTGTGCGAAAACAGTCAAGGTCGAGCGACAGCCAAAATAAACCTATTGCACAGTGCAGAGTGAACATTTGTTTTTGCGCGGTGCATATTGCAGAAATCACTTTAGCGACTTAGCAAATCGACTAGGGACAAAAAAGTAAATTTGTTATATATAGAAGACTTTGTTGTAAGTCTCATACCTTTTTCTACCATTGAGGGTAATGTTTCCACAAAAAAAATAATTTTTTCCGCACAAAAATGACAGAGAGATCGCCCAAAAGTGTTTTTCTCTCTGACCGCTCTCCACATTTCGCGTACTCTCTTGGCTGATCGTTGAATATCTCGGCTGCCGCTGCAAAGCGCAAGCTAAAATTTTCAGGAATTGATATGTGACCTATATCCAAAGAAATTTAACCTTTTTATGCAAATTTCCCATCAAGATTTATCAAAACACCGATTGTATTATTTATAAGTTGAACGCTAGCCGCCCCCAAAATTACCCCACCCCGTTTGACCCATCCATTGATCATGCACTGGTCCGCGAAAGGCCGGTAATCGTCTTACGTGTCCTTTGACCTCTAATTCGCCCCCCGCGCTAATCTCACCGCAGTCATCAGCGTTTGTGAGCTTTACGGCATCGCTTTTTGATTGGGCTCAGATTTCTGTCTGATCAAATTTTAGCGGTGGTTTTGAGAAATGAAATGCAAACACTGTACTACTCCGTCCGGAAAGCCGCTAAAGTGATTTAGGCGACATGCGCAGTGCAAAAAAATCAGGGTGCGAGCGACAACCGAAAAAAGTCTATTGCACGGTGCAAGGAGCAAGAAATTGCACAGTGCAAAGTGAACTTTTGTTTTCGCACAGTGCATGTCGCGGAATTCACTCCAGCGACTTTATGGACGGGGTAGTATGTTCTACGTGATTATAAAATCGACATGCAGTTCACTTTGCACTGTGCAATTTCTTGCTCTTTGCACCGTGCAATAGGGTTTTTTTGGCTTTTGTTTTCGCACAGTGCATGTCGCGGAAATCACTCCAGCGACTTGAATGCTCGGTTTAGGCTTAGCTTAGGCTTAGTTAGGGCCTGAGTCTCATCTGTTTCGAATAAACTCCGGGCGCAGGCTGCAAAACCAAGGCCAGAAGTATTTATATCTGAAAAGTCGCTGGAGTGATTTCTGCAAGATGCGACGAAAAGACAGGGTGCACGGCAACCCAGGAAGTCTCCCGCCCCTTTTCGCAGATCGCCCGCTTTGTATCGATTGAAATGAAACGAAATGTCGCAAATGAATTTTTCATGGGTTTTTGATGGAAAAATATTTTTCTCGGAATTATTTTATTTCTTTTGTCAATTGTGACATTTCGTTTAGGGCGAAACATAAAAATGGGTGGGATTTTTCTTCTATTTTGGGTTCCTGTGGGGTGCGAGCGACATCCGAAAAAAAGCCTATTGCACGGTGCAAAAAACAAGAAATTGCACGGTGCAAACGGAACTTTTGTTCACTTTGCGACTACAACGAATTGCAAAGGTCAAAAAAAGAAATTCGTTATAGAAAATCGTTCATTATAGAGAGTACTTTGTTGTACAGATATTTTTTCTCTCAAAAAATTCAGTTTCAAAATTTTTTTTGCTGATTCTTCAACCAGCCGCTGATTTTTTCTGCCTAAAAAATTACAGTAACCCTCGAAAAAGGCGACGTCATTTTTTGGCATTTTGCAAAAGTTGTACTTTTTACACGTTTGCCTTCAAAAAATGCACAAAGTGCAATTTGGTGTAGCCTTTCATTCTCTCGTGTCAAGCGGCTTTCTCTTTTTTTTTAAATTTTGCGGAGAAAGTTGGGATTAAATGTCACTATGAACTTCAACGAAGCTTGAGGTTTCCGTTTCATTAAGCCAAAGTGGTCGTTTCTTTTTCAGTTTACATTAGTTTTCGGAGTTTTAAAGTTTTCGTGGTGGGACCCAAGAATTATAAAAACTATGGTTTGTGAGGTGAAAATTAGTTTTTGAAATTTACATTTAGTCGTCGTTAAGATTTTTAGGCTCTTTTTGATCGAAAAATACCAAAATTTTTGGGTTTAAAGGTTTTCGTGGTGGGACCCAAAATTTCAAAATCATGCGGTTTTTAGACTAAATAACACATAATTAGCATAACGCATGGCGATTTTGCACTCTAATCTTTCAACAGTATCATAATTTTGAATTTTTCAATTTTTCGTGTTGGGACACAAATTTTTCACAAATTCTTGTTTTTCAAATTAAAAAGTGAGGATTTGCCTGAAGGCCACCGCAAATCAATTTTGACCTTAAACACATATATTTTTTACTATTCAACTTTTCGCGTCGTGACCCAAAAAAATTCTCCGCTTATTCAAATTTGTTTTTCCAAGCGAATACCTTCTTTTCTGATGTTGTTGTTTTTTTCAGGTATGACTCAAGTGAATCGGACGAATCGAGAATCCCTTTCTCAGCAATTTCTCGAAATGATGTGACTTGACGGCCCTTTCCCTTTTTTGTTCCATCGACTGAGCGAATCGGAAAAAAAAACTTGATTTGGAGATGGAGCTTACGTTCGTAACTTACTTTTTTCTCTCTTTTGGAGCTTTTAATTTGTATAGTTTTCGATTTTTGGGTTTGGAAAGATTTATGGGGAAATTATTCAAATTTCGGGAAGAACATGTAAATTTAAATTGAATTCTTTGCTAACTTTTATGCAAATTATCTAAAAATTGCTTAGGGATTTCTCTACTTGTCTTGTGTAGATTGCTGTTCGTCAAATTTAAAAATTTTAAGCTAATTTTTTTCACACTTATGCTAATTTGAAAGAAAATATTGCAAATTTATTCGAATTTTCCTTTAAATTTGTCTAAAAATCTTTTTCAATTCTACTCCATAAAATCCGCCTCCACTAATCCCTCCAAACTTGCTATATACACTTAATAATCCCTCAAATTCCCTCGCTAATTTCCGAAACGGCCTCGTTAAAGCATTCCCCCCATTCTGTGGGGGGGGGAAATCTCGCGGGATCGGTGGCTGTTTAATCCCGGCGGTTCATCAAATATTAAAACGGCCCCAACGAGAGGCGGAAACCAAATTTGGGAAGGGCGAGATTATCCAGCCCCATTTGGGGGAATGGAAAACTCGATAAATCGCTGAAAATCGCCTGAAAATTGGGATTATTGTGTTTTCAAAAACGGACACAGCGATTTGGGAGTGTACCTATGGATTAACAATCATTTTAAAGGCATTCGGATTGTTTGCAAATAATTTGAGCCTTTTACAACCCATTTTTTGGATATTGCTGTCTGCTACAATATCGAGTGATTTTCTCATGGAAAATTTTCAGATTTTTTAAAAATTTGCCATAGACACTCTGTATAGGCTCCATATCAATTGCTGAAAATCGTGGTTTTTCATTTACAATGACTGCCGAGATTTCCAACAATCTTTGCAAACGAGAGATTATAGAAAATAAGGAGAGAGGGTCAGAGAAAAACTTTTTTTCCATTTTGTTGCCAATTTTGGGCAGAAAAAACCTTTTTTTTTTGTCCACAAAACATTTTTTATTCTGAAAATTATTAAAAATTATCAAATTTCCGTTTTTTTCGACCTAAAAATCTGGATGGTATCTGCAAAGCGCGAGCCAAAAAGTCTCGACTATGTTTTAGAAAGTCATACTCTAAATTTGGGCCAAACTTCATCATGGTCTGAGGGTCATGTTTGCAGTACAACCCCTGAGAACTTGCCTTGTTTTTGCCCTTTTCTGACATCCCACACAAGTGCGTCCATCACTCCAAAAAAAACATCTGGATGTGTCCTACAACCGTTACCAATCAAACAGTCAAAATTCAGGGTGTGGCCCACGCCCCGTCCTCAGTGCGTTGTATTATATGTTTCGCTGTGGATTTGCTGCAGACGGTTGTTTAAACAAGTTCCGGGCCCTTGTTGCGAGGTCAGACCAAATCATCCGACATATTTTGATTTTATTTCGATTCGAACGTTTGGTTAATGGGTTTAAAATGCCTCATTTGTAAGGGAATTCCCTTGTTTCTTACTTGACTTTGTTTTGTGGCTGTTAAAGGGCCAGACAGCTACTTTTGAATGGCGCTTTTTATGGCGTGGAAAGAAATGTCCAAAAAGTTTCTTTGTCTGTTGTACCAATAACAACAGAAAAAATAATGGTGACATTCTACATGCTTACTAATAATTATTTTACTGTTTACAATTTTGCCGCCTTTGTTTTTGCTGTAGGACACAATTTTTAATTTTTTTGACATTTCGTTTCACACGCCGTAAAAAGTGCAATTCAAAAGTAGCTGTGCTTTAAACATGATTATATAAATTTTTTGGAGCGTAAAAGTTGGTTGTTTCCCTGACCAAGTCTATCTCAATGTTGCCTTCAAATTTGGGGCGTTGGCTGCTCATTAATTTCTATAAATTTTTTAGATATTTTCATAAAGTGCATAGACATTCCGTCGCGTTTCGCACTGTGCACAAACAATCTCCACTTCGCACTGTGCATTTCACCTTTTCTTGGTTTTCGCACCGTGCAATCGGAATATCGCGGCGTCGCGAGCTTTTTTTTGACATAAAGTCCGTAGAATTTTGCATGGTGCATTTTCTTTTGTTTTCGTCGCCGCGATTTCCCGTTTTTACCCAAGCGACGCGCACTTTTCGGCGACCGCGCAGCGATAAAGTTCAACGGACCTTATGGCGCGAGTAGTACGTCGCTGCGTTGGCTCGTAGAATTTGCACAGTGCAAAGTAATTTTTTTTTGAGGTTTGCACTGTGCGAAAAGAGCGAAATTCACGGTGCGATGGCGACAAGCGTGGGAAAAAGTGCAGAATGCACTGTGCGCAAGAGAGAAAAAAATTTTTAGTGGGGGGGGGGGGGGGGGTCTCAGGTCCGAGTCCGGTCGAAAAAACCGTTATTTACCGGTTGGAAGTTAATTTTTAATTTTTGCACAGTGCAAAACGATTTTTTTGAGGTTTGCACTGTGCGAAAGAGGAAAAATGCCCATGCACTTTATGAAAATACGAATAGCTTGCTTTGCAGTCTTCAAAATGTATCACAGTTTTTGCTCGTCCTTTTCCAATTTTTTTCGCAGACAGTTTAAAGGAAATAAATGGGTCCGAGTGTCCAGCAATTGACCAAACAAGCCCGAAAACCTCGGATAACATCTGACGCACGCAAAATACAGGACATTTAGAACGTAGACATCCCTGTGAGCAGGTCGTGAGGGTTTTAAAGGGACAGTATGGCTACTTTTAAATCGCGCTTTTTACGGCGTGGGACGGAATGTCCAAAAAGTTTCTTCGTCTACTGTACCAATAACAACGGAAAAAAATAATTGCGACATTCTACTTGCCTACGAGTAATTATTTTTCTGTTTGCATCTTTTCCGCCTTTGTTTTTGCTGCAGGACATAAAACAACTTTTTTTGACATTTCGTTTCACACTCCGTAAAAGCGCAATTCGAAAGTAGTTGTTCTGACCTTTTAAACGAAAGTGATTTTTAGAAAAGTCCAATTTTTGGGGCAAAATTGACAGAGTTACGCATCTGTAAAGTTTGTAGCCCTCTCTCCTCATTTCACATATAATACTAGACGCGCCAAATGGTCTTGACGTGTTTTCGCACGGTGCGGTGGACGTCGCGAAATGACTTTGCACGACAAACAATCGGCGGAGTGCGAAAAAGAGCGCACTGTGCTTGCCCTTTCAAAAATTTGTTGTGCACTGTGCGTGGTCTCAGCGACGGCGCACTGTGCAGACATGTCAAGACTTTTTGGCCTGTAGTCTCAGAGCGGTGGAAATTGGTTAATAATATATCAACTGAGACTGAAAAAAACGGTAACATTTTAGATTATGCTGGAGTACCATTTTCACAATGTTGGCAAAATTTTTAAAAAAAATTTAATTTGATGAGTAAATTTTTTTCTGATTTTTGAAAATTAAGTAAAAAGCGTTACAGAATGGCAGCTCCTTATGACACAATTTGCTACTAGTCCGTTCGCAAAGTCGCAGGAGAGATTTCGGCGACATGCACTGTGCAAAAACAATCAGGGTGCGAGCGACAGCCGAAAAAAGCCTATTGCACCGTGCAAAAAGCAAGGGATTTGCACGGTGCAGTGAGCTTTTGGTTTCGCACAGTGCGTGTCGCAGAAATCACTTGTGGACGGGCTAGTATAACAAAGATCAATTCTACAAAAGAAGAACCAATTATATTCGTAAATTTGCAGATTTTGCAGATTATCCCTTTCAACATGCGCAAACAAAAGTTTACTTCCGCAAAATGCACTGTGCGAAAAGAAAAGTTCCCTTTGCACTGTGCGATTTCTTGCTTTTTGCACGGTGCAATAGGCTTTTTTGGGCTGTCGCTCGCACCCTGACGTTTTTCGCACGGTGCAACACCAAAGATCTCTCCAGCGACTTTGCGAATGGACTAGTACTACAACCTCTTTATAACGAACAATTTCAGAGTTCCGAAGGGTTAAGTTTCGCCAAAATTAACTTCCAAAACCACGAAACCCTTCTATACTCTCTATAATTGTGATTCCGCTAGATTTTAGCCGCCTTTTCAAGCTTTTTAATCCTTTAAAATTGAAGTCAAAAACTTTCGCCTGCCTTTAATAATCTGTAATTTGTTATTTTTCGTGCGGCCGCCGAAATGAAGGCCAGTCCATCATCCGCCCCGATCTGCTTCCTTTTCCATGGACCAAATGGTTTGCCAAAAAGCAAGCGGGCCCCTATGTCATTACCTCTCAAAAACTCACAGACAGTTGACGGCCCAGAAATTATCAAAATCCGGGGGTCTTGACGCAAGTTTCGGGACCACTTTTTATCTCCGCAATTTTTCGGATCGGTGCCGAGAATTTGGAAAATTTTTGTCACTCATCCGCTGACACACCTCTTGTAGTTGAGGCTTGCGAAAGGCAGGGCTTGAGGTTTGGCGTTTGAAAAAGGTGTCTAAATTCATTTGATGCGAAGAAATGGACGCTTTGGTGGGTGGAAAATGATTTTGTTGCGGATACTACCTCATCCAAGAAGTCTTGAGAATTTTCTGCGACTCCGCACCGTGCACTTTCTCCGGCGCACTCCGAACGCGAACTAATCCGTCCGAGAAGTCGCTGAACTAATTTTTGCGCGTGCAATGTGCAAAAAAATGTTAGGGTTCGATTTTGACGAAAAAAAATTGTTTTTCATCAATTTTTTTGCGATGTTAGTCATTTTTTGGAATTATGAGTCCGTGCATTAAGTCGCTGGAGTGATTTTGGTAACATGCACGGTGCAAAAAAGCTCAGGGTGCAAGCAACAGCCGAAAAAAGCCTATTGCACCGTGCAAAAAGCAAGAAATTGCACAGTGCAAAGGGAACTTTTGTTTTTGCACAGTGCATGTCGCTGAAATCACTCCAGCGACTTTACGCGGATGGGCTACTAGTAGTGTTTCCATAAAGTTGGTAGACTTTTTGTCGCCTTTTATCGCCGGCGCACAGTGAACTTTTCCTTTTTTTCGTAAAGTCGCTGGAGTGATTTTGGCGACATGCAGTGTGCGAAAACAAAATTTCACATTGCACTGCGCAATATGTATATTACAACAGGCTTTTTTCCTCTGTCGCTCGCACCCTAACATTTTTGCACTGTGCAAAGATCAAAAATCACTCCAACGACTTTGCAATCAAAAAGTAAGGTCCTAGGGACTAGTATTCTTACCGTATGTCCCCCAAATTTGTATTCTCTGTCTGCAAAGTACGCGACTTTCAACGCGATCTTCTTTTTTTTCGTAAAGTCTCTGGAGTGATTTCAGCGACATGCACTGTGCGAAAGCAAAAGTTCCCTTTGCACTGTGCAGTTTTTTGCTTTTTGCACCGTGCAATAGGCTTTTTTTGGCTGTCGCTCGCACCATGATCTTTTTTGCACAATGTAAACACTAAAAATCACTCCAGCGATTTTCCGGAAATATTTACTAGTTTTATTTTCTCAAAAATTTTTTTTTTATTTTCCCAAAAAAATTTTTCTCATTTTCCAAACCCTTTCCTAAACCCGCCCTCCTCCTTCAAAGCCTGAGAAAGCGGATAATTTCGGAAGACGCTACAGCGACCATCGCACAACAAAGGACTCATGGGAAATCAGTGCCGCCTTCGGGGTTCGCAAAGAAAAGTCTTCATTAGGCCAATTGTGTGCGCCGCGGGGCGCGAGGCCGCGTTTTGATGTGCTTTTTATTGTACATGACCTAATATGGAAGCGGCTGCTCAAAATTCAACTAGTTTTTGCGGCGTTTTATAATGGCTTTGTTTTTGTTTTGAGCCGCAAAAAGTTTTTGGGGTTTTAATAATAAAAATTAAATAATTTTAAATCATTTTTACATTATTTTTTGAGATTTTTTGAATATAATTTTTTTTATTTTTAATGTTTGGGACTTTTTTTTGATTTTTTGGGATTTATAGAACTTATTTAATATATTTTTAGCATTTTTAATTTTATTTTGGGATTTTTTGAAACAATTTTTGGAATTTTTTCAAATTTTTCGATTTTTGAGATTTTTAACATTTAATTTAAAATATTTTAGGATTTTTTAAACAATTTATGGCATTTTTTGCTATATTTTTTGACCATTTATTTTATTTTTCATTTTCCATATATAATTATCTAATCCTTTGATTACAATGTAAAATTTATCGCATTTATTTATAATTCTGCCCTACCTGTTACATATAAATAAAAATCCAATCAAAATCTCCCAAAAAACAGCTAATCCATGATAACATTTCAAATAATCCTCATTAAAATCGCTAATCTTGAATGCAAACTACCCACTTTGCATAATCCTTCATCCACTACGCAGTAGACTGCGTAAACAACATTTACACGGCCAAATTTGTCTGCAGTGAGAAAGTTTTGAGGGGGTTATGCACCGTACAAGATCGTATGCTCATGTACAACATCGTATCTCAGTTGGTCTTGTAAAGCGGGGGCTAAAATTTTTTGGGAATGATAAGTACCAAGTAGCCTTGGTAGCATGCCTTACACTTTTTTTTATTCTGTGTGTGTTCTCTTTCGCACAGTGCATTTTAAATTTTCCCACGCTTGTCGCCGCCGCACAGTGCATTTCGCTCTTTTCGCACAGTGCGAACCTCAAAAACAGTCCTTTGCACCGTGCAAATTCCAGCGACGTAGTTGAAACTCTCTTATGTCGCAGCGATATCTCGTTGCACAGTGCAAAAACCAAAAAAAGGTCAAATGCACGGTGCAAAATAAAGGTTTTTTGTGCACAGTGCGGACAGCGAGAAATCCATGCTCTTTATGGAAATACTTATATCTCAGCTGATCTCGCAAAGCGCGAGCTAATTTTTTTTGTCAATGATAAGCAGCCTTAGTAGAACAGTCATAAAAATTTCAAGAAAATCTGAGGTTGCGTTACCCTCTTTTTGACGATATATTCCTCATTGGTATCTCGGCTGAAAAGATTGTTGAATATTTCGACTGTGTCTGCAAAGCACGGGCTAAAATTTTCCACAGTTGATAAACGGTCTAGACAGATTATTCAAGGGAAATTAGACAAAAATTTGCTGGTCGCCTCTTGAGAAATTTCCTTTCTAATCGATGCTATTTGCGTCCGGAAAGCCCGCCAAATTTTAAAGTCATGGCATTCTGTTGCAATTGCTGTAATGTAATTATTCGGCATACTAGTTCGTTCACTAAGTCGCTGGAGTGATTTCGTCGGCGACATGCACTGCGCGTAAACAAAAGTGAATAAATTAAGTAAATTTTTTTCTGATTTTTGAAAATTAAGTAAAAATTAATGCGTAACAGAATGGCAGCTCTTTATGACACAATTTGCTACTAGTCCGTTCGCAAAGTCGCAGGACTTCCGCAAAATGCACTGTGCGAAAAGAAAAGTTCCCTTTGCACTGTGCAGTTTTTTGCTTTTTGCACCGTGCAAAAGGTTTTTTTTGGCTATCGCTCGCGCCCTCACTTTTTTGCACAGTGCAAACGCCAAAAATTACTCCAGTGACTCTCTACTACAACAACTTTCCTTAAAATTTCCAAAATTTCCTTTTTCAGTCTCTTAAAGTTGCTTATCCAAGGTTTCAACTTTGTATATTACATAATGCATCGTTTGCAACGCCAACCCTCCTCTCCATTGTTTTTTCTCCTCGTCGAAACGAGTACCGGTGTGTCGCAAAAGTCTCGGAATGGATTTAATATTCTTTTCAACAGAAGGAAAAAGAAAACTTTTCCCCTTCCTCTCATCAAACCTCATGGTATACGTCTCCGGGGCGGCCTTCGGGGACACATCAAAAACATGTTTGTATATGCCCTGAGGGCGAACTTTTTCCCGCTCCTCGCTTTGCGAAATTAATTCGCTTAAGGGGGGGTTTCTTGGAAGCCACTTGCAAGGCGCGCGCCTAATGTATTCCCTAAGCGGATTCACCTGGATTTACATCAGAGCGCGCGGAGTTGTCGCCAGGGTTTGGTTGGTGGTACTGTGGGCGGTGGTGTAAAAGAACGCGAAATTGCGAGAGGTTTTTTGTGGAAAAGGAATTTTTTGAAAGTTTTTCAATTTTGGCGAAATAAGAAAGTGCCGTAACAACCAACCCTCCGATTTACTTCAACTTTTTCATATATACTCTATGTAGCACAAATACCAATTCCAGCAAGTTTTAGCTCGCGCTTTCCCGACGTTGTCGAGATTTTCAACAACTTTTCAGGAGTAAAAATTTTTCAGAGACCCTCTGAAAAAGGGTTTTTTGAGCGTTGAAACTTCCGCTGATTCCTTTAAAATTTTGCTGGAACAATTACTGTAGCGCACTTATCAATCCCTAAAAAATTTAGCTTAAGCATTACAGTATCGGCCAAGACATTCAACAAAATTTGCAGGCGAAAGACTATGGAAAATGAGGAGAGACGGTCGGGATGTGTTTTCGGGTCATTTCTGTTCGATTTTTTGGCGGAAAAATGGATTTTTTGCAAAAAGATCGTATCGGTGAAATTTTTCAAATAAATCATCAAATTTTCGACCAAAAAATCTCGGATAATCTCCGTAAAACGCAAGCTAAGAATCTCATATATCCCTAGAAAACTGTAGCCTTTATTCCGGAAATCTTTCATCAAAATTTTTCCGATGCTACTATAGTAATTTGACCTGAAGAAAGAGAGTAATTACAGGTGTTTTCTCGAAAATAATTTTCTTTTATCTTCTTTTACCATTAATTTTTGTATTTTTCCTTTTTTTCTTTTTCCGTGGAACGCAAAATGTCATAACAGCCCGTATTTATGACTGTAATTTTTCATTTTTTCAGAGCAAAGGCAAGAAAAAGTCTGGATGACAAATTTTGGGTCCACTTGAAGAGCATCTTTCTGTGATGAAACCATTTTCATGCCAAAAATAGCAAAGATCCAGCCAAAAACAATTTTTCTCTGACCGCTCTCCTCATTTTGCGTACTCTCTCGAAAGGTCGTTGAATATCTCAGCTCACGCTGCAAATCGCGAGCTAAAACTTTCGGGAATTGATATGCGGCTTAGACACATTGGACGGACAAAATTTGACGAAAAACTGAATTTTGCCTCAGGCAATTTTCATCGAAATTCCGAAATTTCCGCGAAAATTGCTCTATTGTTATTTTATAACGTAATAATCTTAAGGAAAATCAAACTTTCGATATTATTTATTACGTTTTCACATTTTATTTCCCACTTTTCATCCATAACTTTCACTTTTCCAACCTTTTTTTGACATTTTCAACGTTTTTTCATCCGTTTTCCCTCGTCTTGAAAACTTGTCGCTAAGCATTTAGTTATTAGTCACTTTACTCTTTAACGAGCGCCTTCACCAATTATGGAAAGAAAGTAATAGCAGTCGGTTTTTTGTATGAGTAACCTACCCGGAAGCAAGGGAGGAAGATCCTTCCGTTTGATGAATTAGTGTGGACGGTTATTGCTTATAAAGCGGGAAAGAACGTATTACTAGTGTTTCCATAAAGTGCGTAGACTGTGCTCGTCTTTTGTCGCCGGCGCACAGTGCATTTTGCCTTTTTCCCTTCGCGCACCGTGCATTCGGCTGTTTTTCGCACAGTGCAAACTTTAACAAACTGTCAGCACTGTGCGAATGCACGTAGCAGCGCAGTTGAAGAAAGCTTACGTCGCAGCGATTGATGCACGGTGCGACAATTTGCCAAAAAGGGGAAATGCACTGTGCAAAATGCACTTTTTCGTTTAGCGATATTCTTATGCACGGTACGAAAAATCGCGCGAAAAGAATGAATGCACTGTGCAAATTGGAGTTGTTCGTCTTTTGTCGCCGGCGCACAGTGCATCTTGCCTTTTTCCCTATTCGTTGCTCACGCACAGTGCATTTTGCCTTTTTCCCTTCGCGCACCGTGCATTCGGCTGTTTTTCGCACAGTGCAAACCTGAAAAAACGTTCGGCACTGTGCGAACGGCTCAGCGAAACCGCGGCGACGCAGTTGGGAAAAGCTTACGTCGCGGCGATAGTCTTATGCACGGTGCGAAAAGTTGTGCAAAAAGGTGAAACACACTGTGCAAATTGGAGTTGTTTGTCGTTTGTCGCCGGCGCACAGTGCATTTCGCCTTTTTCCCTATTCGTCGCTCACGCACTGTGCATTTTGCTGTTTTTCGCACAGTGCGGACTTGAGAAAGCGTTCGGCACTGTGCGAATGCGGCTGAAAAAAGCTTATGTCGCGGCGATATTTTAATGCACGGTGCAAAAACTTGCGAAAAAAGGTGAAACGCACTGTGCAAATTGGAGTTGTTCGTCTTTTGCCGCCGGCGCACAGTGCATTTTGCATCTTTCCTTATATGTCGCTCACGCACAGTGCATTTTGCCTTTTTTTCGCACAGTGCAGACTTAAAAAAGCGTTCCGCACGGTGCGAATGCGGCTGAAAAAAGCTTATGTCGCGGCGATATTTTAATGCACGGTGCAAAAACTTGCGAAGAAAGGTGAAACGCACTGTGCAAAACGTATTTTTTCGCCCAGCGACGAAAATTCGACGCACTTTATGAAATTGGACCTTAAATTTGCCGTAGAATCAACGACCTGCTCTATCGTAGCACTCGGTGTGAAATGTTTACCTGAATCGCAGTGCATCGAAACGATTTCATACGTCGAGTGCTAAGATCGCGCAAGTCGATGCGAATCGAATGTGAAAGTAGAATCAGAATCAGTGGCATAAACTGATTCTGCAAAAAGATAAGTTACCGTACCGAATCAAAAACATAAGTTACCGTATTTTACAATCTTTTTTTAATGAATTTTTGAAAGAAAAAACCTGGCAACCGTATTTTACAAAATTTTTTTAACTATTAAAAATTTTGAAAGATCGAAAAATATTTTTCGTATAAAATGTCTCCTTTTGCCCCAAAATTTAAGAAAAGTCAGTTCTTTGGTTACTATGTTACATCGTATTTTACAACAGTTTAAAAAAAAATTTAAAAAAAAATTTGCACAGTGCAAATTTTTCAAAATTTGCTAAAAAAATTTTGCCCACCATCCAAATATTATATCACTTACCATGCAAAATTGCTTCTGATCCATCCCGCTACAAGGCCCGTAACAACCCCATGTTACACAGAGGTCCAGCCGCTAATTCCGCGCTTAAGCCGGGCCGTTTCCCTGGTTTCGGATTAACCGCACTTCCAACGGAAAAAATGGGAATCGCGGTTGCCGTGGCAACCACTCATTTACGTGTTTGCTTAATTTTGTATCTCTTTTAAAACGGAGGGCCCATCCAACGTCGGAGTTTCTGAAGCCGGATTTTATTTGGGATTTCAGGTCGTTTTGACGCCGGATTAGATGGGTTGGCATGTTTTAACTGATTTTTAAGCAATTTATGGCACTTATATTACCTTAAGATCTCTTTACCACAAACTTTTTTGGACACATACCTGAAAAAAGTTTTTGTGAAATTTTCATTTTCAAATTTTTCCAAAAATCAATATTGACATTTCGTCCACACAAAAATGTCTGTAGAATTTTACTGCAGAAATTGTTTGCGATCATGTTGGGGGGACAAGCCATTTCTTCAACGCTTATTCGGTTTTCTCTTATAATTTCCGAAGTGTTTTGGGAATTTAACTAATTTCGGGAATTTGCATAATCTTAAAATCCACTCAAATCGCCTTTCTCGACCTTTTTCTTTGTCCTCATTCCACTTGGACCTCAATTTTTTGGTTTATTTATCGAAATTTCGCGACTTCCGATATTACACATGACAAAGGTCGTTGTTTTCCCGCAATTTTTGTATTTTCTCTCCAATTTCAGGAGAAAAAATTAACTCGGAGCATCGGCAGCGCACTGCACACAAGATCGAAGCCAATTCCGCGTCGAGAATTATGCTACTCGCCAGTGCGGGCGACTTCGAGGCCAATCGCGGTGACAAGGAGTACATGGCCCAATTGTTGGCCGCACAACAACAGGCCGCCGCAGCGCTCGGACAACAGTGTCAGGTGAGGTTTTGGTGTATTTTAGCCCGCCCAACAACAAAAAAATTTTTTTATTTTTTTTTGGTCCCCCCCCCCCCCCCCCTTTAACTTTTTCTTTTGGATTCCAAGAAAACGTCGTATTTTACAAAAAGTTTAAGAGTAAAGTCATTGTAAAAGAGTAGGAAAACAGTTTTCCCAATTTTTCGTCAAAAGTATGACAAGGGGAGACCAAACAAAACTTAAGCCAAAAAATTTTGTTTTCACAAAAATTTGCTTTGGCCCCCCTTTGACATACCTTTTACTGCCGTCTCTAAATTTTTGACCCACCCTAATCTACAATGTTAGTTACATTTTTCCACTTTTTGTGCGCAAAATCCCATCGAAACGTCGTTTTTCCCAAAATCTCCACACATTTCCTCTAATTTCTCGTATTTTAGGACCAAATGAAAGACTCCGTCGCGACGTCAGCTTCTCCCTCGTCCAGTTCGGACTCTGGCTCCAATCTGAAGGCCAGTGATAAGGGTATTTTGGAGAGCAAGACCAATTTGATCATCAATTATCTCCCGCAAACCATGAGTCAAGATGAAGTTCGGTCTTTGTTCGCATCGATGGGACCCATTGAATCGTGCAAATTGGTGCGCGACAAGACTACCGGTAAGCGCAGGGACGATGTTTTGGGCCGTGAAGTGGTTTGGAAGCGATTTGAGGTTTTCGTGGCGGGACCCAAAATTTGGCGGGAATTTGAATTTTTGAAAAATTTTTTGATGGAAAACGATGACTACGGTCTTTTTAAGTTGTTTTTTGATATACAGATCAACGTTTGAGCCAAGAATTATCCATCGTTTCGGGTCCCACCGCGAAAACCCTGAAATTCAGGGGCCCTTCCGGAAACGCTTTGAAAACGCACAAATTGCCATTGTGACCCGATTTCTGTGCACATTAACCGAATGTTCCCACCGTTCCACTCTATTTTCATGTGTAATTGTGCTTTATTTTTTGAAACTTTTTCGTTACCGTAATCCTCCGATTTGAAAATGGCGGCAGTTTTGGTTTCTTATCTCTTCCATTTTTCTCTTTGGTTCGACGACTTTTTTCCTGCGTTTCTTTTTTGGACCCTTATGTTTCGAATTTTTTTAGGTCAGAGCCTTGGTTATGCTTTTGTAAATTACTGTAATCCGGACGATGCATCGCGCGCTCGGCAGAGCCTGAACGGCCTCCGTTTGCAGAACAAGACGATCAAGGTGCGTTTTCAACCCCTTCTACACATGATTCTCCGACTACCCAATTCTTTTCGAATTGATGTGCTGGCCGATTTTTTGGCGGAAAAATTGGAAAAATGGGGAATTTTTGAGATTTGTCGAAGGTTTTGGGGAGAAAAGGTTTAGTTATTGGAAGTTAGGGTAAACATGGGGTATTTTGTGATCGGATTTATATTATTTTTGACAAAATTTGTCGATTTTTTGCTCAAAAACATAAAAATTTTGAAAAACGCAAAATTTTTTGGAATTTTTGGACGGATACAGTTAGATATATTAAGAAAAGTTTGATTAAAGATTATATGGAGCGTTATTTATATTGTTTTAGACAAAATTTGTGAAATTTTCCGAAAAAAAATTTTCGTATAAAATGTCACCTTTCTTAAAATTACTTAATAATCCCTAAAAGTTATGTTATACTAGTGGTTTTTTGAAATTAAAAAGAAATTTCAGCACATCAATCTTCCCGTTGGTCCGTATTTTACCGAAAACTTGATTTCTTTGACGAATTTCTTTTGTCTTTTATTTTTCTCTGACTCTCCTTTTTTTGTGTGATGTTTTTTTACTTTTTCAAAAATCCAACCAAGCAAAATCCGTTTTTTGTAATTTCTCGCTTAGCCCCACACAGTCGTTGTTTCGTTTTTTGCGACCAATGTTGGGTCTCGGCACGAAAATTTTTATCCACAAAATTTTAGTTGACTAACAAAAATGATTTTCAGCTTGAGATTACTGTAATTTTGTCTCGTATTTTACTAAATTTCGAGATTTTGGTGTTATTTCTTATATTGTTTTAGGTATCGTTAGCCAGACCTTCACATGAGACGATTAAAGGGGCCAATTTGTACGTGAGCGGACTTCCGAAGACGTTGACTCAGCCTGAGTTGGAGAAATTATTTTCGGGCTATGGAAATATTATCACTTCCCGAATTTTGTCGGATAATGTGACTGGTAAGTTTTGGTGTGGAAATTGAAGAAAAAAGATTTGGGCACTTTTGGAAAGGCCGTGCGGTCCGTGCCGCACTAGTCGAGTAGTAGTGAGTTTGGCTGGTAGTCGAAAAGTTGCGGGTTCGATACCGGCTGCATAAGAAATGATGTTTTGACCGTTTTGGATAGTAAATAGCAATTTATAGGATAACTTTTGGCTCTCATTTTAATTGTAGGTCAATCTTGATGCAAAATAAAGCGATTTTTTGCCAAAAATCATTGTTTTCGGACGATGTTTTCTCTAATTCTCCAATTTTTTTCAGGTCTTTCCAAAGGAGTTGGATTTGTCCGTTTCGACCGCAAATCCGAAGCCGAAATCGCCATCGACAAGATGAATGGGACCACTCCGCCCGGATTTACCGAGCCTCTTCAAGTCAAGTTCGCCAACAATCCCGCTGCAGCGAATCAAAAGAATATCCTTCAAGTCAGCGATCTGATGACTCAAGCCGCGTTGGCTCCGATCGCGGCGCTCCAATCGGTGGCCGCTCTCAACTCGGTCCAACGACCAGCTGTTGGAGCCATTAGACACACTCCGCAACTGGGGCAACTCCGATATTCGCCGCTAGCGGCTCCAAACCAGATGACTCCGTCGTCGGTGGCGTCTCTAGCGGGCGCGGCGTTTTGTCCAACCCCCACAGCCGATTTGCTGACGACTCAAGCCATTCTGCAGCAGCTGACGGCCGCGCAGAACCAGCACCAACAGTTTGCGGCGCTAAATGCGGCCGCCTTGGCCAGCCAACAACAGGCCGCACAGGCGGTTGTGAATGCGGTTCCGAATGTTCAAAGTGTCGCAGCTCCAAAGGTTCCGAGCCCAGCGAGTGAGTAGTTCATTTGAAGTGTTAAATGGGAGGATTTTAAAAGATTTAGCCAAAAAATTTGATTAAAAAAAATTTTTTTGGTCTCACCACGAAAACTTGAATTTCTTCGGCAACGTAAAATGATCTTTCTAAATGGTAAAATACGTAATTTAAACGATTTTGTATTCACAACTTTATTTTGGGTAATTGGAATTCGAATTTTGGGTCCCGCAACGAAAACTTGATTTTTTATTAAAAATCAAAATTTTGGGTTTACATGGTAAAATACGAATACTGAATGAATGTTAAAAATAAAAAATTTTTTAAATCGCAAAATTTGCACAAAAATGCCATTTTTTCAGCAACCAGCGCGAACGGTGGCTTTTGCATTTTCGTCTTCAACTTGTGCCCCGAAACGGACGAACCCACCCTCTGGCGACTATTCGGACCATTTGGCGCCGTTCTGCACGTGAATGTGATGAAAGAGTACAATAAATGCAAGGGATACGCGTTCGTGACAATGGCCAATTATGAGGACGCCGTGAACGCGATAACCAATCTCAACGGAACCCAACTGGGCAACAGGACGCTGCAGATTAGTTTCAAGTCGGCGCAGAACGCCATGTATCGCTAGGTTTGGGTCGTTTTTTGAAGATTTCTGCATACGAAAGCCGATTGAAACGGATTTTTTGGGATTTTCGGGGATTTTTGAGGATTTTTTGGATTTTTCGGGCATTTTTGAGGATTTTTTGGATTTTTCGGGACAAAATCAATGTAAATTTTTGTTTTAAATGGCAGTAGACAGTAGTTACTGCCATAAGCTTTTGATCTAACATAATTTTTCAGTGATTTTCAATCTGAAAAATTGAAATTTTTGAGATTTTTTTCAATTTTTGATGATTTTTCGGCGTTTTTCTCAATTTTTGATTTGATTTCAATTCGAAAAGGGTTAGATTAGATAGATGTACGTCTTAAATATATTGACCTTAAAATTTTCTTAGAAAGTTTTTTTGATTTTTCTTAAATTTTCAATACAAAAAAAGCAAAAACCCGTATTTTACCTGATTAAATCAAAAAAATTTCAAAAAATCCCAAAAAATCTCATTTTTCCCCAAAAAATCCCGTTTTGTTGGCCCCCTAAACGTTTCTCCTCCTTCCATTTCCTATAAATTCACATCAAAAGAAAGCAAATGTGTTCGTCCACCCATAATACCGCGACTTTCATAATATTCTCGTCATTCTCTCCGTACTGGTCAGTATTAGCGTCTGTTGGGCGATATTTGCAGAAAATATTGTCTGTTTCCCATCCGTTTTTGGAGCTTATATTTCTATTGTCGATCAACATGCACTGTGATAAAATTGTCTTCGTATTTTACGGAATAAATGAAAAAAAAAGTTTTTTTAATTGAAAAAAATTACAGTGTTTAAATTTTGGAAAGATTACAGTATACAAAGTTAGAAAAATTACAGTATCCAAATTTTGGAAAGATTACAATATGTAAATTTTTAGGAAAATTACAGTATCCAACTTTTTAGAAAATTACACTATTTCAATTTTGAAAAATTACAGTATCCGAATTTTGGAAAAGTTACAGTAACCAAATTTTGAAAACATTACAGTATCCCTTTTTACAAAAATTTACAGTAACCAACTTTTTGGAAAATTACAGTATCCAACTTTTTGGAAAATTACAGTATACCTTTTTTGGAAAATTACACTATTTCAATTTAGAAAAAATTACAGTATCCAAATTTTGGAAAAGTTACAGTAACCAAATTTTGAAAACATTACAGTATCCCTTTTTACAAAAATTTACAGTAACCAATTTTATGAAAAATTACAGTATCCCTCGTTTTTTGTTCCGTTTGATTTTGAAGCTACCGTATCCAATTCAGTTCGAGTATTCTTTTATTTTTGTGTTCAGTATTTATTGTTCCTATCTTTTTGGTCTTCGAATTTTTATTTTTGTTTTAGTTTTTTTTTGATGTGTGCTTGTATTGTGCGACTTTTCTTTATAGCGTTAATCAATAAAGTTTTTGTATCAAAGCTTTGGTTTTACATGTGTTTTTGGTTCACTTATCGTTAGTTCTCTGGAAAAGTATTGGATAATGAATAAAAATTTGGCAATTACCAATTCAAATAAACTTGACTTGTGCAGAGATTTCGTATTAAAAAGCCAGAACAGCTACTTTTGAATTGCGCTTCTTACGGCGTGCGAAACGAAATGTCAAAAAAGTTGTTTTATGTCCTGCAGCGAAAACAAAGGCAACAGAGGTGGAAACAGTAAAATAATTATTAGTAAGCATATAGAATGTCGGCATTATTTTTTCTTGTTGTTATTGGTACAGTAGACGAAGCAATTTTTTTGACATTTCGTTTCACACGCCGTAAAAAGCGAAATTCAAAAGTAGCTGTTCAGGCCCTTTAAAACAGCTGCCTTTTCAAAGCAATAAGTTTAAAGTCAAAGAAAATGCCGACAAATTGCCAAAACTTTTCTGTTCTCTGCCCCACCATTCTCTCTCTCTCTCTCTCTCTCTCTCTCTCTCTCTCTCTCTCCTCTCTCTCTCTCTCTCTCTCTCTCTCTCTCTTCTCTCTCTCTCTCTCTCTCTCTCTCTCTCTCTCTCTCTCTCTCTCTCTCTCTCTCTCTCTCTCTCTCTCTCTCTCTCTCTCTCTCTCTCTCTCTCTCTCTCTCTTCCGACTCCAAACTCCAAAGCCCTCAGGCTCCAACGAGTTATTTCGAGCGACCACATCGAACAAATCGGCAGACCGCTCTTTTGAACAGTCTTATCCATTGAAGGTCAATGGAAGCAATCGTCGTTGTTGACAACCCCAAACCGTGGGTTTGGTCGGAAATCGCCGAAAGGGTAAGAATTGATATTGTTTTAGTGATTTCTCGGGCAAAAGGGACAAGATTTCCGGCGACCCTTCATTTGGGGCAGATTTCATTTGGGGAAGGATTCATTTGGGGCAGATTTTATTTGGGGCAGATTTCATTTCGGGGCAGATTTTATATGGGGCAGATTTCATTTGGGGCAGGATTCATTTCGGGCAGATTGCATTTGGGGCAGGATTCATTTAGGGCAGATTTTATTTGGGGCAGATTTTATTTGGGGCAGATTTCATTTGGGGCAGATTTTATATGGGGCAGATTTCATTTGGGGCAGGATTCATTTCGGGCAGATTTTATTTGGGGCAGATTTCATTTGGGGCAGATTTCATTTGGGGCAGACCGCTTTCGGCGGCCAATATCGTTAGAATCTGGGTTGTTAACAGCCAGAAAGTGCTTAGGATTGTAAAACGTCGTTATCCAAAAGGTCAAAGTTGGTTACGGACGCCTTGAATCGCTAGCGAGGTCCTTGCAAATAAAGGCTGCTAGGCGGCTTTATGTTAATGTAGAAGGTTGAAACGCTTGCCAAACCGTCTTGGTATCTTTCCAATGAGTAGGAATGGCAGCCATCCGGTATATAACGCTATCTGCAAGATAAAACCAGCAGTCAGGACTGCTAGAAGTTCTGCAACGTTTTGTGCTGCTATTCCAACTCCTTTTCTAGCTATCCAGGCCAATTGATTACTGTCATAACGGTTTGTCAAGCGGTCTAAGACACTTGAGAGGCATTCTAAATCGTTTTACAGCAATTTAAACCCGTCTGGTACCAGCTACAGAAATTCGATCTGCCCCAAATGAAAGGTTTTGAGATTTCATTGAAAAAAGATTTTATTTAAAAAAAAAGAATTTTTGAAAAAGAGAAAGATTGATGTTATGTATTATATAAAAGATCGCTTTTTCCAAACTTTCTCGTTTGAAATTGACAAAATTTGGTATACTAGTCGGTTCGTAACGTCGCTAAAGTGATTTCCGCGACATGCACTGTGCAAGAACAAAATTTCCGATTGCACTGTGCAATTTCTTGCTTTTTGCACCGTGCAATAGGCTTTTTTCGGCCGTCGCTGGCATCCTGACTTGTTTGCACAGTGCATGTCGCCGACATCACTTCAACGACTTTCCGGACGGACTAGTATTATATCATTGAAAAGTGAGTCCAGAAGATCCGATGCTGCTGTCTACTAGTTTGTCCGTAAAGTCGCTGGAGTGATTTCTGCGGTATGCACTGTGCAAAAATTTTTTGTCGAAATTTTTTACCGATTTTTTGTTGGAAAATTGCAAAAAAATATAAAAAATCTCAAATTTTGGGGCTTATAAAATGGTTTTAATAGATTTACAAGGCAAAACGCAAAATTAAGTCGACTAATCCGTCCGTAAAGTCGCTGAAGTGATTTCGGCGACATGCACTGTGCGAAAACAAAATTTCTCATTGCACTGTGCAATTTCCTGCTCTTTGCACAGTGCAATAGGCTTTTTTCGGCCGTCGCTGGCATCCTGACTTGTTTGCACAGTGCATGTCGCCGACATCACTTCAACGACTTGGACTAGTATTATATCATTGAAAAGTGAGTCCAGAAGATCCGATGCTGCTGAAAACGATCTACAATCCGTTACGATATTTGGGTCGATAATACTCGTCGGTATGGATTTTTGAACAGCTGGAAAATGTCTATTTCTATACAAATTCAACCTGCTCTATCACGTGGGCTTGGTCATATCTCTTCACGAAGGAGGAGTTGAGACCATTCCGTCGTTAGGACAGGCATCAAAACTTGATGGCGGTCAAAAGACATCGTTTACAATTGAAATACTTTATTTTCTGTCACTTCCTTCTACAAGGGAGAGCGACATTTTGTCAAAAAATTTTGGTTTTGCTTGGCGTGGACCGAATTCCTGAAAGTGTTGGCCCTCGGTTTACTACTCGGCGCAAAAAGTCCTGAGAATTTATCGCGCTCCCAAATTTTGTCGCACGCCGAAAAAATGATTTGTCGCTGAGAAAATTGGGAATCGCGCGCGACCTAAGGCAAAAAATGCAAAATGCACCGTGCAAAATAATGTTTTTGGGTCAAAATGCACTGTGCAAAGCCTTTTTTGGTTGGTCTTTAGTACTCCGGGGCCTGCTTCGAACCTTTGGAAGCTGCAGGTTGCAACTGAAGTTTTTTTTCGCGATTTTCGAACCGCACAGTGCGAATTCTCAAAAACCGCACAGTGCGAATTCTCAAAAGCCGCACAGTGCGAATTCTCAAAAACCGCACAGTGCGAATTCTCAAAAACCGCACAGTGCGAATTCTTAAAAACCGCACAGTGCAAATTCTCAAAAACCGCACAGTGCAAATTCTCAAAAACCGCACAGTGCAAATTCTCAAAAACCGCACAGTGCGAATTCTCAAAAACCGCACAGTGCGAATTCTCAAAAACCGCACAGTGCAAATTCTCAAAAACCGCACAGTGCAAATTTTTTTTTGCACCGAGTATAGTATGAAAAACGAAATTTTCAGGTCGCCGAAACCGAGGGATGGGCCGTCTCCGACAACGATTACAACTGTTGGCGAAGTGCGTTTGGTGATGACTTCATTTTGAGGGTCTTTTTAACAAAAGGTAAACTGAACTGTTATAGTAAGTCTGTTCGAAGATTTGGCGTCTACTAGCCTGTTTTTAAATTCGCTGGAGAGATTTCTGCGATAAGCATTGTGAAAAAAATTTTGTCTAGATTCTTTACCGATTTTTTGTTGGAAAATTGCAAAAAATATAAAAAATCTCAAATTTTGGGACTGATAAAATCGTTTTATTAGATTTACAATGCAAAATGCAAAATTATGTCGACTTATCCGTCCGTAAAGTCGTTGGAGTAATTTTCGCGACATGCACTGTGCGAAAACAAAATTTCACTTTGCACGGTGCAATTTCTTGCGTTTTGCACCGTGCAATAGGCTGTTTTAAGGCTGTCGCTCGCCCCTGACTTTTTTCACAGCGCATATCGCTGAAATCACTCTAGAGACTTTCTGAACGGACTAGTAATAATTATTTTACCGTTTGAAATTTTTCCGGCTGAGAGGAACACCGATTTTCGATGAAATGGTCTATGAGGACTGCGTATTGAGCCATTGCAGTTACTTATGAATCGCGTTTTTTACGGTGTGGAAAGAAATGTCCAAAAAGTTTCTTTGTCTGTTGTACCAATAACAACGGGAAAAAATAATGGTGACATTCTACATGCTTACTAATAATTATTTTACTGTTTGCAATTTTTCCGCCTTTGTTTTTGCTGTAGGACATAAAGAACCTTTTTTTGACATTTCGTTTCGCACGGCGTAAAAAGCGCAATTCAAAAGTAGCTGTTCTGAAAACATGATTATATAAATTTTTTTGAGCGTAAAAGTTGGTAGTTTCCCTGACCAAGTCTATCTCAATGAATTTACCTTGACTGCTCATTAATTTCTTTAAATTTTTTAAATATTTTCATAAAGTGCATAGACATTCCGTCGCGTTTCGCACTGTGCACAAACAATCTCCACTTCGCACTGTGCAAAAACAATCTCCATTTCTAATTATTTTACTGTTTGCAATTTTTCCGGCTTTGTTTTCGCGGCAGGACAAAAAAATGGTTTTTTGACATTTCGTCCTCCAAGCCGCAAAAAGCGCGATTCAAATGTAGCCGTTCTGATCCTTCAAAGGCAATTTCAGATGACAAATTCATTTGCTCCTTGGCGATTGCAACTTATCCCCCCGCCGAACCTGAAGGGACTCCGCTCACTACTGTTGGTATGTTCTACACGGCTCCGGAATTCCGAGGGAATAATTTTGGGACGCAAATCTTCCTCGATCTGGTGGAGCGACAGGAAAATAGTGACAACAACAAAGGTCTGATTGGAGGTGAGTCCTCCGACGTTTTGCTGTATTTACTTGCAATTTTTTTTTTTTTTTTTTTTTTTTTTTTTTTTTAATATTTTTTTCAACTTTAAGAAAACACTGAAAATCTCGTATTTTAGAAAAAGAGATGGGTTGGATGGGATAAAAAAAAGCGGTTCCTCTTGTTATAACAGTAAGCTCTCCTGATGCGTTTAAAACATTGGGTATGTACTACTCGGCGCAAAAAGTCCTGAGAATTTATCGCGCACCGAAATTTTGTCGCTTGCCGAAAAAATGATTTGTCGCTGAGAAAATTGGGAATCGCGCGCGACGTAAGGCAAAAAATGCAAAATGCACCGTGCAAAATGATGTTTTTGGGCCGAAATGCACTGTGCAAAGCCGTTTTTTCGCGATTTTCGAACCGCACAGTGCAAATTCTCAAAAACCGCACAGTGCAAATTCTCAGGAGTTTTTGCGCCGAGTAATATTTAGAAAAAGCCATCAAGTATTGCCCAACGTTTTCAGCATTCAAATGGCAAGGACCTAGTGCGACGCTCAGATTTTCTTCAAATTTTGCTCATAATTCGGGCATAGGCCGCACCTCAATCCCTGCAAATTTTAGCTCGAGCCTTGCAGGAGCGGTCGAGATATTCAACGATCTTTGAGGCCGAGAGAGTACGCAAAACGAGGAGTGCGGTCAGAAAAAAAAATTTTTGGCCAAATCCTTGCCAGTTTCGCGCGAAGGACATAATTTTTTAGTAAACCAGAGCAGCTACTTTTGAATTGTCCGTTTTACGGCGTGTGAAACGAAATGTCAAAAAAGTTTTTTTATGTCCTGTAGCGAACACAAAGGCGGCAAAATTGCAAACTGTAAAATAATTATTAGCAGGCATGTAGAATGTTACCATCATTTTTTCTGTTGTTATTGGTACAGTAGACGAAGTAACTTTTTGGATATTTCGTTCCCACGCCGTAAAGAGCGCGATTAAAAAGTAGCTGTACTGTCCCTTTAAATTTTGCTCAAAATTCGGGCATTAAAGCCTGAAAATTTTAGCTCGAGCCTTGCAGGAGCGGTCGAGATATTCAACGATTTTTGCTGCCGAGAGAGTACGCAAAACGCGGAGAGCGGTGAGAAAAAACATTTCTTGGCCATATCTTCGCGGAGGAAATAATTTGTTCGTGGAAACATCGCTCTCGACTAGACATAGCTGCGGGCCGGGCCAATGCAAATTTGAAACGGCCCAGGGCCGGGCCAACCTTTTTCGGCCCAGCCCGCGAGCCGACGTGGCGGCCCGGCCCGGAATCGGCCCGTAATAACAAAAATTTTGAGTCTGAAAGCGAAAATTGGGGTAGCAAACAAAAATAGAGTGTCTGTAATAGCCCGTAATTTGTTTAAGTCTCAAATGCCCTAGGATCTGATTTCAGATTTGAAATCAGCGCTAAATTCTAGCCCAGAATCATTGAATTTTTGTCCATATGTCTTGACATAAAATCTTAACATGTTTTCGCACGGTGCGGTCGGCGTCGTGGCTTTGTGCGACAAATCATCAGCACAGTGCGAATAAAAATTGCACTGTGTCGTGACTGCCCTATTCAAAACGGTTTGTTTTGCACTGTGCGTGGTCGCAGCGCACCGTGAATTTTATTCGTCGCCGCGCGACATTTTTTTTGCGCGACAGCGCACTGTGCAGGCTTGTCAAGACTTTTTGGCTCGCCTAGACATGGCTGCGGGCCGGACCGGGCCAAAACAAATTTGAAACGGCCGCGGGCCGACGTGGCGGCCCGGCCCGGCCTGGAATCGGCTAATAACAAAAATTTTGAGTCTGAAAGCGAAAATTGGGGTAGCAAACAAAAATAGAGTGTCAAAACCCCATCAGACAGGCAGAGAAAGCGTACAAAACTGTATACGATCATTTGAAAAAGGTTTAAAACACTTTTTTAACAATTTTTTTTATCCTATAGTAATTTTGTGTTTTCGCGGCGACTTGAAAAAAACGGTCCGAAGCAAATTTGAAACGGGCCGGGCCGACATTTTTTGGCCGACATTTTTCGGCCCGGCCCGGAGCCATGTCTACTCTTGACGAGAAAAATGGATATCAAACTTTTTGTGTCAAAATTCGCAAAAAAATGGTGCATTTTTCCAATTTCCGACATGAAAGCCTCGGTTGTTTCTGCAAAACGCGAACCCGGACTCTTGAATATATCATCAAAAAATCTCTGCAAAGTCATTGTGTTGTTAAAATTGTCGTATCTTCCCGGTCGTTTCAGTGGAAGCAATGGCTTCGAAATACGCAACTCGCCACGGCTTCGACAAAGAGTCCGGCTTCGTTTGGGACTGTTACATCAACGATGGGACCGATTTCAAACCGGAAAACCTGGAAAGGCATCCTGACATTGTCGTACAAAGAGCGTTAGAGACGGATTTTGAGATGTTGGTAAAATACGACCGAAAAATTGCCAGTGAAATCGACCGCAGGAAATATTTGAACAGTGGAATTCGAGTGCTCCAAAGTTATTCACTAGTGAGAATTTTTTTTTCAATTTAACAAATTTATTGTGCGTGGCGTATTTTACAATTTTTTGCAATATTTTTTGTCATTTGAGAAGAAAGTTTTCGTTGCGAGACCAAAAATTTAAATTTTACTTGTCGTAGTACTACTCGGCGCAAAAAGTCCTGAGAGTTTGCACTGTGCGGTTTTTGAAAATTTGCACTGTGCGGTTCGAAAATCGCAAAACAACGGCTTCGCACAGTGCATTTTGACCCAAAAACATCGTTTGCACGGTGCATTTTGCATTTTTTGCCTTACGTCGCGCGCGATTCCCAATTTTCTCAGCGACAAATCATTTTTTTCGGCGCGAAAAAATTTCGGTGCGCTATAAATTCTTAGGACTTTTTGCGCCGAGTACTACGACCGTAATGTCGCTGGAGTCATTCTGCGACATGAGAAAACAAAAGTTCCCTTTGCACTGTGCAATTTCTTGCTTTTTGCACCGTGCAATAGGCGTTTTTCGGCTGTCACCCGCACTGTCAATGTTGCCGAAATCACTACAGCGACTTTCCGAACGACTAGTACAATATCACATTTAAAATGCAGATTTTTAAGGAAAATCATGTTTTCGTTGCGGGACAAAACTCGAAAGTAATGTTATATAACGGAATTGGAAGATGTCAACTGCAGACAAGAAATATTTTTTTTAAAATTACAAAAAAAACGTATTTTACCATTTAATACAAAAAATTTTAACTTTGAAATCAAAAAACGTTTTCGTTGCGGGACACAAAAAATTAAATTTTTTGTCTTTTTTTATAAAAGCAATGGAAAATTTTGAGTTTTCTCTATATTTTACATAGCAGACAGCCGAATGAAGTACAAAAAACCTTATCTTCTTTTAAAACTTTCGCGGTGGGACCTAGAAACCTCAAAAAATCATTAATTTTGCCCTAAAATTGACTAAAACCAGAGAAAAAAGGCAATTTTGCAATTTATAATTTATTGTAATGTAAAATACGACAACATCAACAAGTTTTTTTTTCAATTTCAGGCAGCCCTAAACCCCTCTGGAGAAGTAATTGGCCTGCTGAGAAGTCGAATCTGCGCTCAATACCAGCTCTACATTGGGCCTCTCTATGCTGATAGCCCTGTAGGTCCGAAATACGACAATAACAAATAATGCGAAATTTGTGATTCCAGGAGATTGCAGAGTCTTTATTATACGAGCTATTTGTGAATACCCCAAGAAAACCGAATTTGTTCACAAAAATTGTGATCGCAGCGCCTTCAAATAATCATGAATTTGTGAAATTATGGTCGAAGTTTTGTGGGAGACAAGTGAGGAAAGCCGGCTCAATGCATTCGCAATTTACCAAGGAGGTGTTGAAGGTGAATTTCGAACTTTTTTCTATTTTTTTCGCTTTTTTAGCTTCCAAAATTGATGTTTTAACTCATAAATTCTTTTTTAGGTCCCAACGGATCGAGTTTACGGGATTTTCGACTACTGCATGAGCTATGTTTGACATACTGCCAAGTATTATAATATAAATGTTGACTCTTATATTTTTATTCATTTTTTAGCAATAAAACGTGAATTAAATCTGTAAAACAAGTATATGCTTGGGCATGGTCCACATCTCGATTCTTATATACGAAAAACCGTCGATTTTACGGATATTCTCCCTCTACTTACTCCGCAGCCTGCAGAAACCCAGGGCGCGAACTGCCGACAAAATTATTTTTATTTTGGGAAAAGTTTTGGAAATTTCGAAAGAACATGGAATATCTGGAGGATATGGGTCAGATCTGAGGGAATTTGTGTGGGTTTGACTCGTAAATAATGTTGTAGTACCGGTTTGTCTCTCAATTTCGGGATTTTTTGCGATTTGAAGCCGAATTTTAGATGTGGTTGGGTGGAAAATGAACAATTTTTGCATGTTCTTCTCTGACATTATTTTGGCATCTGGTTTAAGCTGTAATTTTTTGATTATCCTTGTGATTTTACTATTTTTAACATTTCCGAGCAAGTGTAATATAATTTTTTTTTCACTTACCAACTAAAACAAGGTCCTTTTAGATGACCGCGCCTAGACACACTGTTATCACCTCGATTTGTTGGATAGAACGTGGTGTTGCTGCTGAAAAACCGCAATATGTTAAGCTCGAGCCTCAGACGATAAGTGAGCTGATCCAAGGCTCTCATCCCGAGAACACCGAAGATGATCAGACTTCCGATGCTGAGATGGAGGAGTCGGAAGAGCAGCCACAGAGCAAGGGGATCAGAGGAAGCAAAGGAACCACAAAAACGGGGGATCCAAATGACAAGTACAACTTGGAGGATTATGATAACGAAAAAGTGGTGTAAGTTCGGTGTTCTTGCTGTTTTTTGCTTTTAGAAGGTGGTATGGATATCAGAGAAGCTGCGGAGACGCTTTATGTTTTAGATCTGGACGTTTTTCGAGGTGAAATAGACCAATTTTGGCTAAGGACCTTTTCCCTAGTGTAATATCGAAAAATGCCGTAAAGTATCATTTATAATCAAAAATTTCTATAAATTTTCTGTTTTGGTCGTAAAGTACGACTCGGTATTCCATTTGAACTTAGTTTTTATGCCCTCGGACGCTTTTTTCCACCACTGACATCAAAATTTTATCGCCGTCCACCAAAAAAATGAAAATTTGTTTTTTCTTTCAAATTGTCATTGAAATTGTTGCAGTGAGCCCTCAATGAAAGGACTGTCTGTCTTCTCCAACAACTTAGAAGATCCATATGTTACAAAAACTGTCGACAGCGAAGATGAAGCAGAAATCGATGATTTGAAAGTGAAATCTGAAGATAATCTGGTTGCAGCAGCAAAGTTTGAAGGGGTACGTTTAGTTAAATATTAAATGGTTGGTGGAATGTATAAGTTAACTGTTGAGGTCGTTATTTATTGATTTTTTGACTAAAAAATTTGTTTTTCTCCAATTTTTGGTTAAAATTTGTCATTTTTTTGAAAACTTCGAATTTGAAGTTAAATTTGAATGAAATAGTTGTTATAAATCTTTGCACGTCTTCAACGCTCGTTGTAGGCATGGTTTATCAAATGAAATAGGCAAAAATGTTGGTTTAGACATCAAAAACAGATTTTTTGCCTTATTTTAGGTAGAAAATAAATTTTTTTTGCCTAAAATCAAAATTAATCCGCGATTTAAAGCCAGCTATGTTTTCAGGACGACACAACACTTGTGGTCTACCTCTACAACACCAACGGCGACTTTTATGTTCACCATGATTATCCAGTTTCGGCTCCAATCCTCTGCATGGAGCATATAAAGTATGATCCTGGAGTGGAAGATCGCAAAGGAAATTTGCTGGCCGTGGGCACAATGAACCCCGTCATCGAACTGTGGGATCTGGATATTGTGAATGCGGTGAAACCATTGGGGAATTTGGGCGAAACCCAGAAAAAGGGGCGAAAAAAGAGGGACGGCTCGAATCAAGGGCACAAAGACGCGGTTCTGAGCTTGGCCTGGAACCGAGAAGCCGACCATTTATTGGCCAGCGGCGGAGCGGACGAGATTGTGGTGCTGTGGGATCTGGATGAAGCCAAACCCGCGCAGAATATTAGACTAGATGGAATGGTAAGGAGAAGATAAAATAAGATGAATATTGGATAACATTTGGTTCAAAAATTGTTAACAGGGCTCTAGAAAGGATCAATTAGGATAACAAATTTTGAAATTCAAAAAAAAAATTTGTTTTAATTAAAAAAAGTGAATTTCTCAAAGTCCAAAGCTCGGATTTGTCCCAAGTTTGGAATGAGTACTTTACATGGGCCAAGTTTTTTTACTACTGCGAATTTTAGCTTGTGCTTTGCAAAATGAGCCGAGATATTCGACATTTTTTCACTTTGAAAAAGTCGCCCTAAAAAATCTTGGTTACTTCTGCAAAGCTTTGTACAAATTTCCCCATTTCCAGGTCCAAACCCTCGACTGGCAGCCCGGACAGGCGTCGGTCATCCTCTGCGGCACCCGTTCCGGCAAGGTTCAGATCAGTGATTGCCAATCGAATCAGATCATCGAATTGTTTGAAGACAAAAATATCGAAATTGAAAAGGTTTATTGGGATCGATTCAACGAAAACAAACTTTTTGTCTTGGGCAGCGATGGAGTTTTGAGGTATTTTGACGCGAAAAATCCGAAAACCGCGGTCTGCGAAGTGAAATGCCATGAAGGAGAAGGTGCGTTGTTCAGTCAGAGCACCAGGAATGGGCTGTTTACGACTGCTGGAGAGGAGGTGAGTAAATCTGGATATTATTTTTGGGATTTTAGGGAAACTTTTATTTATTTTTTTATTTTGTTGCACGGTGCAGTCGAAAATTTTCGTTTTCGCACAGTGCAGTCGATCTGAGTTTTTGGATAGAAATGGGTCGAAATTGTAGTCGATAGAATCCAAAAAGTGTTACTAAATTACCAGTTGTCCTTGTAGCGTCTAATTATTTGATCAAAGGCAGCGATTTTTCATTGGAAAAATTTAATTTTCGAAATTTTTTGATTTTTGACTTTTTTTTGTTGACCTTGAATTTGGATGTATTGAATGGCCTCGTAAATACATCAAGACTAATTTCGACGCCATGTTTTACCCTCCATTTTCAGGAAATCAAAATTTGGGCCTTGGAAAGCGACAAATTCCAACTTTTGAACACCGAATCCTTGAATATTGGAACAATCAGATCCGCCGCATTCTGTCCCAACGCACCGAATGTCCTATTAGTTGGTGGAGAGAAGAAGGAACTCATAAAAGTGTATGACATAGCCAAAAGATCGAATGTAACCGAAAAATTCCCCGATCTGAAACCCACCACCGAACCCGAAGAATTGGAACCAAATCAAGCCCAAGAAGAGGAAATGGACGAATAAAATTGGCCAAATTGCTTTTTTTTATTGTTTCGGCTTTCTGAACTTTCAAAGCTTTTCATTGTTATTGTTAATCCCATTTTTGTTATATTACTTTAGATTTTGACGTCTAAAGTAATGTCTTGTTGTTTTTTATCGAGTAAACTTCAAAAATATTTGCTTGATTCTGTTTTACATTTGAATACCAGCTAGAATGTAAGGTTTTTTCGACGAAACACACCTAAAGTAACACCGGAACTCTGAAAGACGCTGAAGTGTGTCAAACGGCTTAAAAATTACCACAAAACGTAAATCTGTAGCGTTCTTACAAAGTCGTTTTATAATATATTAAAAATCCGGCACGGCTTTTTTTTTGATTGCTCAAGTGTAATATTTGCGTTTTGTATTGTGAGTGCTTTGGAATTGAGTTTGTTTTGGTCTTTATATCTTATGGAAGTGATTTCTCCATAATGACTTTTTCTGGGCAATTTTCTTGTATTATCCATGGCGGTTGCATAATAAGGAGGACATCGGTTAAGAATTAATTTCAAGTTCCCAAACTCAGCCCTCATGATGAATGTCGGAGTCCCGATCTTGGCTATTACAACCTGCCATGTTGTTGATGAGTGAGAAATTAACTCTTAGCCGTTTCAACATCTCTAGACAAGGAATGGACCACACCGGCTGAGGATGTCATTTTTAATTCAAAATGAAATAAAAATTAGTCTTAATCAACTTGATTTACTTAGATTTACCAAACACAACGATCAAAATTAAAGCTTTAGGTGAATGAGACCTTATCATGGGGAAGATGGCCAAAGTCTCCAAGACCGCGAATCGAGACTGCTCCGTTTGGCCTCAAAACCATCCAAGTGATACTGCTGTTGGCCAATGAGAGTCGCAGCCATCCTTCTCGGGGAAATTGTAGGGCTCTGAAATTATTTTTTATATTATACTTGGTTCAAATCCAATAAAATTGTACAAAATCACTAAAGGCTTGTGCGAAACTCAAAAATACAGCCATTAACGGGTTTTTTATTCCATGCCCTTCAAAATTACATTAATTAACTTACCTGCAGACAAAGTATCGGATCACATTCGCGTGACAAACGATGATTTCGTAGCTGTCATGTTTCTGGCGGGGCGACGCTCGATGGATGTACTTCCGGAAGGCGGCTTCGATTCTGGCGCCTTCAGCGAAAAACTTCTCAAAAATCAACATTATATTCGGTTAATCGGGCGCAGCTCGCCAAAATTTGGAAAAATCCATTTTCTCCGGGCGCAAGCTGCCAAAAAATCAATTAACTAAATTAAGTCGAAAAAATCTGGACAAATTCCAGCAATCATTTTCCAAAATTTTAGGACAATACTTAGCCAACTCTCAGCTTTATCCTAGGGCGCAGCTCGCACATGCAATAAAACTTTGAAAACAAGCGTTTGGCTCGAGTTGTCATAAAAATTAAACCTTTAATAACCGCTAAATGCAAATCATTACCTTTTGCGACGGTTTCCAGCTGCTCAGCGGAGGTTCTGGTGGGTATGGCGCACCTTCTTCCAGTATAGAGTCAGATTCTTTGGGAATCGTTGTATCCATCTTTTCCAGCATCAACAACGCAGTCTCAGTGGCGCTAAAATACGCAATATCCAATCACCTCGCACGAGAACTACAGCTTCTCGGCCTTTTGATCAAACATTATATCATCCTTGCCCAAAAAATTCCCTTACCGATTCATCGTGGACATTACACAGATATCGTACTTTATGTTGGTCTTGGCCAGACGCTCGCCCAATAACTGCGCCTGTTCTTGACCGAGCGGTGTGAGATTTCGCTTCTCCGAGTCCAAATGATATTGCCCATGTCGGATCAGGAAAACATTCCTCGTGGCTTTGGGTTTGTGCTCCTCGAGCATTTCTTTACGTTTCTCTGGGTCAGCCGCCAAGTATTTCTCTTTATTCACCATGGATAAGGGGTCTCGTCTGAAAAAACGTTAAAAATTATATTGTTTTAGGTAAATTGGTGGTCCAAAAGTCATTTTAAAAGGAATAAATGTTCATAGATTTTGAAAAAAGGCTTGATTCATAATATTCAGGCAAATTAGCTCCTTATGTTTTCATTTTTCCCCTTTCCCCATCAAAAATGCATAATTTTTAATTCCGCGAGCTGCGCCCTACCTTTGATCTAAAATTAGGACTAAAAAACAGGATGTGGTATAAACTATCACCACACCTTTCTTTCTGTCTGAGAATACGCAAAATCCCTAAAAATTTACATCATTTCCCCGTCCGCTATATTACTTTAGGTCCATCAGATCAGAAAAACTCAAAATTAATCAAATAAATCGACTTACAGATCCCAATTCGAGTCCCATGGCTGCCTGGGGAACAATACTTGACTCTGATCGATGGGAATCGGTTCCTGGGACAATAAATACGCGGTTCGTACCTTCAATTGATCTCTATAAGCGTACGCGGTTCCACCCAGTACGACGGCTGTGGCGGCAGTTGCTAGGACCTTACGGCTTCTCCACATGATACTCACTCTCCGTTTGGTCTGAATTCGGCCAAAATTTGGGGCAATTTAAGGGCGAATCAAAGAAAAATACAAGATATTCGACCGGTTCGACTGCACCGTGCAAGAAACGAGATCAGAGCTATATAAAAACTACAAAAGGAATTAATTTATTCAACAAAGAAAAATTTGTCATCAAACAAACTCCAAATTGCGGCAATTTTAGGTCAGTTTCCAAAGCGTTTGCTCATTTGTTTTCGGTATTCTTCAAATTCGTCTGGTTTGGATCCAATGCCTCGGAATTGGTCTTGAATGTCTCTGGGACCCCCGATGTCGATTGGTTCGGCTCTACCACGACCGTCTGAGCCCAGTCCACCACCTTCCCATCCCATTCGTTGCAAGAGTTGGGCGCCTTTATTTGTTGGTGGCAGAGGTTTTTTGAACGATGTTGTGGGTTCGGAGGGTCTGCAAATTAAACAAATTAGACTCTAAATTGTGCTCTACTCATCTATCCATCTCTTAAATGAATAGTCGGGGCAAAAATTTGTCGCCAAAACACAAAACTCAATAATTTCGAAATTTATGGCAAAAAATCGAAATTTTCTCAATTTTTCAAAAATTTTAGGTATCAAAAGTAGCTAAATCGGCTAGCAAGCCGTTTCCTCTACCCACTCCATCATTTACACCCAATTTTAGCCATAAAAAATTACAAAAAATCAAAGGCAAAATAAAAACCTCCAAATTCCCAATTTTTCCGCTAAAAAATCATTCCAGAACTCCCAAACCTACTTCACAAATACCGGAGGACCTTCTGTTGACCGTGCAGTTGCTGCAAAGCTTGGCCGAACTTCTGGAGATATACTTCTTGACCTTGATCTAGTCCTTGACCGACTTCTCGATCTGCTCCTAGATCTCGATGAATAACTGCTAGATGAGCTCGAAGACGACGATGCCGACTCTGAGTCCGATTCCGTATGATATTCCGGTTGATTTTCTTTGATCAAATCTTCAATTGTTTTACCTTCTTCCTTGAGTTTCTCTAGCAGCTCTTGTCGATATTTGGCTTTCAGATTATCGAACTCATGGAGACCTCGGATGTCCCAGCCATCACTAAAAACACTTGTTTTATCTTCTACTAGCCAAAAATAAGAAGGATTTTATATTTAGGATCAAGCATATGATTCATGTTTGAGTCCCACCACGAAAACTTCCATTTTCTCAAAAATCACTCAAAACTTTCTCCAAATGATCAAAGGCCCACAACAACTCGATTACCTGTTAAAATCTTCCAGTCGTGGAGCATTAACCATCGCATAAAATCGATCCACTTGAGCCAACAACATATCATTCATATCAGTTGGAGGTGGTAACCTGAGATCTTCCGGCTTCAGAATCTTGAACCCGAACTCTTCGGGAGGCAGCAGCGGCACCATCATTCCAGCTGGCAATTCATAATACTCTCCTTTCGGCTTCAAATCCAATTTATCCATGGCGTTCAGCTGCTGTTGACGTTTGATGGTCTCAATCTTGGCTCGAAGGCTGGTGATTTGGGCTTGGATATGCTTTTCGTATTCTTGATGCTGCCTCTGATATTGTGAAAGATTTGCGCGGAGTTCCTTCTCGATTTCATCACCTATTTTTTGTTTTTCGACGTTTAGAGCAACTTGCTCCATGGATAAGATTTGAGCTGGATTTCGGAGTTGCTGAAAGTAAAATCGAATTAGTCTTTTTTCATAGAAGCTCGACAGGCCTATATGCATCATCTATAATCAAAAATAACCCAATACAACCAAATTTTGCCATCAAAATTCGGTTTTCCTAAAGACACCTAAAACAAGGTGGAAGATCAAAAAAATCGAAACTTCCGAAAACCCATAGATCCAAATGCCTAACAAACCAAACACACGTGTAGCTTAAGCCATCCTCAACAAAGTACGACTCACTTTAAAACAGCTGTCATCGAAATATCGTCCACCTTCCCAGACACCAACGAGTTTATCCAATTTTGGACTCAAAACCGAGCTCTGCGAGGCCAACGCAAAGAATTTCGGGACGTATCGACTTAGGGTTTGTCGTATATTCGTTAGTTTCTTCCGATCACTAAAAACATGAGAAATAATAGAAAAAAACTCACCAATAATAAGCCCAGTCGTTGATCAAGTACAATACATGAAGTTTCATGTTGTCGCTGGTCTCAGCTGATCGAAAACGATGTAAGAAATAAGTAAGGACCACTTCTCGTTTCTGGTCATTTTCGGCGTGATCGAAAATCCAATGCTTTACCTTCTGAAATGGGGAAATTATGTTGATTTAGGTATCAGATGGTTAAAAAGCTAAAAACGCGGAAATTTATAACCAAAACTCACCGAAATAGTATCCTTAGATCCGCTAGTCGCTAACGTTTCGACTAAGGGAACGAAGTCGTCTCTAACTATCCCAATCTTCTCCATGAGACCATTAATCCGCTCTTCTTCCTTCTGATAAAACGTTTTCTCCGTTTTGAACTAAAGTTCGAATAAAATAAAGCATCAAATTACTTACTTTTCGTTGATCAGGGATAGAAGCATCATGCGCCTGCAAATTCCGTTCGCTTTGTACGATTTGCTCCCTTAATTGGGCAATTTGCCCTTCCAAGCCAGCAATTTCGGCGTCAGCTTGAGGAGGTGGACCTTCTGAAGGCGGTATCAGCGGAGGAATAGAATTCAACGGGACTGACAGGGATGTTGAGGGTCGAGGATCCGTTCCTGGAGGTGCTTTGGCAATTTGAGCCACTGAAAATTAGGAAAATTTAAAATTTGACCATGGAGAAGGTATGGATAAAGAAATGCCGACAAATCTAAAAATTGTTTTCGAAAATGGCTAAATTAGATAAAAAAAGTTAGCCAGTAGCCCATTACACAAAATAAAACCAAAAACAACGGGTGTCAAGAGACGGGAGAGACCAATCGGACCGAATTTTGTAGTAGGCATAAACAACTTCGTGCACCATCAAAAACAGTTGATTCCTATCAAAAGGTACAAGAAAATAATTGTATATAAATAGTCACAGCTACAGACGACCTGTTCCCGCCACTCTCATCAATTTTCAGCCTAAAAGACAACAAAAATTCGAAGATCTTACAATTGTTAATTTCTTTGGCCAAACAAAACTGATAATAAGTCGATCCTTCGCCGTTGTACAGAAACTGATATCCCGGATTCCCGTAATTCGCCCTCCGTGCCTCGATCTCACTTTGCGGACCGTTCTGCGCCACATACAACGCCGTTCTCTCGATTGCCAACTTCAATTGATGATCTGGTGGATGGATAATATAATTTATCGTAAAACATACCTGCCGGAGGTGGTGGACCCGTCCGGAAAGCCATTTTACATCTTGTTTATAACAACTTTTGAGACGAAAACAAAACTCTGCGATATTTTTTGGAATTATTTTTAGTGCGAGCTGCGCCCAGGCGGTTAAGACATTTTATACGGAACCTCGTGCTCTAAAAAATGAAGCTAAAAAGTGTCGCATTGATGTGTCATGACCAAGCGCGCGACCTAGGTGGTGACCAAGTTCAAGGTGGTTGTGCAAAATTTTCTAAAAATTGAACTAGTTGACTAGGATGCTAAAGTTACTTTGTTCAGGTTAGGTCGTGACCTAGCTCGTGAGCTAGTTCCGGTAAGTCTCTCCAAAAGCGTCAAAGTTTGGTTAATACGATGAATCCAAAATGTAATCTCTGCTTCTCCGTGAAAAACAAGTTAGTTCGTGATTTAGCTCGTGACCTAGGTCACGGTGATTGTCTAAAATTACCCCAAAATGGTTCAAGTGGTCGGTTAGGACGGGCATGACACCTTCATTAGGTCAGGTCGTCATCAAACTTGCGACCACGGTCATGACCATGGTCGGGGTGATTGTGACCTGACCTAACTGGAATTTCACAATTGAAGACCGAAGATCCATTGTAGTAGACTTGGGTGATCAGGTTTTTGCGAAGACCATCCGATTTGCCATAGTCCCCATGCCCTCGGCATGTCCTCATTCCTTTCATTCGAAAGCGCCTGGGTGAGGCGGTTCGAACCTGGGTCCGATGGAATGCTAGTCGGCGCCGCTACCGACTGAGCCACCGCTCATGTTTTTTCATTGTTCGCCTTTTGTCGCGCGCGATTCCCATTCTTCGCAGCGACAAATCATTTTTTCGCAGCGACAAATCATTTTTTCGCAGCGACAAGTCATTTTTTCGCAGCGACAAGTAATTTTTTCGCAGCGACAAATCATTTTTTCGCAGCGACAAATCATTTTTTCGCAGCGACAAATCATTTTTTCGCAGCGACAAATCATTTTTTCGCGGCGACAAATCATTTTTTCGCAGCGACAAATCATTTTTTCGCGACGACAAATCATTTTTTCGCAGCGACAAATCATTTTTTCGCAGCGACAAATCATTTTTTCGCAGCGACAAATCATTTTTTTCGCAGCGACAAATCATTTTTTTCGCAGCGACAAATCATTTTTTCGCAGCGACAAATCATTTTTTCGCAGCGACAAATCATTTTTTCGCAGCGACAAATCATTTTTTCGCGGCGACAAATCATTTTTTCGGAGTGCGATAGGAAAAGTGCACGGTGCTGAAAATAGTACGACACTTTTTTACCTTACCCGGGCCATAAAGTCCCGACAATTTTGCACCGTGCATTTTTCTCGAATTTTCGCGGCGATTTCCCGTTTTTGCCCAAGCGACATGCACTTTTCCGCGACCGTACTCCGATTTTTGTTCGCGACATCAGCGATAAAATTGTCGGGACTTTATGGCCCGAGTAGTACAGCTGTTTTACCTTACCAATATTGCCGTTTTTGAAAATTTTTTTTAGCGATTCTTACTACCAAACTAGGCAATTTGTAAATTTATTTATTTTCAACATGAATAAGGTTAAAAACAATCAAAATCTGATCAGACAAGAAATCACTCGCTTTTAAGTGAGATTGAGACAATTGTAATTTCTTTTTTGGGACGGCCGGATTTGTCGTGAGTTGGGACGTCGTTGATTTTCTGGACCACATTGAAGCCTTCGGTGACCTAAACAGCCCAAATATTACTTATTCCGTCAAAAATTTCACCAATTCCAAAAAAAAATTATATTGCACTAGGCAACTTACATGTCCGAAAAGTGTATTTTTGCCGTCGAGCCAGTCCGCCGGGCAGACCGTGATGAAGAATTGAGATCCGTTTGTGTTTGGGCCGGCATTGGCCATAGATAATCGATATGGTTTATCGTGTTTTAGGAGGGGATGGAATTCATCTTCAAAATCGTGTCCCCAGATCGATTGGCCGCCCGTTCCTTTTCCGGTCGGGTCTCCAGTTTGGATCATGAAGGCCTGGAAATATTATCTTACAAAACGACCAAATATGACTGCACCGTGCGATGAAATCGGTGGAAAATCGACTGCACAGTGCGAAATTTTGTAATCTTTCTGCACTGTGCGGTAAAGCAAGCAAATTGTTAGAGATTTAAAAAATTTATGTCAATCACACTACAACGTACTATAAGTACAAATTTGATCCAAAATACTCTGCACCGTGCAGAGAAATCACTAGTTTGACATTACTTGCACTGTGCGAAATTTCGTAATATTTCTGCACTGTGCGGTAAAACTGACAAATTGTCAAATATTTTAAAAATTTTTTGTCATCACACTACAACGTACTATCAGTACAAATTTGATCCAAAATACTCTGAACCGTGCAGAGAAATCACTAGTTTGACATTACTTGCACTGTGCGAAATTTCCAGATTTTTCGCACTGTGCAAAAATCCATTCTCCCCACCGGCAAATCACTTTACACCCCTCAAAACATTTCAGAAAAACCTACCTTAATAACCCGATGAAACGTATGACTATTATAATATCCTCTTCTGGCCAAAGTGCAGAAATTTTCCACTGTTTTCGGGCATTTATCCGGATATAATTCTACATGGACGTCTCCATACGAGGTGTGAATAATCGCTCTATCACACAGCCTGGTCTGAGGGGCGTCATCTTCCACGGCGGTGATCGTTTCTTCTTTTAGAGGCTTTTCATTGAAAACGTCGCGACTCGCGCCCGAATCTTCTTCGTCTTCGGTGCTGAAGGGCTCGGCATTCGTGAAAATGTAGAATCGATGTTTCTTATAGGCCGTGGCGATCTGAAAACACAATTTTAAAACAAATCTACGTATGAATTCGTGGCTTCGAATCAAAAATTCCCCAAAAACTCTCCAAATCCGCTCTTACCAACATTGGGTCAGGCTCAGCCCTCTTTAGATTCGGATTTTCAGCCGTCTCCATTTCCAGGCTCGTTGCGGCGCCTTGAAGGAGTTCTCGGGTGTCCACTAAGGCTCTGCACAGTGCGACGGACATAAATCGGGCGTTCTCTCCTTTTCCAATTTCTCGAACAACTCGGTCTGTTACGAGGTTGTAGACCTAAAATACGTGGAGATTATTCCCAATCAAGTCTTGATATTCTATCTCCACCAAAAAAAATTCAAAAAAAAATCGAAATTTCAAAAATTTTCCAAGAAAAAATCGGTCTTCCCAAATTTCTCAAACTGGCCTAAAATGATCTTCTTCCACTTCCAGCATGTCTATTCAACCTTCCAGGTCCATTTTCCACCCAAACTTACATGAATTCCAACTGGCGTGGGGAAAATCAAAAAATGCCCCGAGGTGTCAAAGCACATTTTAAAATGATCAAAGACTCCTTCCACTCGGTTCAAATCCCTCTCTTGCGCCACTCTTCGACTCCATTCCATATTCTGCAGGCCATGATGTCGATTGTCCTTCGCCTGTTCGATATAATTCTGCAACGTCTCGTCGATGGCCTTCCATAATCGACCGGTCGAGGTGTCAAAGACTCTGATGATGCGATCCGAGCCCCAGACGGCGAAACGTTCGCCTGAGGGCGAGGCGACCACATTTTGAGGAGTTACTTTTAGCTTGGCGTAGGTGTAGAGATCAGTGTCCGTTTTGTAGAGCCATTCCAAGCGATCGGCCGGGAAGTCGTAGCCGAGCTTCGCGCCGCCCCAGAATTCGAACATTCCAGCTGGAACGGAAATAAATTTTCGAGAAAAAACAATATTTTTTTATTTTTAGAGCTTTTACATTTTTGCACTGTGCAGTCAAAAAAAATATTTGACCGTGCACTGTGCAATCAAAAAAGTTCTCTTTGCGCACAGTGCAATTCCCCCAATTTGTGTTTTTATCGCGCACACCGCACAGTGCAATCCCCACGAAAATAAATTCCCCGCACCGTGCAGGCCAAACACTTCTTTTCTGCACTGTGCAGCGATCCTCAGCAACAAATCGCACAGTGCAATTCCCACAAAAATAAATTTCCTGCACCGTGCAGGCCAAAAATTTCTTTTCCGCACTGTGCATGCAGAGATCCCCAGAGACAAAACGCACAGTGCAATCCCCACAAAAATAGATTTCCCGCACCGTGCAGGCCGAAAACTTCTTTTCCGCACTGTGCAGCGAACCCCAGCGACAAATCGCACAGTGCAATCTTCGCAAGCCCCCCGCACTGTGCATCCAATTTCTCCCCTAAATCCTCGAAAATCTCACCTGTATCCACTGAAATGGCAATATTTAATGACGGAATGTACTCAATAATCCTCACTGGATCGAAATGGACATCTTCAATCTTGTGGATGGGTTCGTTGGTTCCTTTTCCATCCAGAATGATTATATTTGAGGAATCCGCGTCCCCCACCGCCAACGAATGGATGATATCCGCGCCTTGGTGCACCCAGGCGGCGGTGGAGGGGCGGAAGTCGAGGCTCAGGATGTTGATCATGTCGAAATTCGGGACGTCGAAGATTTTGATTGACTTGTCTTCGGTTGAGACGGTGGCCAAAAGGGTTCCATTGTGGTTGACGGCAAGTTCGGAAAATGGGTCTAAAAATATTGGGTTGTAAAGAAAGTTCGTAGCGTTTTCAAATTTCTCACGTTTCGCAATGATTTGTTTGTTGTTTGACAAAGTGAATATATTCATTTGATAGCGTTTTTTCTGCACAACAAAATTGTGTTTTTAGTTTTTTCTGAAATTTTAATTTTTCGTCATTTTTGAGGCTCAGAAATGAACTATCCCGGAGGCAAAAATCAGCATTTTCGACACCTGCTTTTATTCGCATTTCAGCGTGACATATGCCGCTCGTGACATATGCAACGTGTACGGAGAAGGAGTCATAGGCGAGTCTACAGCGCGGAAATGGTTTTCAAAGTTCAAAAATGGCGACTTTAAAATGGCTGAGACACGCCTCGCAGCGGACGACCTTCGGAATTCGACGAAGAGCATCTGAAGGCGCTTTTGAAAGAAGACGGTCGCCAAACAACCCGTTAATTGGCCGAAAAGATGGACTGCAGTGCAATGACGATCTCCAACCACCTTCAATCAGTTGGTTTTACCCAAAAACTCGGCCTTTGTCAAAAAAAAGCTACGAACTTTCTTTACAACCCAATAAAAAAAAACATAAAAAAAAATCCAAAGTAAAAAAAAAACAAAAAAAAAACGTACTCAAATGGCATTTAAAATGCTTGACGAATTCAATTCCTTCTCCATGCTTCTTCTTCCAGAATTTTAAATGCCCATCTCGACTGGCGGTGATCACAAAATCCGTCTTTGTGGCTACGGCATGAGTGATGATATCTCGGTGCATAAAAGATTTCTCATATTGGGAGGCGGATGGGATTGAGCGCAGATAAGTGGACTCGTATTTTAGCTCTGAAACGAATTTATATTGTTTTACCGAGTTATGAAAAAAAAAAAAAAAAAATTTTAATTTTTTGATGTAAAAACCTCAAATTTCTGCATAGTACAAGTACAAAAAATCTCGCAAGTCAAAACAACACTGCCCACTCACCTTGAACACTCGGTTTCTCCTGAATTTCGATGCTATTTTCGTCTTGTTCGTCTTCGGGTTCTCCGGGAAGGCGGGGTTTTTTGAAGACCGGCTCTTCGGCTGACATTCTAAAAGAATATAATTACAATCCACACCTCGTACCGACCTCCATCCACCATTTCACCATCAATAATATCAAATATTAAAAAGTTTTGCAACTTTTTTCAAATAAATTCAAAAAATCTCCAAAATTTCATTAAAAATCTCTTTATTTTGTCCTAAAATCGAACATATTTCGATAAAATCATGAGCATTTCGGCTGGAAATACCTTTTATATCACCTAGAAGCAAATGAAACACCATAATTAGACCAGTAAAAGTTAACAATACCAGTTTAAGATCGAGTTGACTAAAAAATATGGGAAAATGGCACGAAAAGGATAGAATATGGCAGCTATCGGGGTTAAGATAAAGCTGCAAAACGCTATATCGCATCTACAAGATGGGAGTATTGAAATACAGTTATTATTAGACTATAATTTCAAACAAAACCTAAAATTTAAAAAAATTTCCAAAAAATTGAGAAGAATATGAAAAAAGTAAAAAAAATTTGCTAAATCTAAGCTAATATCGATTGAAACATCGTCTATGCCGCTTGAAAAACATTTGGGCAGCCTTAAAAGAAATTATCTTTAAGAAAATCCACAAGAATTTAGCAAAATTGATAAAAAATTGGAAATTTTCAAAAAATCTCAAAAATCTTACAAAATTACCATCTAAAATACAGTAATATCTATTCTAACATAAGCCACATCCCCTGTTCTTCAATTTAGAACTCTTCAAAATTCATTTGACCTAAAAAAATACGCTAAAAAATCTAAAATCCCAAAAAAATTTTAAAAATTTTCAAAACCCTCAAAATGTCACAAATTCTGCCAAAAAATCGCAAAATCCAAAATCCAAACCCTACTAAAAATCGCAATGACCCCTATTACAACGAGTTATTCAAGATTTCCAGGGTCTCAATGAAGCAGCCGATGCTCCAAGCCTGATTTTCCGAGGAGTGCGGGCAATGAGCGCCGTTTCTGTTGGTGAGCTCCGGCAAAGAGGACCATGCCGACTTATTTGCAATAAAGTCCGAGTAGATTTGTACTTGTTCTTTGACTTCTTGAACTGCCTTCTCCCAGGCTTCTGGCTGCTCGGCTTTGAGGAGTTTTGCGACCGCCAAACGGGCGCTGTAATATTCGGCGGCCAGCCAGAGCCATTCCTGAAAAGAATGGGCGTAACTTTTACAAAACTATACGTAAGTGGCTGATTTTTTCCAACAATTAGCTAGGAGCCCTTGGGAGCACCTTGGACAGATAAGAGCCAAATTTTTTTCAAACTATGGCAAGGGCAGACCAAGTTCTAAACTTACAAATTCCTCTCACAAAGTTAGATTTTTTGGTCCCCTCTTGCCATAATTTTCTATAAAATTTTATAATACAAATAGGCATGACTTTAACGTGCTTCAGCCAGCTTAGTGACTCGTACCAATCGTATCCAATAAAAATCGTTCTGGTACAACATAAAAAATTGGTCCCCTCTTGCCATACTGTTGGTTATATCCCCTCGGCTACCTTCTTTTCGTATTTACAACCCTCAATAAGGCAGTTGAGACCAAAATTTAATGAATTTTAGACCTCAACTTCATTGAAAATAAAACTTTTCCCAAAATTTTGCAAAAACACCGGCTAAAATCTTCCCTAAACCATTTTAAACCCTCTCCCCCAACCTTTCCTGTTCCTTACCGGTCCCTGATGATAATTCCATCCTTTGGCAATCTTCTGCTCATATCCACCGTTGTCATTGTCATAATTTCCATTATAATTCCAGTCGCTTTCATCGAGTGTTTTGATTCCCAATGGTGCTCGCAAATGCTCCGAGGCTTGTTCCAGTGCTTTCCAGGCCAATTTCGGATCAATCATGTCCGGGACCAACTTCAGGGCGACACAAAAATTGGGTCTCAATTGGAAGTCGGTGTACTTGGCGGTCGATCCGAAACTGTCCTTTATGATGGTTTTTCGATTCACAAATTCTTCGTTTGAGTCTTCCGGGATGTAAAACTTGTCGACAAAGTTTTTGCGGAGTTTTTGAGCCCATTCGCGGAACGTCCATTCCTCGCCGGATGAGGATTTTAGACCTAAAACAAGGTGAAAACATTAATTTTTTAATGCAAAAACATATATAAAAGCTTCTCGGCGTATTTACATTAATTTCAGACGTTTTTTAATCCACATTTTCCAATTTACCACCATTTTTACCAAAATTTAGGTGAAAAAGTGTAAAAAATTTGATAAATTTCTAATTTTTTCGCCAAGACTGGTCTAAAACAACATCCCAAGCACCTACCAAACTACATTAAACCTCATAGGACTACATTCCCTCAGTATCCACCTTATTCAACCTTATCATCGAACAAAATTTCATCAGTCAAAATTTCAGCTGTAAACACGGCCTAAATTAATATTTTACCCAGCCACAATGTTCCAAAAATCTTCTTACGCCATAATATTTCTTTGTCCACATGCTAATCTTCTAAAATCATCAAAAAAATAAAAAAAAAATCATTTTTCCCAAATTTTTCCTTTTGATGACCTAAATTAATATAAAAAGTCTTTTTAATCTCTTTGCATCCCTTTAAAATTCGCCTAACTCCTTCCACATGCCCTACTCTTCCCAAATCACTCCAACATTCTCACCTTTACTTCCAAATTTCCCTTCTTCATTCAGTTTTGCCAAATTTTCCGCTACAAAAAGGGCCAATCCCTGTAATTCGACGGCGGCGCCGTCTCTTGGGGTCGCTGGAAGTCCTCTATTATTGGCTCGATCGGAAGATCCCATCTTGTCCATCCATGTGCCACAATTGAATTGATTTCCGCCGCTTACAAATCCGGTTTCTCGATCAATTCTGGCTTCAATATTGAATCCTTCGTCCTTCATGTGTTCGTCGATTTGGTGGCCGGCGTTGCGTTCTCTGAAGGAAATGCCGTCAAAGTGGCGGTTCAGTGCGGTGGTAATGGTGTCATAGAGGGACTCGATCTGAAATTGCAAGGGTAATTTGAGAAAATTTCCGAAAAATTGGCAAAATTATATTGTACTATAGAGGAAGTATACTACAGAGGAAATAGTCGGTCTAAAATTCTATTCTTTTTATTTCAAAAAGCCATGCAGTCAAAAATAGTTGTTATGGAACCTACTCGCTCTCTAAAGATTAATTTGCAAAAAAAATCCAAAATGAAAAAAGTTCAAAAACCCTTAAAAACTTCAAAATTCTACAAAAAAATCAGTCAAAAAATTTCAAAATACCTCCAAACCCTTAACAATTCCACTAAAATTCTCTATCTCCCAAAAAACCCTCAAAAGCTCTTCAAAATCGCACCTTATCCGTTGAATATTCACTGTCATCCTCCGGATACAATCTCAGCACTTTCGCATCGAAGAAATGCGCTCCTTCGTCCGAGTTCAGCACATACTTCACAATGGCGGCCAGCCAGAACCACACCGCGTCTCTGCAATTATATCTGGCGGCTTTTCCTTCAGCCAGGAGGTTCGGAATCAATCCGTGACGCAGTGTTCCAGCGTACGCTAGGATCAGCTGTCTTGCCTCCACATATCTTCCCAAGCTGAGGAGTAGTCCAGGGAGGGCAATGAACGTATCGCGGCCCCAATTTCTCCAGATTCCGGTCGAGAAATGGGGTAATCCAGCTGATAAGGAAGGTGGGTCTGATGTGGAAGATTCGCCTTCGGCCAGAGGTGGAAGTTTAGCGTCTTTTATCGCCGCAATCAATGAAATGGAGGCCAGAGCGAGTTGTTCGACAATGGTGGAGTTAATTGGGATTTTAGATTTGTATCTGAAATGAAAAAAAAATAAAAATCCCGAAAAAATTTGCACAGTGCAAATTTTTTTCTATTTTGTAAAAATCAACACTTTCTACCAAAAAAAGAGTCTAAATACTCTTTAAGACTTTCTAAAATCCCTAGTATAACTTCATTCCATCAAAAAAAAAACAATTTTTTCAAAAAATCCCAAAAATTTTCTCACTCAAAAATTCGTATTTTAGACGTCAAAAAAAATTATAAGCCTTTTCGAATGACTCACCAGTCCTCAAGGCCTCCATATATCACAATATCCCCTCAAATTTCCCCCAAAAATCCCATTTTCTTACCCAATCTTGTTCAAGACAGTTGTTTCCACAACTTGATAAAGAACCGTAAAAATCTCTTCAAAATAGCATGGTCTCAAGAAGTGGGGTATGTCATCCAACGGTTTGAAGGCCCTTTCAAATATTTCGGATACTTTTCCGAGCTTCTCGATTCTCTTCAATCTGTTAACAATGTAATTCGGTAGCCATGTTCCTGCTCTCAGGTTGCCACAAAATGGATGCCCCAGATCGTTGTGGGCCTGGACTTTTCGCAACAGCGCTTCCGCTCCTTTTAATCCACAATAGACCAGCTTTCCATAGCCTGGGATGTCATAGCCGCCCGTCCCGAATTGAGTTCCTTCCTCCGGTTCGCAAAAGAATAAAACGTAATTTAGTTGTTGAAGATCAAGCGCGAGCAGGACGTTTTGAAGTTGATCAGCCAGTTCCTGACTTGTGGCAAAGTTGTCGATGGCTTTACAGCTTTCAAGAGTCTTCGGCTTGGGGACAACCCTTAAAATATCATTTTTATAGGCTAGAACAACATAATTTGGTCAAAAAATCACCCAAAATACTATCAAATCTCCGGCAAAGCTCACTTAAATGCCACTACACTTCCTGAGGGAAAGTTTTGGAACGTAATCACTCCATTCTCCACCTTTACGGCCAGACTTTTATCAAGTGGAACATGTTCATAGACCTCCACCTTGATATTCTGAACCCCACTCAGCACTTTCTCTGCATCTGAAGCCTCTTTCGCCTTCTTTCCATCCTCCACAGTCTTCAGTTCAAACAAAATCTCGGTTATATCGTCTAAAAATAAAAATTTTTACCAAAATTACCTTATCCATGAAAAAAATCTCAAAATTTCATCACAACCTACCAGCCACAGGGATTCCTTTGTGATCAGCGCCATCTGGGACCCATTTAAAGGCTCCGAAACAACAATGAGCGATGAGCAGGACCGATTCGCGGGTCACTGGATTATGTCTTGTGATTGCTACTACATCAGCATTGTACTGGTCGACAAAAACTTCAGAGTAGCCCAACGCACACAGCTCAACATGGAGCTCATTCAGCTTCTTGCGGGCTTCGATTAGTCCCTTCAGACCTGGATTTGCTTGAATTTCGGACCATTTTCTGTACGGGCGTTTTTCGGTGACCACATGGATCTAAAACATGAAAATTAGTGACTGATGCAACAAAAATCAATACAAAAAGACCATGAAGAGGCAGTATACGCTCCCTAGTGCAATCTAAAAACAAAAAATTCGCAAGGTTTGTCCCAGTTTCAAATCCAAACGACCGAAATTATTACACACCACCAAACCTGATGGAACAATTTTTCAAACTCAATCTTTTCCAAAAAATAAAGCTAAAAATTTATCGCCTCAAGGCTTAACTGAAAAAATCCGCCGTAATTTTCAATACTAACTATAAGACGCATCTGATTCCGCAAGAAATTTTCATTAACCGACCTTATTTTAGCCAACCGATCATTTTTTGCTATTATAATATCCTGAAGGTCTTTAAAACTTGCTAAAGCTCTAAGGCCACCCTCGAATTCTCTATACAGATCTATAACATCTTCTAGGACTTCCTAACTCACACGAAATGGGCTAAACTTATCGCATTTTACTTCAAATATCTGCTTTTCCTAATACATTACTCACAAGTTCTCTATACCCCGCTTCAGCCCTCAGACACGTCTAAAAATCACAAAACCGAACTTTCAGATCGCCTAGACCATCGAGACTCACATGAAATGGGATAAACTCATCGTATCCTCGAGTTGAAGCCGCCGCACAGTAAGCCATGCTGATCATTGCGGCCGTCGGAAGATAGTCGTAAATGGTTCGTTTCTCCGCTGCGGCCGGATTATCATGAGTTTGGTCGTAGAACAGAGCATGCGCAACCGAGAATGGGGCCGGCTTCACAGTTTTTGTTCTGAATGCGCCAACTGGATCGCCGCCGAAACGATGAACAAATCGACCTTGTTCATGGCTGTCAGGGGCGTTTTGAGCTTCTAAATCAAACAATGACAGTTAGATCAGTTAGGGAACAGCACAACAAAGTCATTTACAAAGCGTACCTCTAATCAACGAAGTGATTCCAAGACGATTTACAAATAAATTGTCCAAATCTTCGGATCCAGTAAACAGTTCGGCCATAACGTAGAGTCCAGGGCGAATAATTCGAGCTTTTTCGAGGAGATACTGTAAAAAAATGTCCATTACTTCCTCATAATCAAAGTAAAACATCAAAATCCGCATTTAATCCTCAATTTTTTAATCAAAACCATCAAAATTTCCTAAAAATCGCAAAATTCTCTCACAAATCCGCCCAAAATCCCCTCTTACCTCGGCCACGTGGATCGGAGTGCTATGGCAATTGTCTATTCTCACTCCATGGAAGATTTTGACACAACTCTCCGTATACTGAAGCATATAATCCCAGAGATAAGGACAATCCGAGGGTTTATATCCGTAATTCAATTTGATCGAATCGCCCCAGGCAACCAGTTCCCTTCGCAGGTAGACCTGTGAGTGGGGTTCGGCGAAATTCTTCAGGGGATCGGCGCTCATTACCCATCCATTGCAGGCCATGATGAATTCTCCGTTTAGGCGATCGAAGGCCTGAGTTTCGGCCGATTTTAAGTCGTTGACGTCGAATGGGTAGACAAAGTAGCTGCAAAATGCGAAATCAAGATCGTTTAGAGTATAAGGAACAAGAAAAGATCAAAAGCAGATCGCAAAATTAAAAATTCTCGCTAAAAAATTGCTTTTTAGACAACACGACACCTAAAGCAATGTTTTTCACAAAGTTGTCCAAACAAATCCTCAAAATAACGAAAAAATAAATGCCAACTTTAGATTAGAGTACAACAAATACCATAAGATCAAAATAAATTCGATAAATTGAGATTTCTCTACAAAAATTCATTTTTTCGTTAAAAATACATCTAAAGTCATATTATTCATAAACTTTTCCTCACAAAATTTTTTCCAACTGCTTCCTTCGTCCAAAACTTTTTCTACATCTGCTCAGAGGCAGTTATATTACTTTCAAACACACTATAACATGAAAAATTCCTTACTTTGTGGTCAACGGGCATTCTTTTGTAATTTTAGGTATCCTCAGGCCATGCCCATCCACTCTTTCATAGGCCACATGCCCTAATGTCGCATTGACAATCGCTTCTATATGTCCTCGGGCTTCTTTCTTCTTATTTTCGTTCAATGCCTCCAGGGCATTTTTCAAGTCATCCGCATTTTTGGCCAATCTCTGTTCTTCGCTCAAATTCGGTCTAAAATTCGAAAAAAATTCAAAAAAATTTCATTTCAACATACATTTCATTGTTGAAAATATTGCTCGCCAATTGAAAATCAATGGTTGAGCCGAATCTTTTGAATTCCGGGTCTTGAATCAAAGCTAACGGACAATCACAGACAGCTGAATTGGTATTATTCTTAACGTGTTGCTTGAACTCCTCGATAACCTTAGGCACATCGACTTGGAAGAACTCTTCTAGACGTATTTCAGGAAGAACTTGGGTCAAAAGAGCGTTACGGAGGTTCTAAAAATATTATTTTAGCTAAAATCAGGTCAAAATCACAATGTTTTATAAAAATTTATATCATATTCCCTTATAAACATCTTTATTTAATAGTAAAAATCAGCCTCTCACCTGGAGATGCTCTCCCGAATTGAATTCAGCCGGAATTCCTTTATCATCCCACTTATTTTCCGCGATTTCCTCACTGAACAATCTCAACGCCTGATCGACAATGAATGCCGGACGCAAATGAGGAGAGTTCGCACAATTGTAGGCACATTCAGGATGCTCTTGAAGCCATGGAGCGTTCCGAGCAGCGTGATTCCAGACAACATCTTGAATCGTTAAAATCGACCATTCTTTCTCAAGAAATTCGACGAATTTAGCAAGGTCTTCGATCGTCACATCGCCGAGAGTTGGATTCAGCGATTGGAAATCGGCAATGGAGTAGCTGAAGGAAGAAAAAATGAAAGGAATCGGCCATAAATTAAAGATTTGTCAAGTATAATATAAAATGCAGCTCTTTTTGTCAAGATGTCTCTATTTTAGGCATAAATATGGTGGCTGAGACTTGACTCAAACCGCACTCAATTCATTCTCCACAAAATTTCTGATGTTCTAAAAGCAGAAACACTAATAATAAAGAACTAACTCACCTGCTGTTTGAGACTCCTAGAACCTGAACAGGAGTCAGATGAATAACATTGTATCCACTTTCTTTCGACACTTGCAACCGATCTTTCCACTCACTTAGAGGCCCCAAGAGCTTGGTCAAATATGTCTGGACAGCCAGAGAGTTCAGCGATAATTTGTGTCCATTAACTTCCCATTCCGGCTGAACAGTGAAGTAGCCATGTCCGTTGGCGTCTGGATCTCCATCAACAATGAATTCGTATTTGAAACAGCCAAGGGTCTCGCAGACAAGCTCAACTTGAAAGTCAAAGTCGGATATAGACTTGAGTTCCGGAAATTGGAAGACTTTTTCGAGTTTTGGTATCTTCAATGTCAATTTTCGGCCGAGAAGCTTCTTACCAGCGCGAAAACGAGCAGTCCATCCTGAAAATAGAATTATAAGGTCAAATAGGGTCTACAAAAGCCATAGAAACTCAGTATTCAACTCATGGAATGCAAGTCTCCGAAAATTTCCAAAAATCATATTGCACATGGCACTATGGATCAAAAAAAAGCTCAAAAAAGTTTTCCGAACCAACCGGACGCCCTTAATTAAGACCAAAACTCTAAGCTAAGGCGTTTGATAGTATTTCGACAAATATTTCATCCATTTGCAATTAGCTTTACCTTCACCATGCCACCTAAACCATAAAAACTAAAAAAGACCTCTTACCTTTTTTAAAAAATGTAACCTTGCTGTCTAACTTTTCGCCGGCATTCAGCTCGATCAGATAAATCTGCCCTTCATGAGTGGCCATCGTTCTGTGAGGAAACGTGCGTCTCGAAGATTGAAAAAGTCCAAAGTGAAGAGGTTGAAAAGGATGATTTGCGAGAAAACCTATTTGTCAACAACTCTAATCATCAAGAAAAATGGTGTTTGATTAGTCGGTCTGCTCAAGGTAAACAGAACTTATCTTTTTTTGACTTCAAAAACAATAAAAATATGGGAGGAAAAGTTGGCCCAAAATTTTATGGGACAAGTCTGATCCTTGCGTCAGCTGTTGTTTTTTGCGCCAAGTCTTCCTTTTTATTTATTTTGGTCGAAAATTGTTTATTTTGCGAACGTTTTGATGCCTACCGAATTCTTGTGATCAGATATGGCTGGCAAGAATCAAGTGGAACCTCTTTTTGTAAAGCACAACATAAAATTCAAGTGGGTTTAGCATTTTTTCGAAATTCTTAGTTTTTAGTTCAAAAAAGCCGATTTCGCACTGTAAAATTCAGAATGGCGTTGTTCTACTTGGATTACAAAGCCAATCGCTACAGCATATTCGAATTCAGACTGGTAAATTTACGGGTAAGTTTCATTTTGGGGATTTATTATGTTATCCATGACGTCAGGTACGAAAATTTGCGCAATAGGTTGAGTGTAATGAGAATGATCTTGCGATGAGTTGGAATAGAGGCGAAGGGGCCTCGGCTTAGATGTTAGATGTTTTTTAATGGACTTTGAATAATATTTTGATTCTTTACAGTCAAGGTGGAAATTTTCTCTAAAGTAGTTGATGTTCAAGTGTAGTACAATTGACAGTTTTTTTTAAGATTTTTGAAATCCATTGAGTCTATTAAGACAGCTTTTTCCAGATATCCCACTGAATCTCGCTTCAAATGACAAGATCGCTCATATTCACCTTGATTATCGCGGCTCTCACGCGATTATCAGCACCGAATTGGGAGAGAACTACTATATGAACATGAAAACAGTTGCATTAAAGCCACTATGGCGTCTTAAGGTAAAATTTTTATTGTTTTCTGACTTCCAATTTTAGGGCCATACAATATCTGCTGTTGGTTTCAACGCCGAAAGAGCTACTGAGCAAGAAACTTCTTTCATTGTCCTGGGAACGAATAAGGGTATGGTAAAGCATATACTTGGTATTTTGCATCTTTAGGAACTCTAATGGAAACGAATATTGCTTCTTCTGGGTCAGCCAGTTATGCTAAAAGGTTATCAAGCAATTTGGTGGAAAACGCTCCAATCAGCAGTATAAATATTGTCCCGTATTCGCTGGACAATGACCTCAGGTATCTACTCGGGCTAATAATTGAGTATGAGGCCTCATTTTCAGCTGGCTTTTGATTGTTTGCACCCCAGGACGATTGTATTGCATTCCGGGCACTTTGAACGTTGATGCCATGGAAAAGGTGGTTTCCCAGCCGGTTGTAGGGACCGTTTGGACTTCATCGTTGGTGGAACAGCAGACTGCAGTTCTTCAGAACTTTTTCTCATCAAAATGTAAGGTTTTACGTTTGCGTTTTGTTGTTTTAGGTTTGGCAGTCTGCGCCCGAAGGTATAGATCATAATGGGGACAAAATTGGTCCGAATGGATCTTGCGCCTTAGGGCAAACCAGAAAATAATGAATTTGAACATTTGAAGTTGCTATCGATCATTCAAATTGGGGGTTTTGTTCGGCAGTCTGCGCCCTAGGCAATGTCAGGGAATGAGCTCGGCGCTGTTGTAAGGTGTGGTTGACACTCACAAAAGGTTGCATAGATACAACGGAGAGGTTTCAAACACCTTAAAGGGCCAGAAATTACACTAAAAGCATCGAAATTACCTTATGTTACCTCTTCAGCAAACCCTCGATATCATTCCCTTGGTGATCAGAAAGACGAGAAGCCCAGTGACGTTGTGATCTTCCCAACATGTATAGAAGAGATCACCCTACCCGAGCGCTATTGTTGGCTTGCTTCGGAAGGAGTTAGCCTCGGACATTTTGAGACCACCAGAACAGATGGATTCGATATTATAAATGAGGATTGGTTCCGAAAACACGACCTCAGCGAGGGGAAGTACAACTACCCGTTGAACATTGCGTTGTCGGAATATCATATCTTTATGATTTATCAGGAAAAATTTGTTGCCATTTCCATTCTGGATCAAAAAGTCGCATTCGAGGATGTTTTTATGGTAAGTTGAAGAGCAAGGTGGTTATATTATTACCGAAAATGGATTTAGAAATGACCTTTGTGATGTGATTAACCATTGCTAGAAGTCGTGTGAACTGAAGTTCATCTAAACATCAAAAAAATAAACAAAATTTTATTACCTTACCATCTAAAATAAGGTCGGTTTTCAGGACGCCTCCAACGTCCTAGGAATGTGCCGCGATGCCACATCTGAGTTCATTTGGATCTTCAGTGAGAATGGATTGTTCTACTACAGACCGGATAGGGAAACAAGAGATGTTTGGAAAGTTTTGATCGAAAGAAACGAGTTCTCCAAGGCGCGGAAGATCGCAAAACAAATGGCGGACAAGCGACCGTATCAGATCGTATTGAAAAAAGAAGCCGAGAAATTCCTCAATGACAACAAGTATGTGATTATCTATCTAACTGAATACGGTTTACATATCAATTTTTGAGAAATTGAGATTTTTTGCGTGATTTTCGAAAAAAAGTCGTCGTAATTTTGTCAGTGGTTGGGTTATCATGTAAGTAGCAATGTTTTACGACAATTCAAAGCTAAATACATTTATTTTTAGCTTCGTTGCGGCCGCTGAACTTCTCGCTCAAAGCACAGAACCATTTGAAAACACGGTTCTCAAGTTCCTCAAGAATCCGAATTCCCGTGATAGTCGAAATGGGTTGAAGAGATATTTGGAACTAAAATTGGACGCACTAGATAAAAGAGTAAGTATTTTTGATTTTTACTGTTATTCGAGACTTTTTACTAGCTGAAAATTGAAAAAAAAAAGTTATGTAAGTGTCTACTACAATATAAATTTGATGACAAATTGTTGCATTTTTAATTAATGCATAACAATGGGGAATGCCGGGAGTCTTCGTAGTCCATCCGATGAGATTACCCTCGAAAATTTTAATTAGGCGACATTTTATACGATGCAATTCTTGCACGAGAAAAGGGCGAACTGCGCCCGAACTTTCGAGCTTTCTTCTCTTTGAGGCCCAATAATTGTAAGATTGTGTTTATTTGAGGTAACAATTTGGGAAATACATTATTAATATCGAATAACTATTAATTTATTAATATAATATTTAAAATACCCAAAAATTTTGTTTGAAAACCGAGTATGTACAAAAAATGATGCCCTCAATAATAAGTAGACTTCCTTGGAGATCTGCTGATCACGGCGCGAAGCATCATGACTCTCTTCAATTGCTCCATGGCCGCCTGAAGTCGTCTGAAGCGAAGGCGACGAAGCGCAGTCTTCTTTGGCCTCGTAATATTGGACTTGATTCTCCTTCTTGGTGCCATTTTTGCCTTCTCCTTGAGGTCTCGAATCCTCTCCCAGTCGATGTAGCCCTCGTCGTCGGATGAATCAGCATCAGAAAGACGAAATTCAATGTCGGAATCGGATTCAGCGTTGTATTCGAAGGAATCCGAAGGTTGATTATGTTGAAAAAACTGGTCTTCTTCGTAAAAGCCTTCAGGGTATTCTTGAAGGTTTTCGAAATCATTTTCAGTTTGCGGTAAGCCATTGTCGAAGTCTTGGTCGTCCTCAAAATCACTTTCCGCCTCCAGTTCGAGATGAACTGGCTCGACCGCAGGCCCTTCAATCCCACCAACAACATCAATTTCCTCACCATCGGTTTCCTCGTTGAGAAGCTCCATGGAGTCGTCATGAATAATATCAGTAGTGCTCTCAGCCTCCAAAAGACAAGTCGAGCAGCTAGAGAAGTCCATGGCAACGTTCCAGTAGAGTTGATTGAATTCAGAATGAGGGAAATAAATAAAATTGCCGAAAAGTGGACGTAAGGGCGGAGCTTGGCATTATGTATAATTTTATCTGGATTGCGCTTGATCTCAAGTGGAAAATAGAAGATTATGGCGGTGTTTCGTCGATTTATATGATTTGGTTGATAGAATTGTTGATAGTCTTGGAGATTTCGAGAAGATTCTGGGAAATGACAGAGAAAATGACATGGTGAATATATTTGGTCAAAAAAGTGGGAATGTGATGGTGGAGAAGCATGAAATTCACGAAAAGTTGAAGGATAGAGCATTAGAAAGCGATTTTGAAACGGATATAATACAATGTTGAGAAAACACTGAGAAAATGGCATATAAATTGTCATGTACAACATTGAAGAAGACGTTAGAAAAGTCGGATTTTCTCGTAGAAAAGGAGATTCATTGAACAAAGTCTTGTATGAAAATCTGAAAACGCATCATATCGAACAAAAATATACGGATTGTACTCTCATTCCCTCAGGGGATTTTCACTTTTTTGCCTGTTTTCAAAAATCTTTATGATTTTGAAGACAAAAATCTTTAAAAAGTTTCGAAAAGTTAAGAAACTATCTGTGATATATAAAATAATTTCAGGACAAGGTCAAGCGTGACATTCTGGTCATCTGGCTACTGGAAGTTCAACTCAGCGAACTTGCTGAACTCCGGAGAGCAGCTTCGAAACAAGATCAAGAAGGTCCAACTTTCCCAGCTGGGCATAAAGAACAACTTGCGAAGAAGTTACGAGAAGAATTGTTCTGCTTTTTGAATAGAACGGTGGTTTACGAATGTGTTTTGGACAACAGAGGAGCGGTTTATCGACTAATTTCGACTCATGTCGACTTTGACACTTACTTGTTCTTGGCCAATAAGTTGAAAGGTAAGGGATGGAGAAGATATTGGTAAATGTTCATGGGGAGCTGGAGTCGTTTGGGCCTCTTATTAGAGATGGGAATAGATGATTTGACGGTTTTCGTGATTCTGTAGGCATTTTTTGATGTTATACTTTGTTAAGTTAGTGTAAGGTAAAAATTGAAGATTGAAAGTACATTGAGGAGTTGAAGGAGTATAATTTAATGTCTGATGAGAGTAAAGACTTATTAATGTTAATGGCGATATTGTTTATTGCTTTGGCAAATTTGTTTTGTCGATTTTGCATCAACTTAGCTAGTGTAATATCAAAATTTTGGAGTTTTTGGAAGTTTTTTGATATTATTCGATATAAGGGGGTTAAAAAAGGTGACCACTGGTCTCAACAGGCAGCTGAAGTCAATTGACAATCTATAAAGTTGGATTTTCATATTGATTTTGATTAATTTTACCGTTTTATAGACCATGAAGTCGTTGTCAAAGTCCATCTTCTTCAAGGAGAATTTAAAGCCGCTTTGGAAGTTGCGGCCTCCCAACCGACCCCGCAATTACTCTATAAGTACGCTCAAGACTTCTTCGACAATCTCCCAAAATTGTTTTTGAAAACGCTAATCGAACAGAAGGAAAATATTCGGCCGAATCAAGTGATCACCGCATTTTTCAATTGCTCACAGTCCCCGGAAAAGGTAGAAAAGGCCTTCGATTTTGTTTTATTCCTCTGAGCTTAGGTTGCCACAGCATTTGCGTATCTCAATTTCGTGGTGAACGACGGGAAAGCCGACCGAACGACCTTGGATTTCCTGATCAAGCTTTTGGCCGAATATAAACCAAAGCAACTCCTGGAAAACCTGAAAAAGTTTGGAAAATCCAGAGAATTCGTCAAGTACGATGTGGAAAGAGCATTGAGATTGTGTCTGGAGAAAAGTGAGACCAATTTTTATTAATTTTTATGGGTTTAGACATTTTTTTTGGGAATTTTTGGTCAGAAAGGATGACTTTTGGAAATTTTGTTAAAAAAGTTTGAATAATCTTTCTTTTTGACTTGAAATTAGAACCAGTGTAACTAGTAGACAATACTGAGGCAGTATTCATAACTATTTGCCGCGATTTTATTTTACTTTTGGATTTCTGATATTATACTTGATCTGATGAAAGGTCTCAAAATCTTTTGTAACAAGTGTAATTTTTGCAGAACTTGATGAATGCGCAGTCTTCCTGTACTGTCTGGAAGGTCTTTATGAAGATGCGGTTGAGAAAGCACTAAGTGTAAGTTGGCTTATGACTTTATATTGTAGTAGGAGCTGATATTTGAAAGGGTATAAGTCGACTAATGTATGATTTTTGGCACATTATGGTGTTTGATAATGATGTGTCGACTTTCGTCCCCTATTTTATTCAAAAATTGCTGTGGTTTTGATGAGTTTTCCACTTGGCGAGCTGCGTCCAGGCAAAGTTATTTTTTTTTTATGCGTAGTTTATTGATGAAGCGAGATGAGCAACAAACCAGATAATTTTAAGTAGTTTGGAGTTGGTATTTTTGCAAGCTGCGCCCTATAATTTTAATTTTTCTTCAGATTGACCTCAAATTGGCCAAAGAATGTGCGAAAGAACTAGACACTGATGATAACCCCGACTTGTTTCTGCTGGGAGGAGAAGTTGACATCAATTTTGGAGCGCAAAAAGTCAGCAAAGAAACGAAAAAACGGGTCTGGCTAAAAATCGGTGAGATTTTTGCCTAAAGTAATATAAATTTTGACCATTTTCTCAAATTTTTTATCTGCTTTTAGTAAAACACATGATCCAGAATGGGGCGGAGGTCGGAGAATGCACGGCGATCCTGAAGGAATCCGGAAATGTATTGAGAATTCAAGATATTTTACCGCTTTTTCCGGCATTCACAAAAATCGAACATTTCAAACAGCCATTGTGCGAGTTTTTGAAGGAACATTCGAAGCAGATTAGTGAATTGCAAAAGGAAATTCAGCAGAGAACGGAATGTGGGGCTCAAATTAGAGCCCAAACTGAGAAGTCGTCGACAAAGTGAGGATTTTTTTATTTTATTTTTTTGAGGTTTTCAATTTTTTTTTTTTTTGATTTTTGAACCAAAAGTGAATTTTTGGTGTTTGCACTGTGCAAAAGATGTCAAGGTGCGAGTGACAGCCGAAAAAAGCGTATTGCACCAGGGGTGGTCACTGGCACCTATTTTTCCGATTTTGGGCCCGAAGCCCGGCGCGTCAAAAGGCCGGCCCGGATAGAGGTTTTTACAAGCTCGGCCCGGCCCGGCCCGTCAAAAACCAGGCCCGGCCCGGCCCGTGAAAGCCCGGCTAGGGCGCGACCTGCCAAAAAATCGTTGCAGTTTTGTTATAACTAGGGTTGTGATTTTGACAGTGACGTCAAATTGAAGTCATTTTCATCAAATTGCCGCCGTTGTTTCGGTCGGAAACTGTCTAACGATTAAACAAACATTATTCAAGGTAGTATAATGCCTTCAAACATGCTCAAGACCATATAAACATTAAAACAACAGTTTATAACAACGAAAGGACTTTAATAGACCTATTCGTCCTTGTTCTTAGTTAATTGGATTTCTTTCAACAAATTGCAAATAGAATTACTGATAAATGTTTATTAGCCTATTGGGAACTAAAGTTTGTAAAAAAAGCTTCGGTCCCGGTAGTGCTATTGTAATACATTACTATATATGCACTATTTTTGAAAGTAAACGTGAAAAAAAGGCTTGTCGCAGATTGCGAGCATTGGCCCGTCCGATCATCGGCCCTCCTCCGTCCCGCGCTGAATAATCAGCGCGGGACGGACGGCATGGAACGCCTTCGTGGCCATTCCGCCGTAAAAGGTTGGCCGATGATCGGACGGCCATTTTTCTCTTGTTTTATGATTTATTCGCGTTGTTTTAATAAATGGTTTATTAACCCAAGTTTGAGGTCGTATCTGCACACCATCAACGTTAGTGGCGACCACGGCAGGATACTAATCTCGTGATTACTATGGGACGAGAAGACCTGCCGCCTAACACCGGCCCCTTAAGAACACAAATTGGTCTCGCTCGAAAACGCTTAGAAGATGCAATCAAGGACGTCAACGACATACTTGTGGCATCAAAGCAAGCAACCACAACACCCGAGCTCATCGACATCCGTGACCGACTCCCAGACGTCGACGCCGTCATGACCGACCGACACGGGCACCTTGCGGAGTTGGATATCGAGTGGCAAAACATCTGTATGCGAAGCACGGCGGAATCCAGATTACGGCAAACTTGGCTCACTGAATACGGGGATTTCAACGACGTTCTCGATCAAGCAGAAGAAGTACACAGAGAAGCAAAAATAGTACTGGCTAGCATCTGTAAGTCCATACATCATCTCGGGAAAGATAAACCAAATCCCCCCCTAATTCGCCGCCGTCAATTGTCGCCTTTGCCTGCAAACTCAGATACTGAATCGACTGTTCGCATGGACGTGGACCCTTTCCACAAACCATATCCTGTCCCCACCCCACGACGTCTGGAACCAGTCCCAACTGCGATGGCCGTTCATCGCTCCGCAGCCCCACCATCCTCAAGCAAACCAAAGATGGCCCTGCCCGATGTCCCATCCAACAAAGACCAAGAAGTCCAACGTCCCTCAACTCCATCAGTTCCCGACAGACTGAACCAGCCCGAGGACCACGCACTCCATCAAGCGAACAATAATCAAACTGGAAATCAGGCCGGTTTACATAATGCCTTATACATTCACGGCTCGGCACCTATTTCACCGTTTTTAACCACTTTACCACCATTACACATTGAACATTTTTCGGGTGATTCCCTGAGTTTCCCTCAATTTTGGGCCCTATTTAATACTACTATTCACTCTACACCCGATCACATTCTTCCGCCCGTTCTTAAATTCAGTCATCTTGTCTCTTATCTTGAGGGGGCGGCAAAGGAAGCCGTTGCTGGTTTGTCCATTACTGGAGAAAACTACGAAGTCGCTGTAAAAATTCTAAAAAGCCGTTTTGGAAAACCGGCCATCATCCAACAGAATCTACTGCGAATTCTACAGAACATTACTCCATCTTCAGGATCTACCGCATCATTACGTCATACGATTGATGAAGTCGAGAAAACGGTCCGCCAGCTTGATACATATTCGACAGACAAGAATTCGCTTATGGAATCAGTCATACTGGCCAAATTCCCCGACCAAGCCGTAACAGCAATTTTGCGAGCAAAGGAGCGGACCTCCAACTGGTCAATCGACAAAGTTATGGACACTTTGAATCGGTTTGTTGATGAACGCGAGACGGTTGAAGCCTTGTGTGCTAAAACCAACAACCGTAATCCCAACATTCACCGTGCCCACCCGTCCCTCGAGACTACTGTACCCCGTCAAGAGACAAGTCATCGACCTTTACGTTGCGTTTTTTGCGATCAGCCTCATTTGAATAAGAATTGCGCAGCATTCGCCACCGCTGACTCACGAGCTAGACAGGCCGCCGCTCGCGGACTCTGTTTCATTTGTTTGCAAGCCCATACAAGCCCGTGCCGGAGTGAACGAAGATGTAGAAAGTGCAACAGCCCTTCTCATTGTCGAATTCTCTGCCGCAACGCAACCCCCTTTGCACCGACATTTACACCTATACAATCTAAACCGAACCGATCAACAGGAGGAAATGCCGAGCCACTCGGACGGAAAACAGTACCTTCCCCGAATCGACCAACCTTCTGTGGCAAAGAGCCAACGGTTGAAGCGAGCTTCATTACTACAGCGGAGAAAGCGTCGGTCTTAAAGCCCCCTTGTGGAACAGTCTTAGTCTGCCCTCTTCATTTAACACACCAAGTAAACTCAGTTACTTATAAAGCTCATGTTCACGCAATCTGCGATTCGGGAGCTTGCACAACATACATCTCCACTCGACTAGCCAACCACCTTCAATTAGAGCCTCAGGGTGAACGGAAAATCGTCTGCACGTCATTCGGTTCTAATCAAACGACTTCAGCTGTCTGTCGGGTCTATCAGCTTCCTCTTCGCACTATTGAAGACAAGGTGATATATTTGGAAGCTCTCGGGCGTGACTCACTCTGCGCACCTATTTCAAGCACGGCGGTCCACGAAAAAGCGCGCGCTTTTGACTTGACCGACAATACGTTTACCCCTCAGATTTTGTTTTCTAATAACGATTTCTGGATGTTGGTGACTGGAGGACCTCAAGACGACGGCGAACATCGCTTCCTCCCTAGTGTCATCGGGCCCATTTTTCTACCGACCTCCTCGAAGAACACAAGTCTACCCAATACTACTACCGCATTCCTGACGGCAGACACCCCAGTTTCTACCAAAATAGAGGTCAATTACACTCAAAATCACTACTCCGTCAAGCTGCCGTTCCAACTCAACAAGGAGCCAGAGAACGACCACTACTTCCTTGCTCTTCATCGACTTCGCTCAACCTACAAAAACCTGGAGCAAAAGCCCGAAGTTCTAGAAGAATACAACGAACAAATTCAGAAGCTAATCGATAACAAAGTTGCCGAAGTGGTCCCATCTTTCTACCCCAATTCCGAAGATGAATTCCTTACCCAACGATTTCTGGCACACCACCCAACTTATCATCCACAAAAACAGAAGATGAGAATAGTTTTTGACGGGTCAGCTCGAACCAAATACTCCAAGAGCATCAACGAAATGTTGGAAACTGGTGAAAATCTTCTGCCAAAAATCCGTGAACTCCTTATCGAAATGAGGTCGTTAAAGAGATTTCTTATAGCCGACATCAAGTCAGCGTTCCATAACGTCATTATCGACCCAGACCACCGACGGTTTCTCAAGTTCATTTGGCTCAAAAACCATAAACGTCCACCGCTCAGCTCTAATCTGATGTACCTTCAGTTCGCAAAACTTCCTTTCGGTTTAACTTGTTCGCCTTTCATCCTGGCCTACTGCTTGCGAGAACATTTACACAAGTACCACGAGTTTGGAAAGCAAATCGCCAAGCGGGCATACGTCGACAATCTTCTCATCGAATTCGACGACTTCACCGACGCTGTTACGAAAGTTAAAGAAATGCATCGTATTTTCAGCGAAGCTTCGATGCCACTCCACGAATTCATGTCCAACGACGAAGAAGTCAACCAGTTTTTGGCACAGGAAGGCAACGAAATTAAGTCGCCAGCCTCATTCCTGGGGGTAAAACTCGACTTCGACACGGACGAGTTCATCTACACGATTCCGCCCCTACAAGACCAGCTACTCACCAAACGACGAGTTAGCTCGATTTTGTCCAGCGTGTTCGACCCACTCGGCGTCCTGGAGCCTGTATTACTTCCCATCAAACGCTTCCTCCAACGGTTATGGATGGCAAACATCCCCTGGGATATTCGTCTAACCGAAGACCTCGCCGATGAATTCAAATCACTGACGGCCACATGGGGAACAACCGAAATCCATGTCGCACGGCTGTACGACGTGAAAGGAGCAATGGACATCAATCTTCACGGCTTCGCTGACGCCAGTAAACACGCCAAGGGCGCCGTCTGCTTTCTTACACTGAAACTTGCCAATGGAACACAATCCGTACACTTTGTCGCGTCTAAATCTCGTCTTTCACCGACCAAGATTGTTCAATCGTATTAGAGTTTAGTGCAATTCTGTTAACCGCACAACTTATGCACGAAATCAAACGGGCGTTGCCTAACATCAAAATTGAGTCAACGTTATGGTCAGACAACTCGGCGGCTTTACACTGGGCGATGAAAGACTCCCTACCGAACAGTCCAATATACGTCAAAAACCGCCATGCTGAACTCACCAAACTCCTGAAAGGCGTCGACATAAAACACGTCCCCGGAATCATGAACCCAGCCGACGTTGTGAGTCGCGGATGCTCTCTGCAACAACTCAGCAATAACCCCGACTGGATGAAGGGTCCGCAATGGCTATTGAACAAGGATCTATGGCCTGCACAACCTTTCGATACATTAAACATCATCGACGACCCTGCTGAGACCAACTCAGCTGCAATGTTGACCACCACTGTACAGAAAGTGCCAAGCCTACCTTGGACTACGTTTTCCTCTTGGAAGAAGGTCACCCGAATCGCTTCGTTGTGTCTAACATTTCTGGCCATGAAATCGCCGACATTCGCACAGAGATTCAACCTCAACAAACTCCGAAGTCCCAGCACAAACGAAGTCGAACGTTCAAGGCTAATCTTCCCTCTCCTTCTGAAAGGCATCCAGGCTGAAAACCCACCAACAGCAAAGGAACGGAACGGCTGGGCCTTATTCGAAGACAACACTGGTCTGCTCCGCCAACGAACGCGGGTTCGCCTTGCCGCTGATCCCGCCATCACATTAAATCCGATTTTTATGCCGAGGGACCACCCTCTCACCAGAGCTTATCTCTTTCAAATTCACGAAAGGCACGCCCACAGCTCTCGGAATACACGTACAATGCCGCAAGGAATCACGTCTTCATTCCAAAAGCACGGCCAGTGATCAACAACATCATCAGGTCATGTTATCACTGCAAGCGATTTCACGCCCGTCCTTTCAAACTGCCGCCGTATCCGCCTTTCCCTGAAGAACGCACTCAACCATCATCCCCATTCACTCATACAGGCGTGGATTTACTTGGCCCGATTTACCTGAAGCCAACAAACATGGTCAACAACGACAACCAAAGGAGAAGAGGTCGCCCACCTGCTCCAGTCAGGGAAAAAGCGTACGCCGTGATCTTTGCATGCTTCTCCACGCGGGCAATCCATCTGGAACTTGTCAACAACCAAACACCTGAAGCCTTCCTCCACGCTTTCCGTCGTTTCTGCAGTCGTCGCGGAGCTCCACAAACGCTCCTTTCGGACCAAGCTCTCAACTTCACAACGACAGCCGCCCTGTTGACCGCTGATCCGTCTACCGGCTCTTATCAACCCATTTCGTCAATGTCAGCTTTCCTGACGAATGCCAACATCAACTGGAGATTCACACCGGCTCTGGCACCATGGAACGGAGCGGTATACGAACGACTCATCCACACTGTAAAAACATCGTTTCATCGTTCGATTGGCCGGCGAATCCTCGACGTCGAATCATGTCGTACACTCCTAACCGAAGTCGAACTTATCGTTAACAAACGACCTATAACCTACGTGTCCAGCGAAAATTCCAAGACGCTCACACCGGCCGACTTCTTAAACCTCACTCAGAACGATCCACCGTACGTTGAAAATGAAAACAACGAACCAAACAGCATTAACGACGCTGATTTCAACCCCGACGGCAATGACGAATCCGGCCGCCACAAACTTCTGAAGTTGTGGCAATTCGCTTCCGATTTGACAACTCGATTCTGGAACTTCTGGAAACATTCTTACATCACTCAACTTCAATCTAGGCTGCAAACGGAACATCATCAACCGCGACTAGTGAACAACGAAGCCCCTAAACCCAACGAAATCGTCTTGATCAACGACGACTCGCTTCCCCGAAACGCATGGAAGTTAGGACGGATTACGGCGTTACATTCTACTCCGTATAGAAGCGCCACAATCGAAGTGGGTCAACCAAATGGCAAAACTCATCAGGTCAGCCGCCCCATCAACAAACTTTCCAGCCTTGAATTACGGGCCTTCAGCACTATTCTTGTCTTGTTTTCGCTTTGCACGTTTGGAAATGCTTGTTCGGAAATAGCGTCCCTCTCTGCAACTAGCCGAGAATGCACTCAAACCGAAGACGACACGTTGTCCTGTGGCAGTGCTTCGACAACTTCTGCGAAAGCGTCACTAAACAAACTTCGCTCACCGACCTTACCAACGAGGCCAACGAACATTTTGGCTACAGTTATTGCTATCGATCATGTGGTTGGTGCGATGGCTGTGGCTTAGTGAGCCCATCTTGCCTATTCTACCGAACCTACATCATGGCAGACTCGGCGAACTACTTCCACTTATTCAATTGTTTGTCATTCCTGCCAAAGACAACGCTCACGATAACACAAGGCAATACGTCCGACATCCTCGATCTTACGCCCACGTTTTCTCAAACTTTTCAAGAAATTGTTTTTACCGTCAGTTCTACATCCATTAACCCCTTACCGATCCTCCATCAAACTTTTTTAACCAATCTTCTCTCTAACGAGACTTTTCTCTTACCTGTCTCAGTCCTTGCGTCTGACCCAAACCCGTTGACGGTCTCGTGTACTTCTCCAGACGCCGCCAAATCCGCAAACTGCTCGTTTACTTCCGATCACTGTAGATGTACCCCCGACAACTTCAATCCCCACTGCACGTGTCTCAACTTCGACTTCTCCACCGCTGAAAAATCCAATCCTAAGCTGCCCGTGGCCCGGGAAGGCACCACGCTTTCGCTCGTGGACAACAATCTCATTGCCAACACTACCCAACCCATCGAGCTACAAATCACAGTAAACAAAACGATCGACATGGTCATCCAGTTAACCACGTGCCAAATCGCATTTGTCAACATCTCCGGCTGCTACAATTGCGAAGAAACTCCCACTATCTCACTGACCTGCCACACAAGCTACGGAAGAACAACTGTTACGATTGCATGCGACACGGTCGATATCGAAGCATTTCTGTGCACCGCGAACTCAACCCTCTTCAACTTGCCCTTAACCTCCAAAAGCGCGGAGATCGACGAAAACTGCCGAGTCCGATGCTCGCGCACTATCACTAAACTTCACGTATACGGTCAACTCGGCGCGAAGATCATCCATCCCAACAATGGAGACGAATCCGACCAAGACAACATCATGCACGACTCGAGCGGATTCTTCGGCGATATCTGGCGAAGCATCACGAAGTTCTTCGACAACTTCATTTCAAACTACAAACTCATCCTCCTTATTGTTGGTCTGCTGGCTATTCTCGGCCTTCTTATCATTGCTGGGTTCTATGCTAGGCCGATCTTTAGCGTAATTTACCATTGTTGCTTTTCGCCTCGACCCACCGCTCCAACCTTCGAACGTCATGTTCGTCTTCGTTTATCTCGCCTCTCCTAATCCGGGGGGGGGGGAGTGTCGCAGATTGCGAGCATTGGCCCGTCCGATCATCGGCCCTCCTCCGTCCCGCGCTGAATAATCAGCGCGGGACGGACGGCATGGAACGCCTTCGTGGCCATTCCGCCGTAAAAGGTTGGCCGATGATCGGACGGCCATTTTTCTCTTGTTTTATGATTTATTCGCGTTGTTTTAATAAATGGTTTATTAACCCAAGTTTGAGGTCGTATCTGCACACCATCAACGTTAGGCTTGTAAATGTGTTAGAACTTGATAAACTACAACAACAACCCCCATCAAAAAATTTTCCCGGCACGAAAACAATGAATGCCAACGGTTTGGCATTATGATAAAAACCGGGCCGGGCCGGGCCTGAAAAAACCCAGGCCTGCGGCCCGGACCGGAAATTTCGGGCCCGGCCCGGCCCGGTTTCAATTTTCCATTTTTGAGTCAGGCCCGGCCCGATCGGGCCGGGCCGGGCCGCCGGGCCTGGCGTCCACCCCTGTATTGCACCGTGCAAAAAGGAAGAAATTGCACAGTGCAAAGGGAACTTTTGCTTTCGCACAGTGCATGTCGCAGAAATCACTCCACCGACTTTCTGGAGGAAATTCTGCATAACACGGACTAGTATTTTGAAATTTTTAGAATTCTTTTTTCTGAATTTTCAAATTATTTTTTGTTTAAAATGATTTTGATTTTTGATTTTTTTTATTTTTTATTTCTTTTCAGTATTTTGGTGGTGAAAAGCGGCGATAAATGCGCGATTTGCTCGACGAATCTTCTTTTGGCTCCTTTCTTCGCGTTCAATTGCCGACATTTCTTCCATCAGGACTGCCTCATGGAATATTTGGAAGGCATTTTTACTGAGGTGAGGACTTTTTGATACTTTTTTTGATCTTTTTGACAATTTTTGGGGCAAATTTGCGGAAAATTATTTTTTTAGGGATTGAATTAAGTCTAGAGGTCTTTTTTAGCTGGAAAATGAATATTAACTTTTTTCAGAAGGAGAAAAAGTTGTACGCCAAGATGAAAGAGCATGAAAAATCGCTAAAAACAGAAATTGCTTTGAAATCGGGAAAGGATCGAGTGGAAACAGAACAAACCTTGGCCAAATTGAGGGAAAAGATGACGCAATTTACCTGCCGAGAGTGCCCCTTCTGCAGCCAGCAAAGGATCATGCAGTAAGTTGGGATTGCATCATAAAAGTAGTGTTAGGTTTGAAACAGAAATGTTTTGGACTTTTTTTTTATGAAATTTAATGTGAAATAAGGGTTTTGGGAATTTAGGGAACTTTTATTGCAAAAATTCTCTATAATGCGATTTATTTCTACATAACGCGGGTTGATTTTTTTGCTGGAGTTGGGTATAAAAATTGATTTTTTGCGTTTTTTGACCAAATTTTTTTTTGGAATTCTTCATAACGCGGTATTTTTCTGTATAACGCGATTTGGGGTTTTTGCTGGTTTTGAGGGTGGCAAATGTGAATGGTCAATTTGATGTTATTTTTAATTTATGCTTATCAATTTTGCAATTATTTTTGACTCTTTTCAGACTCCTCCAAACTCCCCTCATATCCGAAGAAGAATACGAAAAAATCTCCGCGGACTGGGTACTCTGAACAAGTGATAGACACAGATTTTTATATTGCTCTTAATCTCCCACTCTGTGATTGTTAATGTATAATAAAAAGATATTTATTTTGAAAAATATGGGAAAATCGGAATTTTTCCAAAAATTGTGAAGATTACAGTAGGAAATACCTTATTTTTGTCGAAGATTATGCCTATTGTTTCCGTTTAGACGTGTATGTCGGGACTAGAAGGCGTTTGGAAACATTCCTGGCCATCTTTACCTTATCTTTGTAAGTTTTTTTGGAGATTTTTTCGATTTTTTGAAATTTCGTTTTTTGAAAAAAGTTCGAATGTGGTGCTAGTAGTCCTGAAATTCTTTTGCGTTTGTTTATTGAGGCGTTTGTAAGCATTTGAAAGCCCTTTTCCGAGATTTTGTGATTTGATGACTATGCTAACCTAGATTAATATAAGAAGTCCAATTTTCCGTCAATTTTTCACCCAAAAATTTATTTATAACAAACTAACAACAATTTAAAATAATAATATTAACAAATATTTAAAAAATTAATGGAAAAATTGTAATTTTTGGCAATTTTTTCCAAAAATCCAGTAAAAAAGTAAAAATATTAATAAAAGTAAAATAAATATGAAGAAATGATGATGAAATTAAATAATATAGTAGAATAGATAATTTACAACTTTCTCCGTTTGATTCCCATCTTCATTCGGAGCAGATCGAACCTCTGCATGCACATTTTGTGGTAATCCATCCAATTCTTTCGCTCCCAATCGTGCTCTGCCGCTTTCAGCTCCTTCCTGACCAGTCGAAACTCGGCCATCAGGTCGCACATTTCGCCTGACCGATCCTCAACGGGCATGCGACGTTTGCGGCTGGGCCGTCTGACCGGTGGAGGCATCATCATCCGGTCAACTTCCTCTTTTGTGAAGAACTGAACCATCTCGTATGGAAGTGGAGGGTATTCGGGCTTGAATGACGATGGGCTTGGCTGAAAATAGAAGAAATTAGAGGGCGATAGAGTGCTGGACATGATGATTTAGTCTGATTTTGAAAAATTTTTGGGGAAATTTTAAAATATTTATATTGTACTAGACAAAAACAGTCAAAAGTTATCTAAATAAATGGCTGAAACAGAAAAAAAGTATTGATGACAGCTTTTCAGGGCTTTTGAAGTTGTGTGGAATCATTTTTCATTATAATTTTCAGATTTTTTATATTACACTTGGCATACAGTTGATGAAAAATCTTCGAAAACGAGGGCAAAATGCAAAGTAAATTTTTGGTAGTTCTTTATCACATGTGAAGAGTACTTTAAGAATATTTTTTGGTTTAAATTTTACATTTTTTATATTACACTAGGCAAAAATTTTTCGCAAACGCAAAAGTTTTGGCTATTATTGGCGTAATCATATCTGTATTGTTTCATTTTGACTAAGAAAGGTATAAAAAAGTAAAAAATATAAAAAAATTACCTTGTTTATCCTTGAGCTGTTGGACTTCAGATTAAAATAGATCCTGGGCTTCTTAAATTCGAAATCATCCATTTTCTTTGGGTTCTCCTTGTCCTCTGTGATGTCCTCTTGGCTTGAACACTTTTCTTTCGTCTCTGATTTCTTCTGGAGATCAGTTACAATCGTTTTTATCAACCACATAGCATCCTTTGCCTCTTTTCTGGCGTCCATAATGGCCCAATCGTTCCAGGGATCAATCTTGACGGCTGATTTGGAAGCGCTGTTGGCTGTAGAGACAGTTGAAGAGCTCATGGTTGACTTTGAAAGCGATTGCTGAAAAAGTACAGTAGTTTTTTGAGTTAAAAATTGCAAAAATGGCACAAAATCAATGAAAATCGATAAAATTAATTTTCAAATCGGATAAAAATCAAGCTGGTATACGTTGAATACGACAACCACTTATTGGAGAGTCTTAATATACGATATATAATATTTTAAAGTAAAATGGGTAAATTGAAAAAATAATTAAAAATTTTGACCAAAACTTGATTAAAATAATATAAACCTTTAAAAAATATGTAACCACTTCCTGATCCCGTAAGTAAAAAGACGAATGAAGATGTGTTGGGAATTATTTTCCACTTACTGTTGTTAACCATTCACTTTTTCTGCCTTCAATTTCAATTTTTCTGCCATTGTTTTGTCTTTCTGCTTTGATTTTTATGGATTTTCTGCTTTGAAATTAAAATTTTTTGGTTGATTTGGTTACACAACAGCAGGTTTGAAAGAAAACGTTCGTATTTTACAAATTTGATTTGTATTTTTGTTATTTTTTCCCATTTTTGATGATTTTTTGTTATTTTTCTTATTTTATCCAAATTTCAGGTGAATTCATCCTCGAAAATCCTCTCGTTTTTCGATCCTCAACGGTTCTGGAGCTGGGTTCAGGTGTTGGCTGCGTCCCATCGATCCTCCTCTCGCGCCTCGGGGCAAGGAAAATTTATTGTACGGATAAGAACGTGAGCTTGGAGACGGTTGAACAAAATTTGAAGAAGAATTTGAACAAAGAAGAACTGGAGAAAGTGCAAGTCAAGGTGAGAAAAGATTACAGTGTAATTTTGTGAAATGTATGTAAGATTTTGAACCCGCGTTTTGCAGAAATTTTCGATTTTTTGGTCGAAAAATGAGAAAATTTTGATTTTTTTGGATTTTTGATTTTGGCTTAAAGTTAGATTAATATTTTTTAATTGATTTACGAGATTTTTAACTTGCGATTTGCAACGGTTGTTGAGATTTTTTGGTCTAAATGTCAAAAAAACGTTGAAATTTTTTAAACCTGAAAATCTTGATAGCTCTAGTACATTGCGAGATAAAAACCTTGCGTATCGGATAGAAATATTAAGCTGAATTCAAACTAAATTTCATTAAAAAATCCAAGAATCTCTAAAAAGTTGAAATTTTTTCTCTTTTCGACCAAAAAATCAATAATTTCTACAAATTGCGAGCAAACCTTGCATATAGTCCGTCCGTAAGGTCGCTAGAGTGATTTTAGTGACATGCACTGTGCGAAAAGAAAAGTTAACTTTGCACTGTGCAATTTCGTGCTTTTTGCACCGTGCAATAGGTTTTTTTGGCTGTCGCTCGCACCCTGACCTTTTTTGCACAGTGCAAACACCGAAAATCACTCCAGCGACCTTCTGGACGCACAAGTATCTTTTAGAAATTTTAGACTAAATTTTAGGCAAATTTCATCAATTTTCAGTTTGAAATTGCGATTTTTTGAAAAAAAAACATTTTTGGATTTTTACGTTTTTTTTGCTTTTATTTTTTTTATTTCTAGGAGCTTGACTGGGACGCCCTTTCCGCCACTCGGAATTGGCTAGCCACCTTGGAGGGGCTCGATTTTATCGTTGGATCCGATATTTTCTTCGATCCCATCACCTTTGAACCACTTTTAAAGACGATCCGTTGCATAATCGACAAATTCCCGGAGGCGAAATTATTTTTTTCTTATCAAAATCGGGAGTAAGTTTCAATTTTTATGCGGAAAAGGGAGGGTTTAACGAAACGTTGGCTTTTCCCTGGCTTTTTGAGAGGGGAATGGACACGTTGCAACGTTTTGTTTATTTTTTGAGGGATTTGAATAGTTTTTGGGTAAAAATGGGGGATTTTTTTTGTATTTAGGGAAAAAACAACGTAAATTTCGGGTTGATAATTTTTTGAATAAAAAAATTCCTTGATTTTATATTTTTTTTTGAATTCGTATTTTAGAAAAAAAGGTATGTTGATTAATGCCTAAAAGTCATCTAGATTTTTTGCCATTATTGGTTTTCTCTTTTACCCATGATTTCCCCTTGCTTTCTCCCATTTTTGTGATTGGCAGTCTGCGTCCTAGCTTGCAAGAAGAAACTCTTTAGATTTCTTTGAAATTTATCAGGTATGTTGTACAGCTCAGATATTCAAATTCGTGAAAATGACAGCTTGCTGCTTGCAGAGAGTATTGAAATATTCAACGATCGTTGCAAACGAGAGACTATGGGAAATGAGGAGACTGGAGAAAGAAAACCGTTTTTTGTCCGGATCTTTGGGGATTGCGGGGGAAATTTTTAATTGTATCTTATACTTTGAAAGGAATGATTTTTTGTGTTTTTTATTTTGGGGGTTTTTCTAGATCATCTACATGTAGAACAAAAAAGAAAAAAATTTTGTTAATTTTTTCCAAACTTTTAGACCTGTCAATCCCCAATTAAAAACGTCAAAATTAGACGATTTCATTCATTTCCCAGCAGTTTATGATTCATTTCAACCGAAAACGAAATGAAAAAAGAGCCGCGGGAAAAAAGTGTCTCTCTCAAAAGCTTCACTTCGAGCAAGGTCAGTGTATGTCCAACGTGGTCATTTTTTCACGCTAAAATTGATTGATCTCGCCGTTTAAATGCTTTGTTGACATAAGTACATAATTTGAAATTGAAATTTTAGCTCCTCCTGGTCGATTGAATACCTCCTAAAGCAATATAAATTGGAGGCGCGCTTGATCCGCCAAGTTGAAAGAGAACACTCTCTGCAATTGGGGGTGATTATGGGTGAGTTTTTCAGACGGATTCAGTGATTTTTAGCTTTGAAATTGAAAAATTTTGGAAAAAATTGCAAAAATTTGATTTTTGACGCTTTTTTTATGATTTTCGCAATTTTTTTTTTATTTTTTGTCTAAAATAGAATGATTCAGTTGTTGGAACTGAAATTAACGTTGATTTGAAGTAATAATTTGGCTGATTTTTTCTAGGAAAAGTGATGAAAACGGCGAAAAAACAAATTTTTTGATGGTTTTTTAGAGATTTTGGCAATTTTTTTGGATTTTCCAATGTCTTATGATAGAAACTGATGTACAGTAATATAACATAAATTTTGCGTCTATAAATTATGTTTTCAACCTTGATATGTCATAATTTTGCTTGACTTTTGACTAAATTTGGACACTTGTTCAGAAAAATCGGAAAAAAAAGGTTTAAACTTGTAATTTTCTACAATTTCTGGCTAATTTTGACCTTATCACGGTCTGAAATGTGTTTGGGAAGGACCATAATTCCTTATCTCAATCGTATTTTACCTAAAAATTTAAAATTTTCTCTGTTTTCAGCCCAATCGGACCATCGATTTTTCGCGGGCGTGGAAGGGTAAGTTCTTTACTGTTTGCTCATCGAATTACATGTAATTTGATTTCAAAACACCGAAAATCATGTAGGACCCTCGATTGGAATTTAATTTGCCACAGAGACGTGAAATGGAGCAATTTTCCGTGAAATGGCGAATTTACGTGGAAAATACAAAGATTACTTTGTAATTGCAGTATAATGCGTCTGTGTCTGAAACGAAATAGTGATTACAATTGTTCTAGTCGTGATAGAGCAGAATCGATTCGAATTTTCGAGTATTTTGGAGTTTTTGGTTTGGCAGGTTGCGCCCGAGCTTATGCAAATTTTGGAGTGTTTTGATTACTCTTGGGATAGGGTTAGAAGAAACTGTTTTTAGAGTTTTATGGATTTTGTAGATCAAGATATTTTCCTTTATTTTTGCCATTATTTATTTGGCAGCCTGCGCCCCGGGGAATGACAATTTTGAGATTTAGGTTAATAATTCAGCTAAATCTATATTTAAAAACAAATATTTTAAAAACTTTTAAATGACCAGTCACTGTTTGATGTCTCGCTGCATCATTATCAAAGTCGGCAGTCTGCGCCCTGAAACTAAAATTTTATTGAGTTGAGTCAAAAATTTAGTTAAAATCACTTCCAGAGGAGCCACAATATCAAGATACTACATTTTCAACGAGGATGGAAAGACGATTCAGACAATTGAAGCCGACGGACTCAATTGTTTCCTGGTCGGGGTTGAAGGAACTGGTGATCGAATAGCCAACAATTTGAGGATATTAGCGAAGAATGCGAAGATTAGTTTGCCAGTTAAGGCTATGGTAATTCTTTTGGGAATGTTTTTAGATAGGTTTTGGGAGATTTTAAGGTTTTGTCAAGTTTTCGTGGTGGGACCGGAAATTGAAATTTTTTGGGCGTTTGTATGTCAAAATGGTTTACAGGTGATGAATAGGGCTGTTGTAACTTGTTTTTTTTATTTGGCAGTCCTTTTTTATTTTTTGGTCCCACCACGAAAACTTGATTTTTTTCAGAAAATTTGAATAGGAATATATAATTGAAGATTTTGATGCTTAAGTATAATTTTAAGCCCTTTTATTTTTAGGGAATGGGCCTAGCCGGCGCGGAATCGGCCGAATTCAATCGAAAAGTCGTGAATTATATAAAATCGGGGCATAATGACATTGCCGACACAATATACTTGACCTCTGACTCTGTGGCGGCGGTTGCGGCCAATTTCCCATTGGACAAGGGCGGAATCGTCTTGATTTGTGGGACCGGTTCAGCAGCGCGATTGTTAACGCCCGACCATAAAGTGCACTGTGCGGGCGGGTGGGGCCACCTGATCAGCGATGGGGGAAGCGCTTATTGGATCGCGAGAAGGTAGATTTGATGACTGTCTAAGGGTCTGCGACATTTTTGGACCACGCTTTAACCAAATTTTAGCTGATTTTTGGTCGAGACTTCCAAGAATGGCGGTTTTCAAAAAAATCTATGTTTTTTTGGCTTTTTTTGACATAAAGATGGAGATAAAACTAATTTTTAGCCTCTAAATTTCAATTTTTATACCTAAAATTTTTTTTCAGAGCCATACAACAATATTTTGATCTCACGGATGGTCTCGAAACCTCTCAATTCGACTTGAAGCCATTGGAATCCGCTCTATTTGAGCATTTCAATCTCACCGACAAACTCCAAATCCTCGATATTTTATATGCGAATGAGAATGTGAAAGCAAATGTTGCGTCATTTTGCGAAAGGTTGGCTGGACTGGCCAAAACTGATCCATTAGCGGCTGAGAGCTTCACAGCGGCCGGAGAACTGTTGGGGAAACATGTTGTGGCGTTGTCGAAGCATTTAGAGATGGTACGAGTTCATTTTTTATTGTTTTAGTTGGATATTTTGGGATTTAAGGGTTGGCGAGTTGCGCCCTAGCCTTAAGTATGAAAACTGCCCCAAATTTTAGATTTTTTGCAAATTTTAGGTGGTATGGAGGATTTGGAAGAATCTTAAAATTATTTTTGATAATTTAAAACTCATTTGAGTGATTTTTTGCGCCGGCGAGCTGCGCCCTAGACTTTCTTCGGAATAAGGTGGAATTGAAAATTTATAAAGTGTTTCAGCTGCTAATTGATTTTATATAACCTCTAATTGAAAAAGAAATCAGCTTAGGACTCTTTCCGTCGAAAAATAGTTATTGGCGAGCTGCGCCCGAACTTTTTTAAAAACATGTCCGAATTAGGAAATTTTGGTTCGAATGTGCAGCAGCTTTACAGTGATAGAGGAATAGTGAAATTTAATATTTTGTTACACTACTTTTTTGGCAATTTTTTATTAATTCTTTGTTGTTTTAGGAACATAAACGCGAATTGAATGTGCTCACGATTGGCTCAGTGTTCAGGAGCTGGGACCTTCTAAAACCAGGTAAATATTTTGTTTTAAGACTTGTTTTGCTATCTTTTGTTACGTTAGTGCCTTGATTATCCGATTTTTCTCCCATTTTCCGTGCGGAACAAAAAATTTTCAATTTTTTTTTCAAAAAGGACAAACATCAGTGTGCGCCCCTTTTAAATTCGATTAATTCCTGCTCAAGTCACTGGTTTTCGATTCGAATTTCAGTCAACCACTGTAAGGTTGGAACCGAATTGAACTTGGGTTACGGTAGTGCGAGATGATGAAATAAAAAAACGGTTTTTATATCAGGAATGTTAAACTGTAATTTTGCGGAGGCAGTTGATAACGTTTGTAAGCTGTCATTGACAAAATTTTGACAAAAATTAATCAATTTAAACGATGTTTACGGAATTTGTAGGGCGCGAGCTGCCGAATCTAATGAGAACTTGACGGTTTAAAAATTACATCATATATAAAGAACTGTCGTATTTTACAATTTTTTTGCCAAATTTTGAGCATTTGGAGATAATTTATCATCTTGTCGTAGGGCGCAGGCTGCCAATCACAGATTACGATTATTTCGAAAAGATTTTGGTCTCAGATTGTTAGTAGAGGAACTGTAGACTTTTAAATCCAATGCACGTCACTCGTTCCTCAAATCCGATTTACTTGATTGAGGGTTCCATCCGAATTGGTCGAATTTGACTCTTTTTATCATGTTTCTCAACGGATATGACGTCAATTGTGCGTAAATCGCAACGAATTTGAGTGATCGCGCTAGACAATAAAAATATAGATTTAGCGGAAATGATTTATTGGATAAGACGACGAATTTATGTTGAAAATTATATTACACATGATACGGAATGAAATTTTGGGTCCTGCAACGAAAATTTGTGGTTGTTTTGAGTTAAGAATGATTGAAAATGTAGTTTCGAGAAGTATGGAATAGGCAGAGACATAGAAACATGAAAATCTGATATTTACATCAACAAATATATTATACTAGACATCAGATGTAATTTTTGGTCCCAAAGCGATAATGTTGACCCTAAATTGACTAAAAATCATTTCTTTCATTTGGTCTTTTCCAGGCTTCGAATCTTCCCTCCAGTCCCAGTCAGACATCAAAGTGATCAAACTTTTCGAGCCCGTTCATTCGGCCGCCTTTGGAGCTGCCGTTCTGGCCACAAAACAGGGCCAAGTCGAATGGAGTCATGATATTGAAGACGTCGAAACCCTAAATAAGACCTTGTTGGATGTGATCGACCTTTCATAATTATAATGTTTGATTATTTTCAAGAATTTTTTTTGACTTTATATTATACATGGTAAATTATTGAAAAGAATTTTTGTTTTGGAAATTTCAGCTCATTTGTTGAGAAATGAACCCCTTCCTGACCTGTTGTCAGATCAAATCGACGTTGAGAAGTTATTTACTATCAGTTATCAGAGCTTCGGCGCTCCATTTTTCAATCATTTTTTCTCCTGCGAAGTGTTCGCCAAATCACAACACAAAACATTGATCTGATAGACATGGACTTTAATCGCACCGTGCAAAAATCGAGACTTAGTTTGAAAGTTTTATTAGCGAAATTTTGGAAAAATATTTGGTTGCACAGTGCAAAACAATTTTTTAAATCTGCACGGTGCAAAAAGATTTTGAACTGTTTTCTGCATAGTGCAGGAAACTAGAGGCTCTCAGACTTATCACCATGGGCTCTGAAGGTGATATTTGCACAGTGCAGTTCAAAAAAATATTTGAATATCACCGCACAGTGCGAAAAATTGGGGGTTTCAAAATCTGCACCGTGCAACGGAGTTTAATGTTGATTTTTGCACATTGCAAAAGAAAAAAATTTCAAAAGTGAAAGCATTATCTATCGGAGGATCTAATTGCCCGTTGCATTCAAAAAATATATCAAAAAATTCCGCACAGTGCGACCAATCGGGTCTTTGAAATTCTGCACAGTGAAACGAAATTGAATTTTAATTTTTGCACAGTGCAGTGCACCCAATATTAGGAAGTTACTGTACTGTTTGATAACACGCTATAATGCGCTGTTTACTTGTTTTTATAATTTTAAAGATCCCCGCACAGTGCGAAAAATTTGACTTTTAAAAATTTTGCACCGTGCAAAAGCTCGTAAAAAATTTATGGCTCCAAAACACACAAAAGTGGTTTTCAGAGATTCCAGACACGAATTTCAACGAAATCTTTGGAGTTTCGCAAGGCATCGCGTCAGAAAATACAAATTCCTCAAGGGCTTTGCACTTTTTATTCGATTAGCCTTGATCGATTGCGTAATTCATGTTAGCGTCGCGCCGACTAGAGGCAAAATACAGTACAACTGAGCGATTTGAGATGAAATCAAAGTACGAAAAGCAAGGTTACGGTTTTTTAAACAATCTCCATCAAACAGTTTTTGAAAATTTTAGCTTTCGATTTTCATAGGTAGCCGAGATATTCAACAACCTTTTTTTGCGAGAGACTAGGGAAAATGAGGAGAGCGATCAGAAAAAAATCCATTTTTCGCTATTTCTTCGCGAATTTTGAGGGGAAAAAAGGTGATTTTTTGTAGGAATCTTGTAGTCGACAGTTCGAACAAAATGCCAAATATTTATTTAAATTTTTTTTAAACTTCGATTTAAAAATTTCAAAAAGTGCTAAGCCAAATTTTGCATATGTCCTAAAAATAGTGTTCCAAAATTGTCCCAAGTCACATTAAAGTCTGTGCGCCAAACTTTGAGCATTCTTTTGTTCTGTGAATCGTGTGAGCTTGTAGTTTACAACTCTCCCAAATTTTTACACAAAAAAATCAAATTCAGATCATATTCGATGTAAACTCGCGGCTGTTTACGGAAACTCCGGCAGAGTGTGTCCATTATGATTGATGCAAGGGTTTGTTGGGTTCCGCACGGTGCATTTGACGTGTTCCCGCACGGTGCAAGAGTTTTGAAAGCATTTGTGTGGGTTGCGGGGGAGGAAAAATAAAAAAAAAGGTTTTTTTGTAAATTTTGATGATACGTAAACTTTATTTTTGTTTGATTTTGTAATTTTCGGTCTGAAAACTAAAAATTCAAGTTGTAAACACTGTCAAAAGCTATTGTAAAATGTCTTAATCAGCCGAAAAGTGTCTGTTTTACAAGAAAAGTGATTAAAAATTGCAATTACCGCGAAAAATCTCATTTTTAATCAAAAAATAAAATAAAATTGGATTAAAACTTTTCACTACGGTAATGGAATTGCCTTTTAGATAGTTGTAATGCAAATGACATAAAAAAATTAATTAAAAATTTTTTTTAAACGTTTTCAAATTTTTTACAATTTTCTTGCAAGTGCTTTGCTAATTAAGCTACCACGAAAGTTCAAGACACATCCAAATCAATTTAGACCACCTAAACAGTAAAAAAAAAGTAAAAAATCCAAGTCTGAACGGGGAAATTCCGTTCCGGTGACGTTTTTCAATCAACCTTTTCATTACGACACATTCCGATGAAAAGAACTTTAAGATTGGTGGCAAAGGTCAAATTAAAAAATTTTTTTTTGTCGTTTTCGTCTCTGACCGCAATGACAAAGAAACTGCCAAAAAAATGTCTTTCTCTGATCACTCTCCGCCTTTCGCGTACTCTCTCGGTCGCAAAGATCGTTGAATATCTCGACCGCGCCTTAGAAGTGCAAAGTTTTCAGGAATTGATATGTGACTTATGCCCAAAGTGTGAGCAAAATTTTAAAAAAAATGTGAGATTTGCACTTAGAGTACTTCCCTTGTTAATTAATCTCGGTTTAAAGCAAATAATTTCTCATTTATCACTGGACCGTCGCCAAAAACGAATTCTCCCCCCGCTCCAGCAAAAAAAGCTGTTTACATTTATCATCGCAACCCATTACACCCAACGTTCCTTCAAAAGTCATGGGATTTCGGGGTTCTTCGGGAATTTTTCGAATTTTTGGCGATAATTCGATTCGTTCGGAAAAAATTGACTTCACTTACAAGGGAAGTACCCCAAGTGCAACGCTCAGATTTTTTTTAAACTTTGCACATCAGGCATGGACCACATGTTCATTTCTGAATTTTTTAGCTCGCGCTCTGCAGGCCCAGCCGAGATATTTAACGATCTTTGCAGCTGAGAGAGAACGCGAAAGGTGCAGAGCGGCCAGAGAGGAAAACATTTTTTTGCCAAATCTTTGCCATTTTCGCGCGGAAAAAATTGATTTTTTGTGGAAACATTACCCTCTATAGTAGAAATAGATATGAAACTTTTCATACCTAAATTCGCAAAAATGTATCAACATAGGGCCAATTTGTTCAACCATATTTTTCTCAGAGACTGTGGAACATGAGAGATCCAGCTAGAGGAAACAAAAATTTTTTGCGAGTTTTAAGTTGAAAATTTCAAAGCCAATTTCTGTTGCAGTGTATAATCGTTATATAAAAAGTCCGATTTTTCCGGGGGAAAACAAAAAAGTTAACGGCAAAATCCGTTTCTCGTCTCGCCGACTCTCCTCATTTCGCGTGCTCTTTCGAAAAAAGATCGCTGAATATCTCGGCTAGGGCAGGAAAACCTTGACGTTTTTTTACGGTTTTTTTTGTAATCTAAAATTTTTTTGTAGTCTTTATTAGAAAATATTTATTTTATACATAGTTTTGCCAACTGTCAGCAAAGCCTCGCTGCTAAAAATCCCCATTTTTTCAAAAATCCGTTCGCAAAGTGGTTGGAGTCATTTCAGCGACATGCACTGTGCAAAAATGTCAAAGTGCGAGCGACAGCCCAAAAACGCCTATTGCACGGTGCAAAACTCAAGAAATTGCACAGTGCAAAGGGAACTTTTGCTTTGGCACAGTGCATGTCGCTGAAATCACTCCAGCGACATTGCGGACACGGATTAGTATCCGATTAAAAAATAAATTAAAAAATTGGAATTTTATTCAAATTTTCTTTAATTTATTAAAATAATTTGCAATTATGAGTCGCTAAAGCGATCTTTGGCGTTTGCACTGTGCAAAAAAAGTCAGGGTGCAGGCGACAGCCCAAAAAAGCCTATTGCACGGTGCAGAACTCAAGAAATTTTACAGTGCAAAGTGAACTTTTCTTTTTCGCACAGTGCACGTCGCTGAAATCACTCCAGCGACTTGAATTAGTATCCCCAAAATAGTTGTTCTACTTTGCTCTCTCAATTCTTTCATCGTCACGTTTCACACCTTTCCAGTACTTGCAACAACCACACAAACACTTTACCCATCTATTTGTCATCTACGTAACCTTCCAGAAATAGAATGTTGATCTTAGGTTTTTACGTCAAAATTTTGGGTAAATAAAAACAAACTAGAAACTTCTATATTCTCCGTGTTTTCCACGTAAATTTGCGGGCAATTTGCACGGGATTTTTTGCGAAATTTGGGAAAACAAATGTTTCGTTCGCTGAGATCAATGAACGAAAACTTTGTTGGTCATGCGGACGTTTTTGATCGCTAAAATTTTACTTTAGCAAAGAAAAATCATTTCTCATAGGGGTTTCATTATTTGGATCAATTTTCGTTTTCGGCGAAAAGTGGGGGTGGGTTTTTAAAAATGGAATGATTAAAAATCTGCTAAATGAAAATGTGTACGCGAATTTATGGGTAGTTCAGCAAATTTTAATGAATTTTTTAAAAGTTTGTAGCGACTAGTCCGTCCCAAAAGGTCGCTGGAGTGATTTCCGCGACATGCACTGTGCGAAGACAAAAGTTCTCTTTGCACTGTGCAATTTGTTGCCTTTTGCACCGTGCAGTATGCTTTTTTCGGCTGTCGCTCGCACCCTGACTTTTCTTGCACAGTGCAAGCGCCAAAGATCACTTCAGCGACTTATAATTGCAAATTATTTTAAAAAATTAAAGAAAATTTGAATAAAATTTTAATTTTTTAATTTATTTAAATTTTTTGACTTTCGAATTTTGAAGAAATTTGGCACAAATTATGAAAAAAATTCTAAGAAAAATGCCTGATGTTTAGCTTTCAATTTGCAGCATTAATTGAGACTTTTCGGTCGAAAAATACCAATGAGTTTGCACAGTGCAATTTTCTGATTCAAAAAAGCCTATGATTTTGCACAGTGCAATTTTCTAGTTCAAAAAAGCTTACGGTTTTGCACTGTGCAAGTTTCTTATTGAAAAAAGCCTCTGATTTTGCACAGTGCAGTGGTCTATTTAAAAAAAAGCTTATATTTTTGCACAGTGCAAATTAAATCTTAGTTGAAAAATGCAAAATTGGAAAAAATACATTTTTCTATTTTTAGCTGATCAAAAATGTGACCTTATTGCAAAGAATTGACCAATTTCCGGTTCATTTTTTCTCATTCAGCTCAATATCAGTGAGTCATCTGTTGACCTAAAAACAAAATCTCCAGCAAACTCCGTAACGAATGCAAATCCCTCGTTGAATCATTTTGCTGCCCATTTTTTGTAAACATGTTGATGCAACGTCGTACCGACGTCAGCTGAACTCTTGCAAAACTGCAGCACCTCCGTCGAATCGCTTGTTTTCCCCGATAATTACTCAGTAAACGGGTCACACAATAAGTTATACGACTGGGCGAATGAACCGTGTTTATTAAACGTAGTAATTGACCAAAAAGGGAAAGGATTTCCATGTGATTTTTTGTTAACAAATCGGCAAATTTGCTTGCAATGAGCTTAAGGAATGGGGAAATGAAAAATTCTCAAAAAGATACGATCAAATTTTGCTGAAACTTGGCACAAATTTAGAATAATTTTTTCTAAAACATATGCGAGATATCTAGCTAGCGCTTTGCAGAAACGACCGAGATTTTTAGGTAAAAAGTTGGGGAAATTGCTAATTTTTTTGCAAATTTTGGCATGGAAAACATCAGGCCAATTTCTACCGTAGAATGTGACCTTTCCACAAAAAATCATTTTTTTCCGCACAAAACAACTAAATTTACGGCCAAAAAGTGTTCTTCTCTCTGACCGCTCTCAGCATTTCACGTACTCTCTCGGCCGCAAAGATCCTTGAATATCTCGGCTGTTCCTGCGTAGTGTAAACTAAACTTTGTAGAAATTGATATGTGGCCCAGGCCCGACATGCTTTCAAAAAAAAAAAAAAAGAAGACAATCTGACAAGTAAAGCATCGCTAGTGCGACGCTCTTCTTTTTAGATTTTGCACACACGTCGGGTCCAAGCGACATGCCAATTCTAAAGTTTCAGCTTATGCTTTGCAAATTCAGCCGGGATATTCAACAATCTTTTTGGCGAGAGAGCGTAGAATAAAGGGAGGACAGAGAAAAAACATTTTTGGCCATATTTTTGCCGACTTCGTGCGGAAAAAGTTGATTTTTCGGGGAAGCATTACTCTCTACAGTAAAAATAAAATCGATATCAAATTTTCAATGCCAAAATTCGCAAAAAAGCGCCAAACTTTTCCCCCAATTGAATATTGCGATGAAAAAAAATTTGTAAAGAAATTGATGACAAAAAATTAAATGGAAAGACCGATTTTTTAACCCTTTGGAGGCGAATAGGAACCACTATGTACAAATTGTTTCTTATGGCTCACATATTATCGACAACAAACATTTTTCCGCGGAGTTAGAAAGTGGTTTTGAGAAAAGTGTCATTTTGTCTCAAAAAGTATCCAAGTTTGGCTGACTTAGTAAACACGCAGAATGAAGTCGGAGCTTGGGGTTTCTTGTGTTTCTAAAATATTATTTTCTTCAATTTCATATGAGAGCAGATTTGTTTCAATTGGAGTCCTGGAAAGGTTACTGTAATTTTTTCAAAATGACGTTCACATTTTTTGTCCATTTTTTGATCTAAAATCAGGTCTGCAGCTCTTCAGAGCAAAGATATCTGTTCCAAACAAAGTTTAGCGGAATCATCAAAGATCCCGTCATGGTCGTATCATACTAACAAAAAATGCATATTTCTGTTCTTTCTGTAATAATACAAAAATTGAAATTTTTTATGGTTCTTATCGCAAAACATGTCGCTGCGGCTTGTATACCGCCAGATTAAATGTAGAAGAGCAGTTGAAAAACGTCTTTATGCCATACCGTGTGCCTCCAAAAGTGTTCTACACCTTTAATAGGCAATTTTAATAAGGTGTCAGAAGGCCTCAGCGACACCTTTTACGATAAAAACCATAAAAAATCTCGATTTTTGTATTATTACAGAAAGAACAGAAATATGCATTTTTTGTTAGTATGATACGACCATGACAGGGCTCTTGATGACTCCCCTAAACTTTATTTGGAACAGATATCTTTGCTCTGAAGAGCTGCAGACCTGATTTTAGACCAAAAAATGGACAAAAAATTTGGACGTCATTTTCAAAAAGATTACAGTAACCTTTTCAGGACTCCAATTGAAACAAATCTGCTCTCATATGAAAATTAGAGAAAATAATATTTTAGAAACACAAGAAACCCCAAGCTCCGACTTCATTCTGCGTGTTTACTAAGTCAGCCAATCTTGGATACTTTTTGAGACAAAATGACTCTTTTCTCGAAACCACTGTCTAACTCCGCGGAAAATGTGTGTTGCCGATCATATGTGAGCCAGAAGGACCAATTTGTGCATAGTGGTCCTATTCGCCTCCAAAAGGTTAAAAATTTTAGACCAAGAAATCGCAATGGTTTCTGCAAAACGCGATCATCTTGCATATCTCATACAAAATGTTATTAAAATTGGTTAAAAAACTGCCAAACATCAAAAAAATTTTCATTTGCATAAATTCAACACCATTTTTGCTCCGTAAACCCCTCCCTAAACTGCTACTTCGGTCCTACTGTAGTGACGAAATGAGATTCGACGTAAAACAATCGCAAGCCCCGCCCCATTGGGTTAATTCTGCTCGGGTTTGCGATGATCCGAACTAAAAGGAGGGTATAAAAGAAAAGAATTTGATGGAAAGAGTCGATGGCTGTAAAGCGTCGGCTTGCCTGGAGGCACTTCGCCTTTGCTACGCTTGTTTTCGATCACTAATTGACCTTGCGGGGAGGCTGGGATTTCTTGGGAAGTTCCGGGTTTGATCTGTTTTTAGAAAAATTTGCCGGATTAAAAAATTTTTTTGGGGGGGGGGGGGGGTATCTTGATTTTCTCGATTTTTTTTTCAATTTTTTGATTTTTTTTGTTTTGGCAAAAATGCATTGCTCAGATTATGATGAAAGTGTCACAGTCATATCTAGGACTTTTAGTTCGCATTTTCCCACAAAAAATCAGAAAAAAAACATTTTTTATTTTTTTTTAAATCTCTTGTTAGTTATACACACTTTTTTACTTTATTATTAGTAATTACATAAAGTGCATGGACTATTTTCTCTTTCGCACAGTGCATTTCGCACTTTTCCTGCTCTTGTCGCCACCGCACAGTGCATTTCACTTTTTTCGCACAGTGCAAACCCCCAAAAAAGCCTTTCGCACAGTGCAAATTGCAGACGTTGAAAAAAGCTTGCGTCGCCGCGATATTCCGATTGCACTGTGCGAAAACCAAAAAATTGAAATGCACAGTGCGAAATGGAGGTTTTTTGTGCACAGTGCGGACAGCGGCAAAATCCTTCCTCACAATTTTGCCAATCTTTTGAATGTACCCACTTTTTTTGCTGTAACAAAGTAATTTGAAGATAATTCCATTATTCTCATTGACGTCATAACTAATTTCGCTGTTAATTCGATGTTTTCACATTGGGTTTTCTCACATTATAAAGGAAAATTAAGCCTACAGACTAAGAATGGTCTTGAACTGTCTTGTGGCGTTGTTTGTTGTGACTTAAAATTGTTTTGAAAACTTTTAAAATAGCACTTGCTCTTGCCGTCTGTGGCTTCAAGTCACAAATTACTTGTGATTTTCCGATTAAAACAAAAAATTTTTTTCAAATTGAAATTTTTCTTTCAAAATCCCACTTAAATTCATTTCCAACGCTTTGCAGCACTCTAACTATTCCAGTAAACATTTATGGCGCCTGTTTTTGAAATCTTTCTTTGCAAAAATCGCGGCGATTTACGATTCTCCGCCAAAACCCCAATTTTTTCGAATCCGTCAACTCTTTAGGATATTTTTAGCACTCTTACTTAGAAGATGGGGGTTCTTTCAACGTTATTTTTTATTTGAAACTACAGTTTTTCGCTTTTCCAGACAAAGTATTAAAAAAACTAAGCTCAGTCGAATATAATTCCTACTAAAAATCCATTTTCTCCAAGCGAAATTCAAAAAATTATAGGCAAAAACGTTTTTTCTCTTTCCTCTTCTCCTTATTTTATGTGCTCTCTCGCCTAAAAAGATCGCTCCATATCTCGGCTGCGCTTTGAAAGCGTGAGCTAAAACTTTCAAAAATTCATAAGTATTGCGTCTAAAGTCTGTATTCAAATTTTAAAGCGAATCCAAAGTTTTTTTTTCGAGAAATCGCCGTCAAAACTTTCCACACACCTTTCTATCGACAAAACAAGTTTCAATATGACAACTGTATTTGTTATCAAATTCACATGTTGTTTTGTGACTTTTGGTCCGTCTGATGAGTCAACCTAATTTGTTCCGGCTAATTAGTGAAATTTTCGGCATCGTGCGCATTTGGTCGGGGGAGGGGTCGGGCTTTAAAACGGGCGTAACGGATCTTTAAAGGCGAATTAATTAGAATCAAATGTTTTGTTGGGAAATTTAATGGGAAATTACGGTAGTATAAGGCGCAGAAAGTCTATGGGACGCTTCTATGTAAAGGTAGTGTTGGCTGGGCTAGTTTCTGGAGATGTTTTATATTATACATGACAATTGAGTGGAAATTGTTTCTAAATCTTTGGAGAATCTATAGTTTAGGGTATCTTGTTTTTTGTTATATTGGAAATAGAGCTTACACGACACTTTAAACTTATTTTAAGCTATTCGACTTTATTCTTCTAACAATTTCGGCATTACAATGACTTAGACAACGTAGAAACAACTTCAAAGAAAATCCAAATTTCTCTGCCTCTTGTCTTTTTTAATATCAAATACGATGGCTAGCAACTACTTACTGCCCAATTTCCTCAATTCGTTTTATTTTCCCCGCGATTTTTCGAAATTTTTATCACCTCCCTCAAGGATAATATAATCTCAAATTTTTTAGCAACTTTCACCCAATCCACACCTAAACCCCAACAAATCCTTTCAAGATGTTAGGAATGATGAATTCCCCCACCGATGCCGTCGACTTCTACGCCACGCCGTCGACGACGAGCCGTTTTTCCAACGACAACGACATGAAAGTCTTCTCGGAAGCCAAGGAGCGCCATCACATTTCCTACACAAAAGACGGCCGAAAATTGGTGGACGGAAAGTTGGAGGAGCAAAGCGAGATCACCTCCGACCCCATGAAAGCGTGGAGTCGACTGATTTTGAACCGCATCGCCACGAATCAGATCCCGAAAGACTTGGAGAAGAAGACTTCCAAAACCCGCAAACTTTTGGACCGTTTGAGCGGAAAAAAGATCGAATCCGAACCCATGCCTGAAATCACGATCGTCGAGACCGTGACGGTGACGTCAGCGAATCCAAGATTCTTCAAAAAACCGTAAAATCCCTCAAATATTCACATTTTTTATATTATTTTACATCTTATCTCGCGTCCTTTCCTTCCTCCCCATGATTTCGTAGTTAAAACAGTTTTAAACCCGCTGCAATCCTATCATATCACTTAACCGTTCGTTGAACTTGTTATGCATTGAAGTACAACAAAAGATTTTGCGTCTGTACATAGCCAGGGGCGATATTGTCCATGCTTATGCACCTTTCCTGAACTAAAATTTTTGTCGACTTTCCTTGGCTTTTTATTGAAATAAACAGTTGAATTAACAAAACAGAGGCTTCTGAATCGCTGTTCAAAAAAATCAAAGAATAATTTTGCAAAATTTACAAAGGCTTAATACCGGCAAGCTGCGCCCGACAATTTGGGCGCTAAAAGAAAATTTGACTGGAAAAAATATTTTCTCGATCAAAATCTATTTTTCTTGCTGCAATTATAACTGGTCAGTGGATTGAGGAGCAGATTTGGTCAAGTTCCACTGGAATTTTCAATGTTTTTGGCTCAACGTTCATTTGGAGGAAATTTTCTTGACCACCTTCGTGAAAGTCGACTAAATGAAGCGCATGTTAACGTAAGATTTGGGGAAAAATTGAATTTATGTGTGTTTAGGTTATAATCTACGTGTTTCTGGCTAATTTTGTTTGTAGAATTGTCATATTTTAGCTCTTGAGGTCATGTGTAATATCAGTTGGTCAAAATTTTGTGGAGGATCGATGTGATTAATTTCGATTCGTTTCAGGAGGTTCTGGAGAGGCTGAACCCGGTTCACACAAGGCTCTCCGATGATCCGAAGGCTCGAAAATCTACAACTGGCGAGGTTATTATCCCCTACCGGGAGTGGAGGGTATGTTAACATTTTATGTTGTTTGCTTTGAAATTTAGGTATTGATGTAGAAGAAGACGATTCCGAGAGCAGGGATAGGCAATTTTGAAGGTTTTTAACAAGTATTTTTGGGCAGTAGACGGTATTCTTAAACGGTTCTTAGCCATTTTTGGTGTGGGCATAGCTATGTTGGTGATGTATAAAGTCAAGGTGGTTTCTGGTTCGATTTAGGTATTTATGTGGAAAAAAAGCCGTAGGAAGCTTCTTCCGTTAATTATGAACATGCGAGGGATATTTATTAGTAATTTTAGGCATTAAATTGGCCATTTTTTGTCTGATGACACCTGTCCTGCTAAGATATAAGGTTAAAGTTTAACTGCGGAGAATGGAGAACGGAGAATACACAGATTGTATATCTATCGGTTCTAGAGAGTACGCCTGTTTGTTTCAGCGAGTCTACAAGTCAATGCCCTTGGTTTTCCGTGAAGCAATTCCAATTATTGTGATGCAGTCAGCTGGAAATTTAACCCTCTCCAAAATCGAAGAAGTCTTGAAGTCGTGTTGTGAGAAGTACGATAGTTTCGAGGCTTTGGGCTATAGGGAATTCGAAGAATTTAAAACCAAGTTGACTTTCAAGGAACTGGACGATTATATTCGAAATGAAATGGTCAAGAACACACCGTTTTACAAGGACATCAAGGATGATTCTGTAAGGCAACATTTCTTGCTGAAAATATTAGAGAATGGCAATTTCAGAATGTCCGCACCAATTACGAAGCCATGGTTCGCCTGTATCTCGAATTTTTGATGCCTTCAAAATATCCCGAGACGATTACAGTAGCTGAAGTCATCGAAAGTGGGATCTTGAAGAAGTTCCGTGAACTGGAGACGACAAAGGAATCTTCATTGGAAGGATGCGAATGGGTCAACATCAAACATTTGATTTACCTCAACGAATACTTTCGATTTTTATCGGAGGGAAAGGCATTTATTGGGAAAGATCGCTTCAAGATTTGTCGACATTATAAAGTAAGTTTATTTTGGATTTAAAAAGACTTTTACTGCTCTTGTCATGCCTCTACCTACATTTGTCTTGCTTGTCGAACGTTTTTTTTTGGCATCTTTGATCAAGTTTTGGTCATGATTTATATTATCCATGATAATTTTGGTCTTTTTATAGGTTATCAACTTCTCTGATTCCACAAGTGTAAGATTTCTTTGTCTTTTATCTACCTTTAGGGTCAGTTCTGTCTAGAAATAGTATTTTTTCCACTTAGACGTACAATTTTATATTACACTAGACATTTTAGGTATCAAGGTGAAAAAATTTCAGATTTTTATGTTTTTTTCTTTCAGGACTACGAAGGATCGAGTTTGTACTTCAACAACAATTTTGAGCATGCTCGTGCATTCACGGATGCATTTATCGATCGACTTTTTGAAGTTTTACTTGAAGAAAAGCAGATTACAGAGGAAGGAATGGATTTTACGGCTTTTATGCGATTCCAGTTGATGTTGGACCATAAAAAAGTAAGTCTGGATTGTCGTAGTTGTTTTGGGATGGTAAATTAAAATTTTGATTTTTTTGATATTGTAGTAGATGAATTTTTTTGGAAATTTGATAGTTTATCTTTTGGAAATTTGGTTTGTTGAGCTTTAAAAGGAGAAGGAAGATCATTCGTGATCTATATTTGCAATTTTTCAAAAGATTTTTCGAGATTTTTGTTCAAAATTTTGGATATTGTAGGTAGCTGGCTTTTTTTCAGTTGGATTTTGTCTATGAATTGTTTCTTGTAGTTTCTGTGAGTGTTTGTAAGTCTTCTCATAGAATTTCAGATATTTTTAACGATTTGGTCCGCAGAGTTCACCAAACGAAGAGGGCACCACGGCGAAGAGGTTACAAAAATTTATAATATTTTCGCTTGAGGAAATAAAAAAGATTTTTTTTGTTGAAAATTGGTTGAAATTTTCGAAATGTTTTCGCTTCGGGACTCAGAGAAAGGATGTTTTGTTGAAAAAATTTACACAATTTTTAACAAAATATCTTTTCTCTGAGTCCCGAAGCGAAATCCTTTCAAAAATTTCACTCAATTTTCAACAATTACCCAATTTTCAGCAAAATATCTTTTTTCTGAGTCCTAAAGCGAAATTTCAAAATTTACTTTTCAACAAATTTTTCTCTGAGTCCCGAAATCTTTCAAAAATTTCACTCAATTTTCAACAATTACCCAATTTTCAACAAAATTCTCTTCGAAAAAGTTTGGTGACCTCTTCGCCGTGGTGCCCTCTTGGTTTGTGGTAACCTCTTCGGATCCAACCATTTTTAACAGGAAATTTTTAATTTTTGTTTTTGAAAATTTTTGTTGTTTTTTAAATTTGACTATTTATAGGCCAAGAAGACGCTGGAATTTTTTTTCAAAATATTCGACATACGCGGAACCGGCAAGCTCACGAACAGAGAGCTGGAATTTTTCTTCAACGGCTACTTTTCCATCATAAAATCGGAAGATTTTGCCTGTTCGGTGAAAGATTTTATAAATACGGCGATTTTGTTGGTGAAAAGAAGCGATCCGGGAGATGAGTAAGAGTTTTGGAGGGGAATTTTTGGAATAAAAATTTTTTTTTGTAATATGATTCCAGTTGCTATTATTTAGGATCACTTTGAAGGAAATTTTGGACTGCGCCAAATCCGAACCTCGCGGAAATTTGATCGAATTTTTTATGATGCAATTGGCCGGACCCGACGCCTTCTTCGCCCTCGAAAGTCGAATGGATGGAGGCGCAAAGCCGGCGGATGATACCCAAATCCAAGAAGAGGTCCCCGAAGAACCGGAGAGTCGACCGCCAGACGATCTCGACTTCTTTGTTGGAACCCCACTCTCAGCAAACGAAAAACTGAATTTAAGTATTTGATGTTGTACATGATTGGAAACTTTACTTTATTTTTAACTGATGTGCGTCTTAGACTAAATGAAACTTATCTTGAATTTTTGACTGAAAAATTTTTGATTCTGTCAATTTTTTTTTGATTTTTGAATTTTTTCGAATTTTTGTGTTTTTTTAATTGAAAAGGCGGAGAAGATGAATATTAGTCCGTTCGCAAAGTCGCTGAAGCGGTTTTTGGTGTTTGCACTGTGCAAAGGACGTTAGGGTGCGAGCGACAGCCAAAAAAGGCCTATTGCACGGTGCAAAAAGCAATAAATTGCACAGTGCAAAAAGAATTTTTGTCTTTGCACAGTGCATGTCGCAGAAATCATTCTAGCGACTTTATGGGCCGACGTACAACGTAAGGAAAGAGAAAAATGAAAAAATATATTTTTTTGGTTCGAAAATCAAAAATCAGAATATCAAGTTCAATACTTTTTATTTACTTCCGTCTTTCATAAAGACATTCCCATATGCATTCCTCTTCCGGATTCCACGTCATTTGGCGAAAAGATTGGCTCAGGTTTCTCCTTCTTGAAGCACGCCGCAACCATCGACGCAATCGACCAATTGACGAAGATCACCCAGAAGAGCATGAACGCGGTTGTGGGGACATCCGCTTTCTCGTAATCCGTACTCAAACCACGGCTCTCCCTGGATGCCCTGTGGGCAGATTGGCAGAAATCGAGGTCGGGATCGACTGAAAATCGAATAAATATTATACATGGCTCAAAAATCGGATTTTTGTCCGAAATTTTGAAAAAGCTTACGATATGAGATCAAAATTTGAATCGTAATGTCCAGAACCATCGATCTTCCAGCGGCTTAAAACAAGTTATAGTAATAAAGGAACTGTGGTAATCTTGCTTTTTGCACGGTGCAATAGGTTTTTTCTGCTGTTTCTTGCACCCTGACGTTTTTTGCACAGTGCAAACACTAAAAATCTCTCCAGTGACTGTGCGAACGGACTAGTATGTTCTTATAAACAATTTACAATGGGGTTTTTATATGTACTACTCCATCCAAAAAGTCTTTCTTAATTTTCTGCGACTCAGCACCGTGCACTATTTCTGGCGCACTCCGAAAAAATAATTTGTCGCAGCGAAAAATGGGAATCGCGCGCGACGTAAGGCGAAACAACGCAAAATGCACAGTGCGAAATGATGTTTTTGGCTCAAAATGCACTGTGCGAAGCACTTTTTTGGCAGATGCACGGTGCAAAATGTGTTTTTCGAAGAGCGACGCAGTTTTTGCAGAAAAATGCACAGTGCGAAATTCTCAAGACTTTTTTGATGGAGTAGTACTACATAGTCCGTTCGCAAAGTCGCTGAAATGATTTCACGGCGATGCTTGCAAGGCATTGGATTATAAATCTGTGAGTGTTCGAAATTTTGCGTAGCAGGGTTTAAAACATTTTGAAAGAAATTCTAGAAAATTTTCCAAATCAAAAAAAAATTTCTTGATTTGGAAAATGTGTTTTTAAATAAAATCTCGATTTCACACTAAATTCACCGAGATTTCTCAACGGCAGTCTGCGCCCTGTCCTACAAGTAAAAGGCTCACAGATTTTTTTAAAATTCTCAGAGAATCTTCTGTAAGCGCTATACTAGTCCGTCAGTAAAGTCGCTGGAGTGATTTCCGCGACGTGCACTATGCAAAAACAAAAGTTCACTTTGCACTGTGCAATTTTTGGCTTTTTGCACCGTGCAATTGGCTTTTTTAGCAGTCGCTTGCAGTATGCCTTTTTTTGCACTGTGCAAACTCCAAAAATCTCGCCAGCGACTTTCCGGGCGGACTAGTATTAGAATCGAAAAAATTTTTTAAAACTCACAAGTCCTTTCGCCGCATTTCCAATAAGCCAATTCAACGAGTTTGTCGAGTAAAATGCTGGCGGCGAGGATCCAGAAAACCTTGAAAAAGTTGGAAATTGGACGTCCTTTTCGAAGCTGAAATGATTTCTTATTCAAAATAACTCTAAAAGTTTTTGAGGTCCGGCCCTTTTTTGATTAATACTGACAGAAAAATTGATCCAAGTTCGACGCTGAGATCTTGATGAAACTTGGGACAAATTTAAATTAATTTTGACACTTTTTTGCGAATTTTGGCATGAATTTTTTTAAAATTTTTTTCGAAAAAAATATTGAGATGATTTTCTGCACTGGCTACGAATTCAATTTCTCTTTGCTCGAAAATGGGAAGCTGATTCGTGTTTGCGACAACGATAGTCAGCTTTATTTACACATGTTTCATCCCGAGTTTTCTCGAGGAAATCTGGCAATTCTTGGGTTGGCCAATCCATTCGGACCCAATTGGCCAATCGCGGAGTTGCAAGTGAGTCCAAGTCCGATATGAGTCAAAATGAAACCTCAATAAAATTTATGACCAAAAATTGGTTTTCTCTCCGTTTTACGGTCAAAACTTATCAAAACTGTAACAATTTTTCAGCTAACATTTGTTATGAAAAATTTGAGACCTATTTCTACTGTAGAGAGTAATGTTTCCACAAAAAAATCAGTTTTCGGTAAAGATACGGCCAAAAAGTGATTTTTCTCTGACCGCTCTCCCCCTTTTCCGTACTCTCTTATCCGCAACGATCGTCTAATATTTCGGCTATCCCCGCAATTTTTTTCTCCATTACCTACCGTAGTGCAACAACAAATCCTGGCGACAATCGCAAATGGCAACATGAAAACAAAAATGTCCAGCAGAGAACAGAGCTCATCAAAAACAAACGGCGACATTCCTTGCAACAAATATGGATATATAATAATCTGTCCCGTAAGAAAGGTTTTATCACAAAACTCTGTGATTTTGAGCAGACAAAAAAAAATTGCAGAAATTTTTTTTCATTTTAAATTGATTTTTTGGAAAATTTTTTATTGATTTACTGGTCCGTACATCAATACGTAAAGTCGCTGGAGTGAGTTCGGCGGCATGCACTGTGCAAAAAAATTACCCCCATAATACTGACTACGATCATTTTCAAAAGGTTTTCTAATTTTTTTCATCCTATCCTAGTTATGAAGTAAATTTGAAACGGCCCGGCCCGAGACATGTTTAGGTGCGAGCGACAGCCGAAAAAAACCTATTGCACCGTGCAAAAAGCAAAAATTTGCACAGTGCAAAGTGAAATTTTGCTTTCGCACAGTGCATGTCGCAGAAAACACTTGTGGACGTGCTAGTATGACAAATATTAATTCTACAAAAGAAGAACAAAATCATGAATTATATCCGTAAATTTGCAGATTAATCCGCATAGCCCTCTCTTGCCCTGAGGAGCCGGGTCAAAAAGAATCCAAACCAAAGCGCAATTTATTCGAAATCTCACTCCAGCGACTTTACGAACGGACTAAATAGTATCATATAGTGCCCAAATTTGATCAAAATTATTTTAATAAAAATTTTTTTTTATTTAATTCAAAAACCAAGCCAAAATTATAAAAAATGCAACAAAAATTATCCAAAAAACTGAAAAATCATTCGATTTCAACGCCATAATGTATTCTCTGGCATCCGGATTCGAATTCGGTCCACAGATTCGATATTGAGCTGGGGAAAATGGCGTTACAAGCGACTTGTAGGCCAAAATCGGATCGGAAATCCATAACTTCCAAGGGATTTCGGCTTCAATTTTGTCCGCCAATTCTTCGGCAAACCCAATGAAATCCTCGATCTGAGTGTGTCGACGGGTTTTCAGGAAGCCCACAGAGGTCTGACAACGCTTCCATTCGGCGCGTTCTCGCATCAAAAACTCGGAGGGAAGAGTCCAAGCCGCACGATGCAGAGCGAAGAAAATGCGAGCCTGAAAGAACAATTTTTGACAATTTAACAGTGAAATTAAAGGTCTTTATGTGATTTTAGTTAAATTTCAGCTTTCGCAGAGCAAAATCTGAAACGTCACACAATTTTTCGAAAAATAAAAAAAATTAAAAATTAAAAAAAAATTTTTTTTTGAATTTCAAATTTTGCCCTCAAGTTGTTTCTAAATTGCTTATCAATCTCCGAAAATTTTAGCCCGCGATTTGCATGGGCAGCCGAGGTATTCAACGATCTTTGCGGCCGAGAGAGTACAGAAAATGCGGAGAGCGGTCAGAGAAAAAACACTTTTTGGCCTGATCTTTACAAATTTCGCGCAGAAAAAACTGATTTCTTTGTGGAAACATTACTCTCTACAGTAGAAATAGATATCAAATTTTTCATGTCTGAAAAAGTGTCACACTTTTGATAAGTTTCGACCGTAAAACGGATAGAAAACCAATTTTTGGCCATAAAATTTTGTGAGATTGCATTTTGATTCATCTTGGGCTTGGACTCACTTGCAACTCCGCGATTGGCCAATTGGGTCCGAATGGATTGGCCAACCCAAGAATTGCCAGATTTCCCCAAGAAAACTCGGGATGAAACATGTGTAAATAAAGCTGACTATCGTTGTCGCGAACACGAATCAGCTTCCCATTTTCGAGCAAAGAGTAATTGAATTCGTAGCCAGTGCAGAAAATCACCTGAAAATTTTTTAATTAAAAAAAAATTTAAAACTTTCAAAAAAATCATCAAAAACCTTACATGATCCACATTATTTTCGGCTTTCCGATCGCTAAATTCCACCGAATTCTCATCAAAACTCAAAAAATCCTTTTCAATTCGCACTTTTCCGCTCTTCAAATGCTCCTTCAGGCCATCCGCGAAAATTGGAATGGTATTCCAATATCCGAAAGTCGGTCTTTCCACTCCATATTGCTCCAAGTTTAATTGGGAATTTGAATATTTTTCCCAAATCTTGTTAAAAACCGGTTTTGGCACAATTTTCCGCAGATTTCCCACAAATTTGGAGTTAAATTGATGGTCCAAAGGACGTCCGGAGGGGTCGGCACGATAATTTAGCCATTCTCCGTGACGTGCGCAGATTATTACCTGAAAAAAAACGTTTTTTTTACTACTCTGTCCGGAAAGTCGCTAGAGTGATTTTAGCGACATGCACTGTGCAAAAAACGTCAAGGTGCAATCGACAGCCGAAAAAACCTATTGCACGGTGCAAAAAGCAGGAAATTGCACAGTGCAAACGCCAAATATTCAAAAATGAGGTAGTTGCACTGAAATTGCAAGTCGAAGCTACAACATTGCTACTAGTCCGTTCGTCAAGTCGCTGGAGTCATTTCAGCGACATGCACTGTGCGAAAAAGTCAGGGTGCGGGCGACAGCCCAAAAAAGCCTATTGCACGGTGCAAAAACCAAGAAATGGCACAGTGCAAAGAGAACTTTTGTCTTCGCACAGTGCATATCACGGAAATCACTGCAGCGGCTTTACGGACTTACTAGTAATCACAAATCCTCTGAAAATTGTCTCACCTTTTTGGCAACGAACGCCAAATCATTGGCTATCTCCACCGCGCTGTCGCCGAACCCAATGATCACCACTTTCTGTCCCTCGAACGCGGAATTCCCCTTGTATTCCGCGGAATGACTGATTTTTCCCTAAAAATGCGTGAATACAGTCAAATTTCTGAACAATAAATCAAAAAAACAGCCAAAATCAATTGCTTCATAGGGGGATGACGTTCTACAAAGTTTTATTTGAGCTAGAATTGACTCTCCGGACCGTTGAAGTCGTTCATAAATTGCGTAGACTGTTTTCCGCACAGTGCAACGTGAACAAACGGGTTGCACGGTGCGAATGAGCGCATTTTTTATCACGAATGCACAGTGCACGTCAAATCGAAAAGGGAAGTCTTCAAGTTGGCGATTCGTCTGTGACACTTCGCAACATCGAAGAAAAATTATTATTCTAGCTGCCGTCTTTTTTTTTGTTTACGTTTATAGCCAGTATTTGACGGATAATGGTAAAATAACTTCCAAACCACAATAAAATAATTTTTTCCAACAATTTGCGATACTTTTCAGCAAATTCTAACAAAAAATGGCAAATTTAGATACCCAAAAAATACTTTTCTTCGATGTTGCGAAGTGTCAAAGACGATGGTATATGTGGAAGCCATTCCAAAAATTGGAAGGAAATTGGACCGCACGTCAAATCGAAAAAGGGATTCTTCAAGTTGGCAATTTGTCTTTGACACTTCGCAACATTGAAGAAAAGTAATTTTTTGGATATCTAAATTTGCCATTTTTTATTAGAATTTGCTGAAAAGTATCGCAAATTGTTGGAAAAAATTATTTTATTGTGGTCTGGCAGTTATTTTACCATTTTCCGTCAAATACTGGCTATAAACGTGAATCAAGAAAAAAAGCGGCAGAGAGAAAAAAAAATTTTTGCACGTGTTGCAAAGTGTCAAAGACGAATTGCAAACTTTGAAGACTTCCCTCTGTCTTGCTTTCTTCGATGTGACGTGGACCGTCAAAAATAGTTTAAGCATAGCCAAGTTTTCTCTATTTAACCTTCCAGAAGGCCCCTGAATCCCTAAATCTCTTTCATTCCCTTCAATTTTCATCTCTCCGATCCCTCCTCGCTTCTGTTCGAAGGACATGAAACTGCAATCACAAAAGACAAACAGAACCCACTACAACATGGGGGATGTCACACAAAAGGCTGTCATTGTAAGCAGATGTCCAAACACGCCTTTTGCTGCCCAATTTTGGCGAGAAAAAAAATTTTCGCACGTGTTGCGAAGTGTCAAAAACGAATTGCAAACTTGAAGACTTCCCTCTCTCTGGCTTTTTCGATTTGACGTGCAGCGCATTTTAACTTTTTTTCCCTGCGCACCGTGCACTTTTCTGTTTTTCGCACAGTGCGAACTTGAAAAAGCGGTTTACACGGAGCTTATGTCTCGGCGATCGTCAAACAATAGTTACCTTGAACTCTTTCTCCTTTCGATAAAGGTTTGGTCTCCAGGGCATATGTGTTCTCCCAATGGCCAGCAAAACGTATGGAAACTCTTCAGAGTACTGTTGGCCAGACCTGAAACGATCAGTTGAGGCGGGTAGAATAAAGCCTTTTTTTCTCGAAAATGCCTTAGGAAATTTAATATAAATTTTTCAAAGTTGCTTTATTTGGGCTAAACATAAATTTTGGAAAATTTTAGCGTCAATTTTTCCGCGACAGCCGAGATATTCAACTGTCTCTGGGAAAGGGAGAGTACGCAAAATGCGGAGAGCGGGGAGAAAAACGTTTTTTGGATACAAATTTGCCATTTTCGTGCGGAAAAATTTGGTTTTTGGTAAAAATAGCTTTTCTCTCCAATAGAAATAAGGCATAATTCTTTTTGATGCTAAACCTTGCAGAAATACTCAAATTTTTAGCCAAAAATCTTGGCGGTTTCTGCAAAGCGCGATCTGTTAATATCCCATCTGCTTCAAAAATTTTTTCTCTAAACTTATTCCATGTTTCATCAAGATTTGTTAGTAAAAAATATTAAAAAAACCTCCAAAAATCTCACTTTTCATAATCGACCACAAAAATTCCATTTTCATCATATTCATCATGCCTTCGAATGGCCACCACATTCGTCTCCAGCTTAATAAATTTTTTCAAATCAAATCTTTCTACGTAATTTTCCAAGTATTCCATGACCTCCGGCTGACTCAAAAATTCCGGGAAATGATTGGAAATTGGGAAATCGCTGAAACTCGAGGAAATCTTTGAATATTTGGTTCGAGTCGATGGGAGATGGGTTATATCTGAAAAAAAGGTTACAAAAATGCAATTTTTCTTTACATTTCTTGTCTTCAGTGAAATTCCAGCGCCCTCCAAAGCGATTGCGTCGCTCAAAAACCACCGGCTCATAGCCATTTTCAAGGGCTTGTCTGAAAATTAAAAATTTCAATTTTTTGACTTTTCCAAATTTAAAATGAACTTTTCAACTGTATTTTTCAACACATCCAACAATTTTTTCTCTTGCCATCATCGTGATTTTTTGACTGAAATTAACTAAAATTTTCAAAAAATTTTAAATTATTTTCCGAATATCAGTTTAAAAAGTTCAAGTTCAATGACTAGTAGGTTGTACAATATTTTGCAAAAAAATCAACTTTTTCCCCAAAGAAAACAAAAAGTTTTGGGCAAAAACAGTTTTTTGTCTGGCCGACCCTCCTCATTTCGCGGGCTCTCTCCAAAAGGGTATGAATCGTAAATGAGAAAGTGAATAAAACAAGGAGACAGTCAGAGAAAACAAATTTGGCCATATTTCTGTCAATTTTGCGCGGAGAAAATTGATATTTTGCTGGTGAAAAATGGATAAATGCCAAAAAAATTTCAAAAAATCAAATTTTAAGCAATGTCCAAAAAAGGTTCTTTGTCTATTGTACCAATAACAACGGACAAAAATAATGGTGACATTCTGCATGTTTACTAATAATTATTTAACTGTTTGCATGTCTGCCGCCTTTGTTTTCGCTGCAGGACATAAAAAAACTTTTTTGACATTTCGTTTCACACGCCGTAAAAGGCGCAATTCAAAAGTAGTTGTTCTCGCCCTTTAACATCCCTCTCCGCTCACCCTAATCTTATCAAATCGGTTCGTGTTCGCGTGGTCTATGGAGGCTTTTCTGTCGAAACGTATACACAATAGCAAATAACCTTCCTTATTATTCCCAAAAATTCACGTCAAAGTTTACTTCCGATTCCCCAATTTCTTTCTTGCCAACCTGATACTTCTGAATGGCGCTTTTTACGGCGTGGAAACGAAATATTCAAAAAAATTCATTCGTCTACTGTACCAATAACATTTTTTTTGCGATAACTAATTTAAACGGCCAGAACAGCAATAATACTTTTGAATTGCCCTTTTTACGGCGTGTGAAACGAAATGTCAAAAAAGTTTTTTATGTCCTGCAGCGAAAACAAAGGCGGCAGAGTTGCAGACAGTAAAATAATTATTAGTAGGCATGTAGAATGTCACCATTATTTTTTTCCGTTGTTATTGGTACAGTAGACGAAGAAACTTTTTAGACATTTCATTTCCCCACCGTAAAAAGCGCTTTTCAAAAGTAGTTGTACTGTCCCTTGTTGTGTTTGTGACGCATAGGTTTGTGTTAAAGTGTAGTGTTTGTGACAAAAAACATAAAAATCAAAAATTTCTTTCTCACCTTGCCGCAGTCAATCCACTTGGACCGGCTCCAATAATTGCAACTTTTTCTCTTCCCATTTTTCGACCAAAAAATCAAAAAAATCAACAAATTTCTGTCAAATTCCCGAAAAATAACGTATTTTAAACCCGAAATATCCCAATTCTCCACCTCAATTCGTTCGATTTTCCGTGAGAAACGCGAAAAAACAAAAAAATTGGGGGAATTCGGGACCACTGAAGAAATAATTGACTTTTTTCGCGACGATCAAACGAGTTCTTCGCTTGAAGGGCAACCAAAATAAAACCATCCGTTTGCTCGTTGTTTGTGCCCTTTGGTTATATGAATTAGTGGGTTGTGACAGTTTTATGACTTCATAAAGAATAAAAAAAAATAATTTTTTTATGACTTTGACGAAAATTGGCACAAAATAAAAAAAAATTTTTAAGAAATTTTTTGCTCCGGGAACACTGCTACTAGTCCGTTCGTAATAGGGTTGTGATTTTGACATGATTTTTCAAAATGACGTCAAATTGGTGTTATTTTCGTCAAATAGGGTCAAATTGTGTCAAATTTTTGAGCTGCCTAATAATAAAAAGCATTGTTCAAGGTAGTATAAGGGCTTCAAACATGTTTAAGCCCATGTGAAAATTAAAACAACAGCTTATAACAACAAGAAGAGTTCGGTAGACCCATTTTCGGATCATCTTCGTCCTCATTCCCGCTGTCACTATCATCCAAATTCTCATTGATGAATAAAGTCAGTGAAACTGGAGGCGTCTTGCAGTAAATTACAAGAATTTTTGGCGTAAAATGTTTTGTCGCGGGAATAATTCACAATTTTTTGGCAAAATTCTAAAAAATTTCCCAAAAAAATTTAATTTGACAATCAAAATGATGTGCCGCTCGTCATGTTGACCGGCGGCACAACTCAAGTCCGTAAAGTCGCTGAAGTGATTTCCGTGACATGTTCTGTACAAAACACAAAAGTTCTCTTTGCACTGTGCAATTTCTGGCTTTTCGCACCGTGCAATAGGCTTTTTTCGGCTGTCGCTCGCACCCTGACGTCCTTTGCACAGTGCAAACGCCAAAAGTCGAGTCGAAAACGAGAATTTTTTGCATGAAAAACAATGTTTCGTCCGAAAAAAGAAAATTTTGTGCCGTCAGATATTTTTTTCGTGCTATCAAGGTAAGTTCCCTGGTATAAAAAGTCTCATGACTATTTCAACTACGGAGGGTAATGTTTCTACAAAAAAATAGTTTTTCCGCGCAAAACTGGCAAAGTTATGGCCAAAAAGTGTTTTCCTCTGTGACCGCTCTCCACGTTTTTCGTGCTCTCTCGGCCGCAAAGATCGTTAAATACCTCGGCTGCGCCTGCAAAGCGCGAGTTAAAATTTTCAGGAATTGATATGTGGTTTACGCCCGCCTTGTGGGCAAGGTTTATAGAAAATCTGCGCGTTGCACTTGGGGTACTTCCCTTGTAAATTCCGAATTCAACAGCCAAAAAAAATTTTCCCAAAAAATGACAAAAAAAGGATTTTTCAACAAAAATATTTTTGACGATTTCTGCAAAACGCAGAAAAATTAAATTTTGTGAAATTTAAATATAAATTTGGGACAAATTTTGTCAAAAATTTTTCCAATAATTGAAAAATTCAAATTTATTTTTCAAAAAAATTAAATTTTACTCCAAAAAATTACAAATACTTCTTGTTTACACCTCCAACAGCTCATTTTTCGTCTTTTTCGCGTTTTCAATTTCATTTTCCACAATGAAAATTTTGCTTTTGCGTCCAAATTTGCCATTCGACCCGTTCCAATTGTTATTGTCATCTTCGTTTTGCGCTGTCGTTGTCTCGTTGTGGACAAAGTCAACAGTAAAAAGAAGTGCGATAAGAGTCAAAAAAATGGCCAGGTAAGCGTAGCCAAAAACCAGCGGATCCCCGACGGTGGAATTACTGTACTCAAGGTAGAGCTGATGGTACTGGTCGGATAAATAGTCGACTTTATGACAAATTGCGTTGTCGAGAACTGTTTTGATACGATTTACTAAAATTTACGAACATTATTTGAGGTTTGCCGAAATAATTGCAATTTTCAGATGGAAAAAGGTTGAAATTTCTAATTTTTGGGCAAAAGAGCACTTATTTGGTGAAACTCCGCACAAATTTAAGTTATTTTTTTCTAAGACATATGACCTCCCTCACGCTTTGCAGAAACGACCGTGATTCTTAGGTCGAAAGTCGGCGAAATTGTGATATTTTTTTTTGCGAATTTTGGTATAAAAAGTTTTATGCCTATCTCTGCCACACATGATATAATGTGTCCACAAAAAAAATTTTTTTCGCACGAAACTGACAGCGCTATTTCCAGCCGTAGCCGAGATATTCAGCGATCTTTTTTCAAGAGAGCACGCGAAATGAGGAGAGTCGGCCAGACGAGAAACGGATTTTGCCGTTAACTTTTTTGTTTTCTCCCAGAAAAATCGGATTTTTTATAGAACGATTATACACTGCAACAGTAATTTAATTGGGTTTGAAATTTCCAAGTTAAAACTCGCAAAAAAAATTGTTTTCTCTAGCCGGATCTCTCATTTTCCACAGTCTCAGCGAAAAATAGTTGAACAAATTGGCCCTATGTTGATACTTTTTTTGCGAATTTTGGAATGAAAAGTTTCATATCTATTTCTACCATAGACGGTAATGTTTCCTCAAAAATTCAATTTTTTCCGCGCGAAACTGGCAAAGATTTAGCAAAAAATGTTTTCCTCTCTAGCCGCTTTCTTGTTTTCTCCCGGAAAAATCTGACTTTTTATAGAACGATTATACACTACAACAGTAATTGGCTTTGAAATTTTTAAGTTAAAACTCGCAAAAAATTTTTGTTTCCTCTAGCTGGATCTCTCATGTTCCACAGTCTCTGAGAAAAATATGGTTGAACAAATTGGCCCTATATTGATACATTTTTGCGAATTTAGGTATGAAAAGTTTCATATCTATTTCTACCATAGAGGGTACTGTTTCCACAAAAAATTATTTTTTCCGCGCAAAACTGCCAAAGATTTGCGCGGTTTAAAGAAAATCTTAACGTCGCATTAGGAAGCTTTCCCTTTTGAGTAAAAAATTGGCATCTTGTCACAATGACTTTTATTCAAGACCTAGAAACATACCATTCCCCTTTTCAACGACACAGAGATTAATGACAAATGCACCAGCGCCTTGCAGAAGAAGATACGTTGCTCCCACCACACCAGTCAAAAAACTGAAAACTCCAATGTGTTTGATAGCTTCTCGCAGACTCTCGTGCTGAAAAAAAAACATAATCACATACGACGAAATCAACCAAGTATTCACAAAGCGCTTTTACTGGTCGAAAACTCACTTCTTCTTTGCTGGATGGCCTTTTGAAGAGCCATTGAACAAGACTCAGGACAGGACAAGCGGTATAGATGAACATCCAGGTGTTGCAGAGCTCAAAAAGGAAGGCTGTCATTGTTTTTGCGATGAATGCATTGAACATTAAACTTGATTATAGTTCAACAAACCTTTGGCAGAGAAAATACGCATTTTTGTCGCAGAAAAATATGTAAGTAAGAATGTTATATTGCGCAATATTTTTCTGTCATCATTGGCTCTTCTAGCGTTGACTCACGACCAAAGAAGATGATGAATGGAATTACTATTTTGTTTCTATGGGGCAAACCTTCGTGATGACATAAACGCTAAAAAAAGACGTATCAAGAGTTTTCGACCCGCTAGTCCGTCGCTGGAGTGTTTTTTGGGGTTTGCACTGTGAAAAAAGGTCGTAGGTCTGAAACTTTTCATGCCAAAATTTGCCATAAAGTGTCACCTTTTGTCAAATTTGAATCAAAAAAGGTTTGGTCGTTTCTGCAAAGCGCGTGCGAGAACTGTCGCATACGTCTTGAAAGGATATAATTTAAATTTATGCAAAATTTCTGAGCGTCGAACTTGGATTATATACTGAGATGCATTTTTTGTTATGTGATACGTTTTGTCAAAAACCGACAAAAAGCCAAGTTTTTTTTCAAGACCACTAAAATATATATATATTAAAACTAAAATAAAAATATAAAATTTTGATCGCAAAGATGTAACAAAAGGCGTGTTCTATTTGACAGATCCCCGTAAAGTCGCTAAAGTGATTTCCGCGACATGCACTGTAAAAAAACAAAAGTTTCCTTTGCACCGTGCAAAAAGCAGGAAATTTCACAGTGCAATAGGCTTTTTTCTGTAGTCGCTCGCACCCTGACGATTTTGGCACAGTGCAAACACCAAAAATCACTCCAGCGACTTTAAGGACCGACTAGTAGTGGCAGTGTTCTCTTTTGGAAACGCCAGAGCAAAAAATTTCCTAAAAAGGTCTATTTAATTTTGTGCCGTCGCAAAAATCACTCCAGCGACTTTGTGGAAGGTCTAGTGTAGCGAATCTATAAAAAATAATCTCATTTCCCTTAAGACTCAATTTTAGGCCAAAATGAAACTCCCGAACAACAAAGCCTTTCTATAACGACTTATTTGCTCCCGAGCAAGTCTTTGTACAGAGGCTTTACTGTACATATTTCCAGGGGTGGTCACTGGCACCTATTTTTCCGATTTTGGGCCCGAAGCCCGGTCCGTCAAAAGGCCGGCCCGGCCCGGATAGAGGTTTTTACAAGCTCGGCCCGGCCCGGCCCGTGAAAGCCCGGCTAGGGCGCGACCTGCCAAAAATCGTTGCCGTTTTGTTATAACTAGGGTTGTGATTTTGACAGTGACGTCAAATTGAAGTCATTTTCATCAAATTGCCGCCGTTGTTTCGGTCGGAAACTGTCTAACGATTAAACAAACATTATTCAAGGTAGTATAATGCCTTCAAACATGCTCAAGACCATATAAACATTAGAACAACAGTTTATAACAACGAAAGGACGTTAATAGACCTATTTCGGATCATCTTCGTCCTTGTTCTTACTTAGTTAATTGGGTTTCTTTCAACAAATTGCAAATAGAATTACTGATAAATGTTTATTAGCCTATTGGGAACTAAAGTTTGTAAAAAAAGCTTCGGTCCCGGTAGTGCTATTGTAATACATTACTATATATGCACTATTTTTGACAGTAAACGTGAAAAAAAGCTTGTAAATGTGTTAGAACTTGATAAACTACAACAACAACCCTATCAAAAAATTTTCCGACACGAAAACAATGAATGCCAACGGTTTGGCATTATGATAAAAACCGGGCCTGAAAAAACCCAGGCTTGCGGCCCGGACCGGAAATTTCGGGCCCGGTTTCAATTTTCCATTTTTGAGTCAGGCCCGGCGTCCACCCCTGCGTATTTCCCATCCTTTTATTTTTTATTAAAATTCATTTCAATTACAATACAATTTACAAAACTGTATAAGATTTTGTCCAATTTTTTCTCTTCCAAATTTTGCTTTTCCCATTTCTTTAGGCCGGGTGGTTCCCTGTTTGGCCAATAGTCTTGCCGGCCTTTTCAACTCCGCTTCCAAGGAAATTCCGTATTTCTTGGCGTGTTGGTCCAACAAGTCGTTGTATTGTTTGTAGGCTTTTTGAACCTGAACCGGTTGAGTGGCGACAAGTTCATCAACCAATTTTCGTCGCTCAACTGGAGGAATATCTCCTCGGGAGAGGAGTTCGAGCATGGCCTAAAGCAATATATTTTGAGATGTTTGAAAAATTTAATTTAAAAACCCAAAAAAATGTTTTGATCAATTTTTTATGATACTAAAAATTGCACTGCGTAAAACCATAGGCTTCTTTACACTAGAAGATTACACTGTGCAAAACCGTAAGTTTTTTTGCACTAGAAAATCGCACTGTGCAGAACCATAGGCTTTTTTACACTAAAAGATTGCACTGTGCAAAATTTTTTACACTAGAAGATTGCACTGTGCAAAACCGTAAGCTTTTTTGCACTAGAAAATTGCACTGTGCGAAACCGTAGGCTTTTTTACACTAGAAGATTGCACTGTGCAAAACCGTAAGCTTTTTTGCACTAGAAAATCGCACTGTGCAAAATCACAGGCCGGTTCCTCTCAGATTTCGACGATATTTGACATAATTTTTAATAAATACAATTATGAAACTTTTAGCCCACGCCGTGCAGAGGCAGCCGAGTTATTCAACAATCTTTGCCGCCGAGAGAGTACGTGTACGCGGAGCGTGGTCAGAGATAAAAACACTTTTTGGCTATATTTTATCCAGTTTGGCGTATAAAAAGTTGATTTTTTGTGGAAGCGTTACCCTCTACTGTAGAAATAGCGACAAAACTTTTCGTGCTAAAATTCGCAAAAAAATGTTACATTTTTGCCAACTTTTGACTTAAAAATCTCGGTCGTTTCTGCAAAGCGCCGGCTGGGAATCTCGCATATTCTTCGGCCGTTGACTACAGTAATCCAGAGAAGTCTTCACTCATGCAAACTCACCAATTTCCCTTCTTCAGTAGCCTCCTTCATAAAGATGGGCAATGGGATCTCCTTGGCCAAGCATTGACTCAAAAATAGGGCACTAAAGACGACGGCGAAAACGGTAGATTGCATGGCCAAAAAACAACCAAAAACTCGAATAAAACTACGACGGAGCCCTTCGATTTATCTCGCGTTTATATAACCAAAATTGGGCCGCAAAAGGCGTGTTTGGACATCTGCTTACAACGACAGCCTTTGTGCGACATCTCATTCAAGTCTATTATGGTAGTGGGTTCTGTTTGTCTTTTGTGATTGCAGTTTCATGTCCTTGAAGCGAGGAGGGATCGGAGAGATGAAAATTGAAGGGAATGAATGAGATTTAGGGGATTCAGGGGCCTTCTGGAAGGTTAAAATAGAGAAAACTTGGCTATGCTTGAACTATTTTTGACGGTCCACGTCAAATCGAAGAAAGCAAGACAGAGGGAAGTCTTCAAAGTTTGCAATTCGTCTTTGACATTTCGCAACACGTGCGAAAAATTATTTTCCTAGCTGCCGTCTTTTTTCTTCATTTACGTTTATAGCCAGTATTTGACGGAAAATGGTAAAATAACTGCCAAACCACAATAAAATAATTTTTTTCCAACAATTTGCGATACTTTTCAGCAAATTCTAATAAAAAATGGCAAATTTAGATATCCAAAAAATAACTTTTCTTCGATGTTGCGAAGTGTCAAAGACGAATCGCCAACTTGAAGACTTCCTTTTTTGATTTGACGTGTGACAGTGGAAATTTTCCGAAAAAGCGTTTTTTGCCAACTTTCGTTCAAAAAATCTCAACGGCTTCGGGAACTTCAAAAAGGGCCGGGCTTCGGGCCTAACCTGATTCATTGCCCAAAAAACACAATGCCAAAAAAAAAGAATCTTGTTTTAAGTTCTGGTCGGCGCACCTTACAAGCATTATAATGCGCGCATATGACGTTTTTGCCTCCAGGAATTGTGAAGGAGCCGGCTTTTTTCGACTGTCGAGACTCGAAGAATCGATTCAAAAGTTCCATTTATTAAACCGATGTTTATAATCTTGCAATTGCCCCATTTTGTCGGGATCGATTCGAACTCCTTGGACACTTTTGGCTCTTTGTTTCACCTCCAACGCCAGTTCCATTTCTTTCCCAATTTTTTCGATCAATTCGTCGGTAATTTCGCGGGCTTCCAGTTGGAATTTGTTCAACTCCAGGAGCTTGGAGAGCCGCGAATCGCTGACCTGGCATTCGTCGATGGAGCAACGAATTGATGCGGAAAGTTGGGCCAGACAGCCATGGGAATCCGCTAGATTTGGCCACACAGAGAGCTACAGATTCGACTCGACGAACCGACAAACTTACATTGTATTGTTCCACCAACGTCCTGCTGCTGAGGTTGTCAACTGTCTCCACTTTCATCCCAATGATGATTAATCGCTCAATGGCTTGGGATAACTGGAAAAGCGACAAAAATGTGGCTACCCTTCATTTGCGGCACATTTCATTTGGGGCATATCGGCTATTTGCCCATGAAGCCTAAAAATAGCTAGCAAAAAATTAGAACGGGCGTTAAGAATCTGACTGACAGCTAAATTTTTTTAAATCGCTGGCTAAAAACCTGGATTGGCTAGCCAAAGTGTTAGAATGGTTCTAAAACTCCAAAAATTTCTAGACAAAAAAGTTTGGAAGTTAATTAGATGTTTCACACCCGTTCCAACCGTTTGGCTAGCAATTTTGGAGTTTTAGAACCATTCTGACACTTTGGCAAGTCAATCCAGGTGTTTGGCTAGCAATTTTAAAAAATTTAGCTGTGAGTCAGATTCTTAACGCCCGTTCTATTTTTTGGCTAGCTATTTTTAGGCTTTATAGGCAAATAGCCGATTTGCCCCAAATGAAATCTGCCCCAAATGAAAAATATATTATGCTTTCACAACGTCCTAGACTTTTCATCGCTGACGCACAGTGCATTTGCACCGTGCGTCCTTCCAAATGAAATAAATCATCTTACCTGTGCATGAATCCGTGCGCATTCAATGCTCAATCGATTATCGCGCAAGTTGATAATCTGCCCGTTTTGAGTGAATCTTGTAAGACCCATTCCTCTAAAATTATTTACTTAGCTTCTATACAACAAACCCTGTTTATAACGAGCAATTTTAGAGGTCACAAAAGCCAATTTTAGGCCAAAATGAGGCTTCGTACAGCTAGGTTCCTCTCAAAAAATTATGGAGACGCAAACGCCTTAGGGCAAAAAGGTCCCATAAGTTCATACCGGGCGAGCCAAAAAGACTTGACATGTTTCCACTGTGCGTTGTCGTGCAAAACCCTTGTCGCAAATCTCCAGACATGGAAAATCGGGCCGGGCTTAGGGCCCAGTAAAAGGTAGGCCCGGCCCGTTTTCAAAATTTTTGAAGCCCGGCCCGAAATTTTTTTTTCGAAGCCCGACCCGGCCGGTAAAGTTTACAGGCCCGGCCCGGTTGTAAAATTTCGTTTTAAAAATATTGAAAACTGCACGTTGCAAACACACGGGAAACGATTTGTCTTCGCGGTTAGACAGAAACCCCGCCAAACCACCTTTTCTGTCGAAAGCAAAATCTTGTTTTCGCAGAAAACCAAAATGCCAGACGAAAAATTGGCATCGCAATTTTCCATGTCGGTGCCAAAAAATCGGAACCGGGCTTCGGGCCGAAATTCAAAATCTTGGACCCGAAGCCTCGGCCCGAAAAAAACGTCGAGCCCAAAGCCCGGCCCGGTAAAAGGTAGGACCGGCCCGTTTTCAAAATTTCGAAAGCCCGGCCCGGTTGCCATGTCTGCAAATCTTCAAAGGCGACAAAAGAATTCAAAGTGCACGCCAATTACGCACAGTGCAAAATACATTTTCTGACAAGGAAAGTACTTCTGCGGGGAGTTACAGGGCGAGACATATATCAAAAAATTAGTAAAATTATGCTGTTCAAGAATATGTAAAAATCAGCTGCCCAATTTTGGTTTGCAAATGCAAAAAAAGCGTCATAAATCCACCGCACCGTGCGAAAACATGTCAAGACTTCTTGGCCCGCCTAGTAGCACATCTACAATCCCCATGTTTAAATTAGAAAAAATCCCCAGTATTAATGCAAAAGAATGAAGTCAGCCTCTGTTTGTTTGTCCGTGAAGCCAATCTATTCGTGCGCTGATTGGTCGAAAAATCTACTCGTGCGCTGATTGGTCGAAAAATAGCGGTCGATTTCGTGGGAAAATGGGAATTTTTTCGCAAATTCAATTTCATTTTCAAAGTTTTTTCGGTTGTGGAGCAGTCAGTCAGAAAAGTGTGAGTATGGGGTGCGGTTGGGTGCGAGTGCAGGTGAGTGGTGCATAGCCTTTGCATATTTTGGGTTGAGTACGTGGTACTAAGATAGAAAATTTTGTTTTTTTTGGGATGCAATGAATTTCGGTTAGAAATGATAGAAACTATGCGATTTTTGTTTTTTTGGGAAAGTTCAAAAGTTGGGACATAGTTTTGATGAAAAGTTACTGACTTTAGAAACATTTTAGTAGCAGAAATGTGAGTGCGGGGTGTGGTCGGATTCGAGTGAAGGTGAGTCGTGCTAAGTCGAGTATTTTTTGAATATTTTAGGTTCAGCACGTGGTACTATGGTAGAAACTTTAGGCATTTTTAAAGTTGGGACAGGGTTTTGATGAAAAGTTATAGTGACTTTAAAAACATTTTGTAAAATTTTAGAAAAAAATGCAAAAGCAAGAGGAAAATTTTCAAGTAAAAGCAACATAAATAGTTTGAGTGCAGGTGAGTGTTGCAGAGCCTTTGAATATTTTGGGTTTAGTACGTGCACTATGGTAGAAATTTTAGGAATTTTGTTTTTTGGAGGATTTGATGAAATTGTGGTACGATTTTGATGAAAAGTTTGGAATTTAGTTTCACGTGTTCTTTCAGTCAAAAGTTTCCAGCATTGAGTATAAGACATGGCAGAAATAGGGGGGCGCGCAGGGACCCCTATTGAGTGGTGCAAAAGCCTTTGCATATTTTGAGTTGAGTACGTGGTACTAAGATAGAAAATTTTGTTTTTTTGGGATGCAATGAATTTCGGTTAGCAATGATTGAAACTATGCGATTTTTGTTTTTTGGGAAAGTTCAAAAGTTGGGACATGGTTTTGATGAAAAGTTAGTAACTTTAAAAACATTTTAGTAGCAGAAATGTGAGTGCGGGGTGCGGTCTTTTCAAGTAAAAGTACCAGAAATAGTTTGAGTGCAGGTGAGTGTTGCAGAGCCTTTGAATATTTTGGGTTTAGTACGTGGCACTATGGTAGAAATTTTAGGAATTTTGTTTTTGGAGGATTTGATGAAATTGTGGTACGATTTTGATGAAAAGTTTGGAATTTAGTTTCTCATGTTCTGTCAGTCAAAAGTTTCCAGCATTGAGTATAAGACATGGCAGAAAAAGGGGGGCGCGCAGGGACCCCCTATTGAGTGGTGCAAAAGCCTTTGCATATTTTGAGTTGAGTACGTGGTACTAAGATAGAAAATTTTGTTTTTTTGGGATGCAATGAATTTCGGTTAGCAATGATTGAAACTATGCGATTTTTGTTTTTTGGGAAAGTTCAAAAGTTGGGACATGGTTTTGATGAAAAGTTAGTAACTTTAAAAACATTTTAGTAGCAGAAATGTGAGTGCGGGTGCGGTCTTTTCAAGTAAAAGTACCAGAAATAGTTTGAGTGCAGGTGAGTGTTGCAGAGCCTTTGAATATTTTCGGCTTAGTACGTGGCACTATGGTAGAAATAGGGGGACCCGAAGGGAAAAATAGCGGCCAAAATTGTGAGAAAATGAAAGTTTTTGCGAAAGTTCCAAATCATTTCCAAAGTTTTAGTTTGTGGAGCAGTCAGTCAGAAAAGTGTGAGTGCGGGGTGCGGTTGGGTTTGAGTGCAGGTGAGTGGTGCAAAGTCTTTGCATATTTTGGTTTGGCGCGTTATACTATGGTAGAAACTTTAGGCATTTTTAAAGTTGGGACAGGGTTTTGATGAAAAGTTAGTTACTTTAAAACATTTTGTAAAATTTTAGAAAAAAATGCAAAAGCAAGAGGAAAATTTTCAAGTAAAAGCACCAGAAATAGTTTGAGTGCAGGTGAGTGTTGCAGAGCCTTTGAATATTTTCGGCTTAGTACGTGGCACTATGGTAGAAATTTTAGGAACTTTGTTTTTTGGAAGATGTGATGAAATTGGGGTACGATTTTGATGAAAAGTTTGGAATTTAGTTTCACATGTTCTGTCAGTCAAGAGTTTCCAGCATTGAGTATAAGACATGGCACCACATGCGAGGCGCCGCAGGCCCCGAGCCTTTTATAAACTTTAAAGAAAGTCTAAAAGCAAGGGTAAAAATACAAGTCAAAGTCAATGTAAATCGTGCGAAAATTGAAATTTTTTCGAAGTTAAGTCATTTTCTAAGTTTTGGTTTGCGGAGCAGTCAGTCAGAAAAGTGTGAGCGGGGTGCGGTAGGGTTCGAGTGCAGGTGAGTGGTGCAGAGCCTTTGCATATTTTGGGTTGAGTACGTCGTACTAAGATAGAAAATTTTGTTTTTTTAGGATGCAATGAATTTCGGTTAGAAATGATTGAAACTATGCGAATTTTGTTTTTTAGGGAAAGTTCAAAAGTTGTGACATGGTTTTGATGAAAAGTTAGTGACTTTAGAAACATTTTAGTAGCAGAAATGTGAGTCCGGGGTGTGGTCGGATTCGAGTGAAGGTGAGTCGTGCTAAGTCGAGTATTTTTTGAATATTTTGGGTTCAGCACGTGGTACTATGGTAGAAACTTTAGGCATTTTTAAAGTTGGGACAGGGTTTTGATGAAAAGTTAGTGACTTTAAAGACATTTTGTAAAATTTTAGAAAAAAATGCAAAAACAAGAGTAAAATTTTTAAGTAAAAGCAACATAAATAGTTTGAGTGCAGGTGAGTGTTGCAGAGCCTTTGAATATTTTCGGCTTAGTACGTGGCACTATGGTAGAAATTTTAGGAACTTTGTTTTTTGGAAGATGTGATGAAATTGGGGTACAATTTTGATGAAAAGTTTGGAATTTGGTTTCACATGTTCTGTCAGTCAAGAGTTTCCAGCATTGAGTATAAGACATGGCACCACATGCGAGGCGCCGCAGGCCCCGAGCCTTTTATAAAATTTAAAGAAAGTCTAAAAGCAAGGGTAAAAATACAAGTCAAAGTAAAATCGTGCGAAAATTGAAATTTTTTCGAAGTTAAATCATTTTCAAAGTTTTTGTTTGCGGAGCAGTCAGTCAGAAAAGTGTGAGCGGGGTGCGGTTGGGTTTGAGTGCAGGTGAGTGGTGCAGAGCCTTTGCATTTTTTGGCCGAAGGCCCCCGAGCCTTTCAGTCAAAAGTTTTCAGCATTGAGTATGAGACATGGCACCGCACGCGAGGGGCCGCAGGCCCCGAGCCTTTATCAAATTTAAAATTCAAAAGCAAGAGTAAAAAGTACAAGTCAAAGTACCAGAAATAGGGGGGCCCGAAGGGACCCTAATTTCTGGTCCCAGTCTAAATGTAAAAGAATGGACTCATTTTCTGTTTGTTTTTTTGTCCGTGAAGCCAATCTATTCGTGCGCTGATTGGTCGAAAAATCTACTCGTGCGCTGATTGGTCGAAAAATAGCGGTCGATTTCGTGGGAAAATGGGAATTTTTTCGCAAATTCAAATTCATTTTCAAAGTTTTTTCTGTTGTGGAGCAGTCAGTCAGAAAAGTGTGAGTATGGGGTGCGGTCGGGTGCGAGTGCAGGTGAGTGGTGCAAAGCCTTTGCATATATTGGGTTTGGTACGTGGTGCTAAGATAGAAAATTTTGTTTTTTTAGGATGCAATGAATTTCGGTCAGAAATTGCGATTTTTGTTTTTTTGGGAAAGTTCAAAAGTTGGGACATAGTTTTGATGAAAAGTTACTGACTTTAGAAACATTTTAGTAGCAGAAATGTGAGTCCGGGGTGCGGTCGGATACAAGTGAAGGTGAGTAGTAAAATTTTAGAAAAAAATGCAAAAGCAAGAGGAAAATTTTCAAGTAAAAGCACCAGAAATAGTTTGAGTGCAGGTGAGTGTTGCAGAGCCTTTGAATATTTTCGGCTTAGTACGTGGCACTATGATAGAAATTTTAGGAATTTTGTTTTTTGGAGGATGTGATGAAATTGGGGTACGATTTTGATGAAAAGTTTGGAATTTAGTTTCACATGTTCTGTCAGTCAAGAGTTTCCAGCATTGAGTATAAGACATGGCACCACATGCGAGGCGCCGCAGGCCCGAGCCTTTTATAAACTTTAAAGAAAGTACTAAAAGCAAGGGTAAAAATACAAGTCAAAGTAAAATCGTGCGAAATTGAAATTTTTGCGAAAGTTAAATCATTTTCAAAGTTTTGATTTGCGGAGCAGTCAGTCAGAAAAGTGTGAGCGGGGTGCGGTTGGGTTTGAGTGCAGGTGAGTGGTGCAGAGCCTTTGCATTTTTTGGCCGAAGGCCCCCGAGCCTTTCAGTCAAAAGTTTTCAGCATTGAGTATGAGACATGACACCGCATGCGAGGGGCCGCAGGCCCCGAGCCTTTATCAAATTTAAAAATTCAAAAGCAAGAGTAAAAAGTACAAGTAAAAGTACCAGAAATTGGGGGGCCCGCAGGGACCCCCTAATTTCTGGTCCATTTTTAAAAATTCGAAAGAATTCGCGCTATAACTCCGCCGCTGCTCGTCAAACCACAAGTCCGAGCTTCCGTCTTCGATGATTTAATCCGCTCTGTCGAAAACAAGAAAAATGCTTTTAGAAACCAGATTTCGCATCGAAAAGAATGTTTGAAGCGCCGCGCAAAGGTTGTTTTCGGCATTTTTTTTTGAACCGCAAAAAGGAAAGGTGGAGGTGAAACAAGGTGAAAAAATTTATTACAACGGGAATGAAAATTTTTAAAATTTTTTGGTTTAAATCGAAATTTAATTTTTTTAAATCAAAACGTACAGGGGAAGTACCACAAGTGCGACACTCAGATTTTGATAAAACTTGGCACAAATTTAGTATCATTTCTTCTAAGACAAATGCGACGCTCCTAGCTCGCGCTTTGCAGAAACGACCGAGATTTTTAGATCAAAAGTTGGCAAAAATGTAACACTTTTTTGCGAATTTTTCTATGAAAAGTTTTATGATTACTTCTACCATAGAGGGTATTGTTTCAACGAAAGATTAACGTTTTTCGCACGAAATTGAAAAAGTTATGGCGAAAAACTGTTTTCCTCACTGACCGCTCTCCACGTTTCCCGTGCTCTCTCGGCCGCAAACATCGTTAAATATCTCGGCTGCGCCCGCAAAGCGCCAGCCAAAATTTTCCGCAATTGATATGTGGCCCATGTCTGACGTGCGTGCAAAATTGAAAAAAATCTGAGCGTCGCAATTGGGGTACTTCGCTTGTCAAATAAATAAATAAATAAAATACGAATTGAAATATATCCCAAAATTCACATAATCCGAGCAAAAACAAAACACATGAATACAAATCTGTGGCTTGTGAAAAGATCTAAAATGATATGTAAACTAAACAGACATGGCAACCGGGCCGAGCCCGGCTTTGGAAATTTTGAAAACGGGCCGGGCCGAGCCTACCTTTTACCGGGCCGGGCTTTAGGCTCGACGTTTTTTTCGGGCCGAGGCTTCGGGCCCAAGATTTTGAATTTCGGCCCGAAGCCCGGTTCCGATTTTTTGGTCTCGACACACGTTTTTTATTTCTGCGAAAACAAGATTTTGCTTTCGACAAAAAAGGTGGTTTGGCGGGGTTTCTGTCTAACCGCGAAGACAAATCGTTTCCTGTATGTTTGCAACGTGCAGTTTTAAATATTTTTAAAACGAAATTTTATTATACAACCGGGCCGGGCCTGTAAACTTCAACGGGCCGGGCCGAGCTGCGAAAAAAAATTTCGGGCCGGGCTTCAAAAATTTTGAAAACGGGCCGGGCCTACCTTTTACTGGGCCCTAAGCCCGGCCCGATTTTCCATGCCTGAAGATTTGCGACAAGGGTTTTGCACGACAGCGCACAGTGGAAACATGTCAAGACCGGGCCTGCCCTTCGGGCCCTAAGCCCGGCCCGATTTGCCATGTCCGAAACTAAACCAACACATCATTACCCACCTTTCAAAAAAATCCCAAAAAATCATTTTTTCCATTTATCTCCCACCAAAAATGCGGTCGAAATTCCTTCTTTTCCTCGCTATTTCCACTGTTCCCTCGGCTCATTCGTTCTACGACGTTGGCAGCAACAATGGATGCATTTGGTCGACAAGCAAGTATATTTGTGTGTCGGCCCAATTCATTTGCTATAACTATTTGCCATACCCCGAACTGAACAGCCTCAATGTGACGGCGTACCAGATTATTAGTCATTACGAGTATGTGAAACTAAGGTATGATGAGTTTTTAATTTTTTTTGAGAATAAAAATGGAAGGAAATTAATGAAACTAAGCCAAAATTTATATTATAATATGCAAAACTTTTTACTTTACGTTTTACAAAGATATCTCAGATTTTTTTGGTCGAAAAACTATGGAAATTGCATTTTTCGACTAGAGATACCGCTGACTTTGACTTTTTTTACCCAACAAATTACAATTACTTTTGCAAAGCGCCAGCTAAAAATAATGCATAAGTCTTGGAACATTTTTATGCAAATTTTTTTCAATTTTTGTTTGTCCAAAAATGTTGGAAAACATTTTGTATTATTTTTCGACCTAAAATCTCGATTATTTCTGCAAAGCGACAGTTAAAAATCCCGCATCTCTTCTGACAAGTTTAATACTACATTTAATACAAGTCCCAATAAATTTTGAAAGCAGCACTTAGCAAATAATTTTAATTTTTTTAAATTTTCCAATCAAAAAATTTCCATCAATTCTGCAAAGCGCGAGCTAAAATCTTTGCATGCGTCTTGTTAAAAAATTTGAATCTAAATTTGCCTCAATTTTCATCAAAATCCACAACTTTTTTCCTTTTTTCCCTTTCAGTTTCGTCCGAACCCACATCAAGTCCGACTTTACCATTGCTATACCGCGCGTGCAAGAGGGTGACGTCATCCTCTCAATTGACGTGAATTACTGTGCACAATACTTCCGACAGGTCGACCACAACATCACCGCCGCCTTAAAAGGGCACTACGAGTTCTTGTGGAAACCATTGAAGATCGGTAACATCGCGATGGAAAAGTTGGCTCTGGACGATTACCCAAGCACCTTGTTCGACCAAATCTTGGTCGATGAGCGCTTTAACTCAACGGAAATGCCGAATGGAACCTTTTACGACACGGACATGGCATGGAGAAAAGTTCAGGAAAATTTTAAATTCAATCCCAAGCTGGATACTGTAATATAATATATAAATACATATGTTTTGCTTTGATTTTGATTGATGACCTTGGCACAAAATTTAAATTGGCACTTTCTAAAACATACGCGAAATTGTTAGCCTGCGTATTGCAGAATTAATCGAGATTTTATGTCAAAAATTTCTGGATATTCGAAAACTGATCATAATTCGGATTTTTGGTTGAGATTTTGATGACAAAACATCATGGCCTGGTAAGTGACAAAACATCATAGCCCGGAAACCCACTATCAGTTACTCCACAGTTTCAAATTTGGACTGACCAATGACATTATTCATTTTCACCTTCAACTTAGGAAAACTAATGAAGAAAACGAACGAATTTTAATGAAAAGTCAGTCAGTTTGGTTTATTGCATCACAATCTACCTTTTCTACAACATTATATTAAGTACTACATTCACCAACTTTATATTATACTAGGTCAGATCCGAAAAGCAAATTTTTCCATATTTTTGTCCCCTGGGAAGTGTGAATAATGATTATTGACATTACTACGTCCCATACTCTCAATTCTCCCACAAATCGAGCAATTTCCCAAAACTTTGTCATTAATTTTATATTATCCTATAGCATCGGGATAAAAAATGAAGTGAAAATTAAAAATAACAATAAAAAATGGGAAATATTATAAATTAAAAATACAAATTTACATTCTCTGCTCATCGTTCGTCCTTTTTCAGTCTTTCTACAATTTCCATCGGCGGATTTTGGCCTAAAACACGGTTGAGAAAATGAGTCGCCCTGGTATTTGGGTCGATTTGCAATGGAAAAGCTTCCTCCAAATTTGTCAAACTGTCGATCACTGCTTCCTTTTCCGGCTGGGGTCTATCTAAATGCAGAATTGACGATCTAAGATCCACTTTTCCGGGGAGAGGAGTCGCCGGATCCAATGCTTTTTGCTTCAATAGCTGACATTCATGGAGAATTTTTGGGTCTGGCAGATCTCTTAATTTGAAGTCCGATGGTCCTAGCATCATACTATCAACGAACTCGTCCATGGCGTCCTGCTGATAATCTAAAAATTCGAAATTTTACATCTGGTGACAAGTATAATATAACAATTGTTGAAAGACCTCAATTTTCTTTAAAAAATACAATTGCAAACCGATGAAAATATCTGAAATCGCTCTATTGTGAAGGCCAAACGCATATAAAGCTAGAATACAATCAAAATTACCTGAAATGGGCTCCATTTTATTTTCGAGTGGCGGAAATTCATAATTTCGGACTTCATCTCCAAAGGGCAAGATGTAATGAATGAAAACCTGGAAAACAATATCGTAAATGAAACGTAGAGCACTGCCTACAGTAATACTTCGGTCTACTTGAATTATTTTCAAACAACAACAAAAATTTCCCAAAAAACCGTGACAAAACGGAAAGAAATTTCGATTTCGAGCTAAAAAAGCTGTCGAATTTTGCGAAACCACTGCTAGGACCTTGAATATTGCTTGGGCCTACCTAAACATCAAGACAACAATCAAAAACTCTTACCGGAACTCCAGTTTTGCTCAATTTTGGCATCAACACAGCGACTTTTGGATGAGCCGCGGCGCTATAGGCATATCGACAAATTGCAACTCTCTCCTTCGCAATAAGGTCCTTCACTAGCTCCATTAACACTTGTTGACTGGCTTCAGCCTCGGGATACGGTAGGAAATACCTGGCTTCCGACATAATATATTGAGGTAGTATCTAAAGTAATGCAATAAATTTTGTGCCAAAGAATTGTGCTTACATTATCTTTAGGGGCAAATTGGATCAATTTGAGTTGTTTCGTCTCGCGTTTTGGTACAAAATCTTCCATATCCATCTCGGTTACGGGCACATAATCCTTTCCATAGGCGTATCCTTTGATCAAATTCGCCTTATCAATGATTCTTCCAGCTGCCGCCGACTTTATTTTTCCTGTTCTGACCTCCTCGTCAGTCAATTTATCCAATTCCGCGGCTGTTACTTTGACTTCTGGCTGAGTGGTGAAATGAAAATGCTTGGAGAACTAAAATAATATATATTTTTTTTGATTTTCTTGACCTTTTGTATCTAAAAATCAACACAAAATGAATGATTTACCCGTCTCCCAGCCTTGTTGCTGAGCGTATATTTCCACTGCGGTTTAAGATTTGTGTTTTTTACGTACATCTGGACCTTCAACTTGACACCAGGCCCTAATTCGAGTTCAAACGGCTGCCCTCTTGGCTGAGTTTCTTTCGTATTGAAGCCAGAGAAACGCTTGTAACATTCGGAGAAGCTGATCCACTGAAGTGAGCATTGGCTAGCCAAAATTTGCATAAATTTAAATTCATGCGAGTTTTTGTTTTCTAAAGTAATATCCGGCGATCTGAAAGAAACAATAAGGTCAGTATGGTCTCAAACAGGCCGTCAAGGAGTGATAAATAAATAACTAACCCAACAATAAGATCGGCATCAACCTTTGCCAGCATACTTGCCAATTTCAGGGCTGTTTTACTTGTCAGCTCGGACGCATCAGCACAAGTGAGATTACTAAGCAAGAAAATGGTCCTCCCAGCCACATTAGTCTTCGGGTAGTCTTTGGAGTACTGTTTAAAAAGTTCCAGGGCTTTCTCAATACCTCTTATGACTAAAAATAAAAAGGTTTGGTTTTGATCCCATGTATAACATAAATTTAATGTTTTTTAAAGATTTTACGGGTGTTTTTTGTAAAGTGAATAGCTAAAAAAGAAAGCATTGCTCTCAGTAAAGCTGTTGATAGCATTTTCTCTCTAAAAAGTCAAAAATATCCCGCTGAAAAGCACAAAACTATCTTCGCCTTGCCACCAGAAGTGGTCACTCCAAAAAATTTTTAATATTTCATCTCAAACCTAAAATTCCAATACAAAACAAGAAAAAAACTTACAAGAAATATCCGTGGAGATTCCTGGCTTTTCATTCCGCAGTGCTAAAATTGTACCAAAGTCTGCGGGACTAAATTCCTTCAACACATTCACCTGATCCGAGCCAAACAAAACACATGAATACAAATCTGTGGCTTGTGAAAAGATCTAAAATGATATGTAAACTAATAAAACACATCATTAGCCACCTTTCTGCTCAAGAGCAAGTCAGAAATTTGAATGGACGCTTCAAAATCCGTGTCACAATTCATATTGGACAAGGCGGAGTTATTGGCCGTTTCATTTCGATCTATGACGATTGTGGCAAGCTCCAAATGCTTTTTTGGAGGCATTTTCAAGGTGAATCAGATGTGAAAAAGTCGTTTCCGAAAAATTTTCATCTTCAAAAACAATATCTTATTCGGCAGGTCGCGCCCCATGTTTCTGCAAGTTAGTGTGTTATACGATAAAAGTTGTGACAGATTGTTACAGTACTCTTAAAAGTTTACGGTGCAATTTGATAAAAATTTTATTGTGTGTTGTGTTATTGACTTCTCGGAGGTAATAAATGTCGTAGAAATGTCAAATAATTATTCTTTTCTATCTGATGTTATACTTGATATCTAAATATATATATATAAATTAAAATAATTTCCATATTAAATAAAGTACGTAGCCTCCACTTGAACTTTATTGTTTCATATCCACCATTTGCTCAATTTTGTCTGTAATAGCAATTGTGGATCTGACGCCATAAGCAGAAACAAAAGAAACAAAGAAAATTCTCTGTATATTCCGACAAATCAGTGACATCTCAAAAATTTCTGCATACAAAGCGCAGAAGAAAATTGCAAAAGGAATATTTGGACTGTCGAAAGGGCATTTAGGGCTTTAGATGGGGTAGATTGGAAATTTGATTGGGGGAACTGATAATTTTTCAATTTGTACTTTTTGATGACTTAGAACTTTTTATTATTTTAATGAAAATTGGCTCCCGAATTTTACACTGAGAATTTTTAATACAGTCTCTTGAACAATTATAATAAGTTTGAAGACGATTTTTAATAGAATTTTTAGTTAAAATTGTTTTTTTTTCATTTTTTGCATCAATTTTATATACGATGGCTAAAATACAGTATGAAGTACTTAAAAATCCCGAAATTTTTTTGTTGTATTAAAATTATAAAAGGCATAATTTTATATCTCACATTTTCAGAAGGTTAATTAAAACGAAAAATTTCATCATATGCAGCAAATACGCAAAATACGAAGATTTCAAGCATGTCAAATATGTTGGAGAAGGAGCTTTTGGATTGGTGAGTAAATATTTTTGATAACTTTCCAGATTTTTTTCCATTCGCTTTAAAATTCGACTAAAAATAAAAGAGTACTTACAAAAAATTTAATATTTCTTTGTAAATTTTTTACATTTTTTTTCGTTTTGTACAAATATTAAAATTCCAGGTATCCGTAGTAACCAAATTGAATGGAATTGATGCCAACCAAAAATATGCCCTCAAAGTGGTCAAGAAGAAAAAGTTGGCCAACAACAAGCTTAATTTAAAAAATCTACATGGCGAAGTCAAAGCCCTCAAGCAGTTAATGGCGAGTATGCACCAAGCCTGAAGTACATCCAAAATGAGAATTTGGTGTGCATGGTGATGGATTATATTGATGGATGCGATTTATTCACATACATGCAAAAAGTTGGGAAATTAACGATGAAATTGACAAAGTTTTTTAGTGGTAAGTTAAATTTTTATTATTGCAAATTCAAAAAGTATCTAAATCAAAAACATATATTAAAGGTAAATTTTTCAGCGCAATTAATCCTCGCTTTGGACCACCTTAACGAGGAATACATTTGCCTCAGGGATTTGAAGCCCGAAAATGTTATGGTCCGCCCTGACGGATATCTGAAACTCATCGATTTTGGATTCGCCCGGAGGGACATCAAGAATTATCTGCAAAAATGCATAGTATCGTTGGGACCACTCTTTACATGGCCCCAGAATGCTTTACCGATAGACAAGCTGGATATACAAGGCTGGTGGATTGGTGGGCCCTCGGAGCAATCATGTACGAAATGTACTTTGGAATGGTGCCATTTGACGACGACGACAAGAATGAGTTGATCAGAAAGGTGAGGAAAATTTTTAAGTTTAATTTTTTTCCCATAATTTTTGTTTTTTAATTTTTTTTTTTAATTTTTTTTAAATTTTTTTTAGATTTGCGAGGAGGAGCCATACTACCCTCCAAAAGTGAACAAAAATCTCCAGTCGATCATGGTCTGCCTACTCAGGAAAGACGTCCGCAATCGCCTTGGCTCCACTGGCCTAAGACAATTCAAGCATTTCGAATTCTTTGAAAAATTCGATTTTGATGCCCTGAGGGAGAAAAAATTGAAAGCTCCATTTCAAAGCCTTTTCCCAAATTTGGGGACTCGAAGAAGAAGAGATTATTGGGTGGAATTTTGAAGGCGAAAAGGGGATCAAGGACTTCAAAAACTTTGACTATACGGCGCCTGAATTGATAGAGAAGAACGTGCAAAAGAAGCGCATCGAAGTGGAAGAAAAGGAAAATATCCCGGCGAAAAGGATGAGGAAACCCGAAAATCTTAGTTTAGAAGGGTGGTTTTTTAATATTTTAATTTTTTCATTATTCTCAACTTTTATAGTATTTCATTTAATTTTCGTCCGGTTTTTGACATTAAAACGCCAAAAAATCAAATTGTTAAGATGTCTTTCAATTATAGCAATTATCGTTTTGTAAATATTTTATTTTTGTTTGATTGTTTTGATTAATAAAAAATATGAAAAATCAAAACTGTTTTTTGAAACATTTAATTAATTTTTTTAAGTTTTTAAAAGTTTTTCAAATTTTTTACAGAAATTAAGTAAAAACTTTACACAATTTTATCATAAATAGGGTCGTTATAAGGAGGACTCATATAGATTCTCTGGTAGCGATAGATCCTCGCGTAAAATCACCGACAATCGAATGGAAGTCTGATGACCATAGACGTCAGGTTGTTGCGAGGCCATTGGAAGGACAAGATTGTAGTTTTGTTTACTGAAACAGTGATAAAATTTCAAAGTTCTTAGAAAATATTGCTCTCAATGCGTCTTAATCGAATTTGTAATACTTTTCCTTTAAAAAATCTCCCAAATATCTTACCCATTCTGCTCCACGGACCGTAAAATTCTCAGCTGTAAAGCCATTGGATTTTGATCCAATAAATCGGCGGCTTTCTTTGCCTCTTCACAAAGCTTTTCCTCGTCTTCCCAGGTCAATTCCTTTACTTCTTCTTGTTTTGGAAATTGTAATTGTCAATAATGTCGACTCTGTAATATGTTGGAAAGTTTGATTCCGAACAAATTTCCACCTCTTTTTATCTGCTTATTAATTTGACGTTCTAGGTCGGAGATGCCACTGATAATGTCTTCAACGGTCTCTTCGGCAACGCTATTTCGGAGAGTTTGAAGTAAATGGCGTTGCGATCGGGGAAGATCGAAATTCGCGGCATTTTCGACTTTGTAATCATGGCTGATTGAGAATGAGAGTTCGAATGAGTCGAGGGAGTAGGCCTGAAAATATATTCGTAGTAGAAGGGATACGTTATGCCGAAGTTTTTTGTCATGAAATTAATTGACTCTTTGTTCCTTTGAAATTGCCCGTTATAGATAGGTTTTGTGGTAAAAATATTTCATTGTGTACATTGCACAACAATTTTATGTGAAGATAAAGCAGATTTGAATAATTTTTACCTGAATATTTGACACTTTTTCCGTCTGTTTCAATGTGCTCACAACCGCAAAGCTATCGACGAATGGAAGAACGAAATAAACGCCCGGCTCAAGGACTGTTGACTTGTTGAACCGACGAAGAACTCCTTTACTGCCATGGCGGACGATCTGAAACATGGACAAAAAACGTTGACAAAACAAGCTCGCTTTTCTATGATACCATCATAGAATTTATTCAAAAAAAAATTTTTCTCGCGAAATTGGCAGAAATCTAGCTAGCAGGGAAAGTACCCCTAGTGCGACGCTCAGATTCGGATAAAACTTGGCACAAATTTGGGTTTATTTTTTTAAATACATATGCGAATTCCTTGGTTGCGCTTTGCAGAAACGACCAAGGTTTTTTGATCGACGGCTGGCGAAGATGTGATATTTTTTACAAATTTTGTTTTGAAAAGTTTCATGCCGCTTTCTACCATAGAAAGTAATGCTTCCACAAAAATTTTATTTTTTCCGCACAAAATTGGCAAAGGTATGGCTAAATGTTTCCCTATGTGACCGCTCTCCGCGTTTCGCATACTCTTTCGGCCGCAAACATCGTTGAACATCTCGGCTGCACCTGCAAAGCGCGAGCTAAAATTTTCAGGAATTGATAAGTGGCCCATAATATCAATTCCTGAAAATTTTAGCCTATATATTACACGACTGCCGAGATATTCAAAGAGCGTTTGCGTTGCCGACGAGAGATTACCCGTCAGAGAGAAAAACGTCTTTAGCCAATGCCTTTAATAGATTAAAATTTTAAAAACTATTTCGCATACATCAAAAAA